>JAODAL010000637.1:0-289406 GCA_025379985.1 Phyllomedusa bahiana | reverse complement strand
CTTCCAGGAGGTTTTAGGTTTAAAATTGATATAAAGTATCTGTTTACATAGTTGCAGTATTAGGTAAATTTTGTGATTATTAAACTCGCTGGGAATTAGTAGGGAATATCGGGCATTATAAAATTTAAAAAAAAAGCAAGACATAAAAGTTGCATGTGTGTGAAAAGGTAAGCATAAATTACTGTTTTATCTAAAAAGAAACTTTAAATAACTTTGATGAAAACCCTATATTATTATTTTATTTATTTATGGGCCCCATTGATTCCAGGGCGCTGTACATTCAAGGGTTTTTACATACATAACTAAGCAAAAAAGTACAATGGTGACAATTGCAATCCCGGCAAGAGGGAAGGGAACCCTGCCCCGAAGGCTTACAATTTGAAAGGAAAGGGGGAATGGAAGGGGGTAGGGGCGCAGTTTGGGGGGTGTATGATACGGGGTTTATTGTGGGGGCCCCCTGAAGAGATGGGTTTTAGGTTGCTTTTAAGCTGGTGAAAAGGGGAGAGAGTCTGATGTTTGGGGCAAGATTCCCCAGAGTGGGGGGGAAGCACTGGAGACGGTTTGTGAAGAGCTGATAAGAGGAGAGCAGGAAGAAGGTCCCGTAGGACGGGGTTGGTGAGGGGGGATATTGGGGATTTAAAGCAGAGGATGGGGGAGGGGGGTTATGGAGAGCCTTGTAGGGCATGGGTACAACTTTAAGTAATTCGTGGGGAAAAGGGGGGGAGGGGAGGAGTACGGGAGGGGAGGTGAAAAAAGACGGGCAGCGGTTGGGTGGATTGAAGGGGAGCGAAGTGCTAGAGGGGGGCCACAGAGAAGGGTGTTCAGTAGTCTAGGCGGGGAGATGACAAAGGGGTGGACCAGATTTTTGTGTATCAGGGGTTTGGGATGAGGGGATTCGTGAAAAATTTTTTTATGTGGGGGCGACAGGACGTGGGGTGGGATGTGTTTTTTGAAGGAAAAAGCGGAGTCGGGGTTTCCCCCAAGGCAGGGACTTGCGGGGGACGGGAGATGGGCCTTGGCTATGATGAGAATCGGGTGAGGGATCGAAGGCGGGGTGGGAAGATGATAAATTGTTTTTGTACTTTTAATTTTGGAGACGGGGGGAGAAGGAGGAGGAAATGACAGTTGGACCCCGGGACAGTAAAGTGTGTGTGTATATTGTGTGTGTCATTGGTATTATTATATATTGTTCTTTACATGAACAAAAGAAAAAGCTGGTGGGAATTAAAAAAAGTGGAAACTGAATAAACAAAAAAGGGGGCGTCTTTTGGCGCTTTAAACTAGCAGTATTAAAAAAATAAATAATGATCTTTTAAATTTTTAAAATGTATTTATTTTTATGGGTATTGATGGATATGTTCCTCGGTGAAGAAGCATGAGTGTACTGTCCTTAGCCGACAAGACACCCACTTTAGGGGAACAAACATATATATCTTGTGAAGCCCTTTTATGGCAGAAGTTAGAGTTTTAAAAGGGGAATTAACCTCATTAAAAAGTTTCAAGAACCTTTTGCCTCCAAACCAAAATTTGTTTTCAGCTCATGAATTTTTTTCACCACTTTTCTTTCTAGTTCCCTTTTATATGTTTGATTTCTTTTGAAAAACCCACCCACGGTCAGAAGTGGGGTTCAAGGGTTTTTGTTTGTGCAAATAGTGTAATTTACTTTTAAAAACCAATTTTATAACCAATAATAGAATATGAGCGAGGGAAAGGGAAAAAAAAAACTAGGAATTGGGTTCAATAAGGTTAAACCAGTTTATAGGTCACATAAAAAAATCAGTTTGGGCCCACTGCGAGAAATACTATTTTTTTAAAGGGGTGTTCCTGTCTCATTTTGATGGCATAGGGGTAGGCTATGCCATTAAGATTGATATTTCTGTCCCCCACTACTTGGGCTGGGCCTGAAAGTCTACTAAAAATGGAGACCCAGTCACGTTTTGCACAATTGTATTTTAAAAATTTTTTTGAGTAACCAACACCCCCGCCCCCTTTTCCGCAACCAGCTCTCATTCTGATTTGACTTTTGGGGCCCTTTCCCTTCTGGGAACCGCACCTAGCACATTTTGCACACCCTTATCCTTATGCTTTGAAGTGCAGTGGCCACAGCCTTTAACCCTTAACGACCTTAGACGTACCCTAGTCCCGGTTTTTGGGGTTCACGACCTGGATTATGGATACGCCCTAGGATGCGCGAACTCTAAAGCGAGTTCGTGCGATCGGCGGGGGGGTGTCAGCTGTTATTACAGCTGAATCCCCCAGGTTGTCCGCCCCCGGTTTTTCCCGGGGGGGGGGGGGGGGGGGGGTTTAAACCCTTAATTATCGCGACGAGGGTCGCAATAATAAGAGGCGCAGGGGAATCGTCCTCTTGCGCTCTGTCGCCGGCAGCAGCCAAGATGGGCGCCCGTGCGGCTCCTGCCCCCTTCAGACAGCACGGGGGTGAATCCCTTCCGGGGTTGTCTTTGACGCCCGGCGCGGCCCGGCCCTTGGGGACCCGCATGTAAATAAAGTTGTATGGAACCAGTTAGCAACAATATGAAATGTTCCATTGAATGAGGATCAAAAGATCTCCTTCAAATCCCCTAGGGGAAAAAGAAAAAATAAAAATGTAAAAAAGGGAAAAAAAAGAAAAAAAACAAGTAAAAACAAACACGAAAATTAAAAAAAAAATACGTAAAGCCCTTTTTTTTTTAAAACGGCAATCCCAAAAAAGTAAAAAATAAAAAAAAGTACCCTTTTTGTACGCCGCATGCGTAAGGGCCCCCCTTTTTTAAAATCTTTTGTTAATTCCCCGACGGTAAACGGGTAAAAAAAAAAAAAAAAAAACAATCAAGAATTAAGATAATTTTTCCCCGCGAATAAAAGGGAATTAAAAGCGATAAAAAAACTCCTAGAAATGCCAAAGTTGTCCCAATTAAAACGTAGTTCATCCCGAAAAAAAAATCCTTATACAGCTCTGTATACGGAAAAATAAAAAAATTTTAAGCTCTAAAGATAGCGATGCATAAATATTGTTTTACACACTAAAAAAAACTTTCCTTTTTTTTTTTTTTTAAAGTGCTTGCTAAAAAAAATTATAAATAGGGTATCGCCATAATCGAGTGACCCAAAGGTAAAAAATAATTACACGGATACGCCGGGGGCCCTGTTAAAAAAAAAATAAAAAACACTACTAGGATTGAGTATTTTTTCACTGGCCTCCAAAAAATGGATTTAAAAAACGATAAAAACTTTTTCCCCCCAAAAATGATATAATTAAAAATCAATATCTACAAAAAACAAATCTTACACGCTCCCCAAACACAGGAAAAAAATTTTAAAAATTATGGCTCTCAGAATATGGCATGCAAAAAATTATTTTCCTGGTGAAATAAAACTGTTTTTTTTTGTATAAAGCAGTAAAAATAAAAAAAAACAAATTGGGTTCGTGTAATCGATTTTACCTGCGGTAAAGCTACCATGTATAAATTTCCTACAGTGAAACCCTATAAAAAAAAAAAAAACCTACCAAATTGCTTATTTTTTTCAAAACTCTCGAAAAACCTTAATAAAAAAGTGAAAATGCTCATATGCCCCCAAATGGTACCCAAAAAAAAACTTTACTTCCCGCAAAAAACAAGCCCATACACAGCTTGAACAGCAAAAAAAAAAAGTTTTGGCTGTCGAATGGACAAAATAAAAAAGCAATTATTTATAGCGTATTTTTTAGGTTTAAAAAAAATAAAACAGAAAAAACTATTAAAATTTTTTTATTCATTTTAATTGTACCGCCCTTTGTTTAAAATTATCACATCATTTACCCACGGCGAAGCTGTAAATTGAAACTCAAAAACAATGACCCAAATGGTTTTTTTCCCCCCTTTTCCTTTTCCCAAAGCAAAAAAAAACTATGGAAAAATGTGATCCCCAAAAAGGGACAGTAACCCCTAGATGAATCCCTGATGGGGTTGAATCCAAAAAGGGGGATTCTGGGAAAGGTTTTGCCTGTTCTGTATTTTGGGGGGGCTTTGCAAATGGACATGGCCCCACCAAAATCTGGTTTAAAAGCCAATAGCGCTCCTCCCTTTTACGCCCCGCCCTGCCCCAAAAAGCAGTTTACACCCCCATGTAGGGTTTTGCCCAAATTTGGGGAAATTTCTTTAAAAAAGTTTTAGGGGTTTTTTTTTCCAGGATTCCTTTTATAATTTAAAATTTTTTAATAAATTGCGATTATTGAAAAAAAAAAATTTTTTTTTTTTTCACAGCTTATGTAAAAAAAAATTGTGAATCCCTGTGGGGGCTATATATCAATGCACCCTGGATATATTCTTAAGGGGTGTAGTTTTTCCCCAAAATGGGTTATTTAGGGGGGTTTTTTTAAGTTTTTTGCACCTTTGGGTGTCCCCAAACCCGAAATGGGGCCTAAAATAAAATCGTATTGAAATGAACCCCGAGTTAGTAGGTTCCTCATTTTGGGGCTTATGGTTTAGCCAAATACTGCACTAGGGCACATTATGGGATATTTAAAAAAGAACCTGGGGGAATTGATTTAAATTTGCATTTTCCCGTCAATTTTTCCGTTTCCAGTGAATAAAGGTAAAAATTTAAAATCGCAAAAAAGTGAAATTTTTTAAAATTTACCTCCCCTTTGCTTTAATTTTTTGTGAAAAATCTGAAGGTTTTGAACTTCCTAAATAGTGTTGTAAATAGTTAAGGGGTCTAGTTTTTAGAGGGTACTTAGGGGGGGATCTAAAAATTCAGGCCCCCCCAAAGCCCCTAGAATGGAGTGGTCCCAAAAAAAATTTTATTGAAAATTTTCTGAAAAAAGTGAGAAATTACTACAAAATTTTTAAACCCCCTAATGTCATAAAAAAAAAAAATAATTTAAAAAAAGATGCCAACCTATAGTGGAATATGGTAGATGCTAGTATAAAATATTTTGTGGTAATAATTATCTGTCTTGCCCCGCAGAAATTTTTTTCAATTTCAAAAAGCAATTTTTTCCCAAATTTTTATGAAATTTTGATATTTTTCAAAAACAAAAAGGATTGTATGGATAAAAATTTTTTTATAACTTAGCACAATTTTTCACGGAAAAAAATCTCTGAATCACATGAATAGGTAAAAGTGTCAAAAAGTTATTTCCCCAAAATTGAACATTCAGATTTTAAAAAATGGGCTGTGGAGGAAGGTCAAAAAAAAGGTGGGTTTAAGGGGTTAAGGGGGTTGTTCACTACATTTTTGTTTTTCCCCTTACCCCAGTCCCGTTTCTTGGGTTTTATTTTTAATTCAGGGCAGTTTTCTGGCTTCTTGGCGCAAAAAGCCGGTTGTAGTATAGCAACCAGTGGACAGCCCCATCAGGAGAGATCAAAAAGGGCTGTGCATAGCAACCCGAGGAGCTGAGCAGCCCCTACAAAGGGGTTTAGGGAAAGGTAAGACATTTTTAATGGGCACAAATTTCAAAGCAATCCTTTTAGTGAGAAACCCCTTTAAATTTTAAATTAAAGGAGTTGTCCCGTTGTTTTAAAAAAAAACCAACACTGTTGGGTATGTCTAGACGTAAGTTAAAAAAAACCTCCGTCCCCGCACTGCCTTTTTTTTTTTGCTATGTTTTTTGCATATAAAACCGTGGTCGGATTTCCCGCTGGCCCCCCTCATAGAGGGTCGGGGAATCGCTAAGATGGAACATATTTCTCTTTTCCGACGGTCAGCGATTTTTTTTTGAGTCTACACAGTATAGCTCAGTCCGTTTTCTACTACGAATCTGCCTAAATCCCCAATTTAAAAACCTGTCTGTTTAGCATAATTAGCCCCTTCTTCCGGTTTTCTCTCAACACAAGACACGTGATTGCTCCCAAACCCTTAAATGGCCCAAAAGGCGATCTTTAAAACAAAATGGCAGGGGAAAAAGGGAAAGGATCCGGACAGGAGTGGCAGGGAATTTGTAAGGTTATTATGACTTTTCCCATTTTCTAATATTCGGAGCCTAGTGTTTTTTATTTTGAACAGTTGGACATCCCATGTATCCACTTAATGCACTTTGATGTATTTGTGCTTCATAGACCTTAAAGATATGTTCACACGGCTTTTTTGGACGCTGTTGGAACACTGAATTTTTTCAGCGCCCGAAACAGCATCAAAACCTCGCCTGAAATGGGCTTCTTCAGAAGAAGTTTTAGACGCATTTCCCGGTGCATTTTTGATGAGGTTTTGGGTGAGGTTTTCAAAACTCTTTTCACTCATACAAATTAATAAGCAGAGCAAAAAATGCAGAGAGAAAAGCGTCTAAAAACGCGCTGAGGTTTTGGATGAGGGTTTGTAGCTCTCCATTGATTCCTATAGTGATTTTCAGTGCTGAAAACGCTTCAAGAATTGACATGACGCTTCTTTTTCAGCGTCCAAAGAAGCGAGTAAAAACCTCATTGTGTGTAAGCTACAACGCTGTTTTACATAGGAGTCAATGAAAATGAACTGGGGGCATTTTGGAGGCTTTTTTGATGCTGTTTTGGGAGCGGAAACCGGCTCTGAAAACAGCGTCAAAATCGAGCATACCATAAGGCACCATGAACTACAAGTAGCCGGATATAACTTGTATGCCATTAATCGTTAGGCTATGTTCACACGGCATAATTGTGGGGCCCCGCATTTACCCGGACTTTCGGGAGCTTCCCAAGACAGGGGGGCCGCAGCCTGCTGGCCCCATAGACATTAATTACTAGCAGCGCGTGTTCGCCGCTAGTAATTGACATGTCCCTTATCTCTCCCCCGTGGCGTATTGCACGAGCGGGGAGAGGAGGCGTAATCCATAGTTCTCTGTGTGAACTGTGGATTACCATAATGACTGGGACGTATCTTGGCCTGTATTGAGCGCAGCACGGCGCGAATTACGGGCCGAAATATGTCCCAATTTCACCCGTGTGAATAGCCTTAGGTTATAAGACAGGCATCCTCAAACTGCGGCCCTCCAGCTGTTGGGAAACTACAAAACTCCATCATTCTCCACTGTTATAGATTATATAAATGCATGATGGGAGTTGTAGTTTCCCAACAGCTGGAGGGCCGCAGTTTGAGGATGCCTGTTATAAGATATAGTGGTTTCAGAGTATGTTGACGTGGGGCAGAGCTGGTGTAAATTTTGTTGCTAATTTATTTGCTGACTTATCACAGATATTACTGCAGATTTTCTACATCGACGTCGATCAAAATTTGCACATAAACCTTTCCAGCCAATTTTGCCTTCTCCCACTAAAGTCAGTTTAGAAAAAAAAAACTGTGATAAATCCACAACTATTACCTGACCATGCTGTTAACCGTTTTCAAATTTGCTGCACGTAGTAGAAACTTTTTCTATGAAGATGTTTGGTATGAAAATTGTTTCTGTACATTAGTTGTGACCAAAATGTATGTGCTATTTCTGCATACTCACAGTGAATGTTTCTTTCAGGATGTAGAAAATATATTTAGCCGAATCATTGATATCCAAGAACTTAGTGTGAAATTATTGGGCCTTATTGAAGATACGGTGGAAATGACAGATGAGAGCAGTCCGCACCCATTGGTTGGAAGCTGCTTCGAGGATTTAGCAGAGGTAGAGTTTCATTCACTGCATATGGCTGTGCTGCTAGTTTTTGTTTGTTTCTTTTGTTGACCGTTTAGGGCTTTTTATTTTTTATACATTTTCCACCTTCACTTGCCAGGAGAAATGTTACATTTTTGACATGTAGAAATAAAAAAACTAAAAAGGAAAAACAAATACCATACCTATAGACACCCACCACATTGCAAGAATGCCAGTTAGGGCATGTCCCCACGGCAGGGGTTTTCAGACAGTTTTTCAGACCGCCTGAAAAACCGGCCGAAAATTAGCACAATGGTGCGCTATGGAAAACCCGTGCAGCAGTCCCCACTGCAACGGTTTTTCCCGACCAGCCGGTTTTTTCCCCGCGCCCGCGTCCCCGGCCGCAAGACTTGTGATAGCACAAATCTTCCGTCCGCTTTCCTGGACAAGAATCTGTCATCTCAATGTAAGTGGGAGGGCTTTTCCTCCATTCATTTGCGAGTAAAAGCCGTAACCCTCCCGCGCCCGTGGTGACGGCCTGCGCACAACAGTACAAATACCGGCCGGCAAACCGGCCGGTATTTGTCCTGTGCAGTGGGAATGCGCCCTTCAGCACTTTACTCACACAGGTACTATTAGTAAATGCACAACACCTCCTAAAATAAAGGTTCAGGATGTGTAGATTTATGCACAAATATTTGTGAATCTCAGCAGCTTAAAGACCAAGTTATAAACTGTAAAAAAAAAAAAAATAAAAAAGTTCTGCTAATGAGGCACTGTATTTGAGAGAGTATATTCCCAAACCCTACACTGTATATATATTTCTTGAAAGCAAACAACCTGGTCTTAACCTCCTGTTCACTACCATGTGCACCTTCATGTAACTTTGTGAATAGCAAGAATTTAGAAAAAAAAAAAAAAATTTTGTTTGGTTTTTTTTGTGTATTATTTTTATGAGTCTGCTGATCTGAAAGGGGTTAAATATAAAAGAAAAAACTTAAAAGGGTTGTCCCATCTAGCTGTTTCCACTCTTCACAGCCTCTTCAGGCTCACACTTCCTGTGCAGACTGTGGGTGAGTCTACAGCAGTGACTGACTTTCACATCTGATAATTCCTATTCCTAGCTGAGGCTCTTAGGGGCCGTTCACACAGCACAGGACAAATACCAGTCAGTTTATCCGACCGGTATGTGTCCTGTTTTCGTGCCGTGCACGCGGCCACCGGGGGACAGCTTTTATCCGCGGTTCACATAGGCATGTTCATATTCTGTCTGAAAACCAGATGGAAGAATGAACATGTTCTATGTCTTTCAGACCGCCGGGTGGAAAATCTGTTTAGTGGGGACCGCTGCATGGATTTTCCATTAGGGTCCGTGTAAAAGTTTTTCAGCCGGTTTGCAGCTGGTTTTCAAAACCGTTGTGAAAAACAAGGGACACTGTCCAAATGGGATGTCTGGCTCTAAATGTAAGCTGGCAGAACTGTATATATCATGAGAGGGAGCTTCTAGTAAAAGAAAGAAAAACTTACTGTCAACTCATATTGTTAGATGCTGAGTGACTGACTTATCTTTGCTGTAATTAGACATAAATGTGCTCTGCAGACCTGACAGGATGGTACAAGGCTCCAAGCTAGAGTGATTGAAAGGGTTAAAGTTTTCCTTAGTAGAAGGATGGGATCAGAGCCCGAGAAGCAAGCTCTGTCCAGCTGGTAAGACACAGCAGGAAGTGATGTCACTGCTAGAGCAGAAAGAGGTTGTCACTTTGAGCCTTGATCCTATTCATTTCATAACAGACCCTCCATTCTCCTTCTGTATCAACTCCATGAGTCCACTTTCTAAGAGACGTAAGTCTGATATGCTAATACTGTACTTTTGTGTTCCCTATTGCCAATTTGCATACTTTATTGCCAGAAGCTTATATCCGTTCCCTGATGAACCCCTAACGAGGGGGGTAGGCATCGGAATGTCTGTTTTATTATATACTAGGGTATTCCTTCTTTCTTACCATACTGGCATACCCTGGTAAACATTGGCATGTTTGATATGGGAATTTTGGAGAATTTTCTGTAATACTTTTATATTGTATCTATCTGTGCTATAGGGTACTTTTTGATTTTTCTATTGCGTCATATTCTCTTTACTCTTAAAGGTATTTGGGGGGGGGGGGGGGGGGGTTGGGGGGGGGGGGGGGGGGGGGGGGGTTGTTTTGTTTTTTGGGTTTTTGTTTTTTAATTGGTGGGGGGGGGGGGGGGGGGGGGGGGGGGGGGGGTTACTATATGCTCTTTATTTGGTATATTCTTAGCAGACCTTGCTAGGACATATTATGGTTTATTAGCTTAGGTTCCCACATGGGGGTGCCCTTTTTAGGGCGGTTCCTCCATTCTTTTTTTGGATAGGTAGCCTTAGGTTTTTGTAAGGGTGTTGTCTAGGGCTATTTAGTTAGGGAACTTAGAGTGATTTTCAAATTAATTCTTTTTTTTTTTCCCATTAGAGGGCAGCAATTTGTTATAGTAGTTGTTGCAGTATTGGATACATACATACATACATACTCTCATGTATGTGTACATTTCCAACTCACTGCCGAGTATAAATATGTATGTATGTCGTATGTGTGTGGGTGTGTGTGTGTAATATATAATATGTATGTATAATATGTATGTATAATATAATATATATATATATATATATATATATATATATATATAAGTGTGTGTGTGTGTGTTTAAATATATATTTATACACATTTATACTCACAGTAAGTTTCAAATGTACACATACATGTGCGTATGTGTGTGTGTGTATGGATATATATTATATTTAACCACACCCGCATATATATATATATATATATATATACATACATATATATACACACACACTGGGGAAAATAAGTATTTGATACACTGGCGATTTTGATAGTGTTCCCACCTACAAAGAATGAAAAGGTCTGTAATTTTTATTAAAGGTACAACTATGAGGGACTAAATAAAAAAAAAAAAAAAATCCAGAAAATCACATTGATTTCTAAATAATTAATTTTCAATTTATTGCATGAAATGGGTATTAGATACAATAGAAAAACAGAATTTAATATTTGGTATAGAAACCTTTTTTTTTTCTATTATAGAGGTCAGACGTTTCCTGTAGTTCTTGACCAAGTTTGCACACACTGCAGCAGGGATTTAGGCCCACTCCTCCCTGCAGATCGTCTCCATATCTTTCAGGTTTCGGGCCTGTCCCTGAGCTGCATTGAGTTTCAGCTCCCTACAAAGCTTTTCAGTTTGGTTCAGGTCTGGAGACTGGCTAAGTCACTCCAGGACCTTGAAATGCGTCTTGCGACACCTCTCCTTAGTTGCCCTGGCTGTGTGTTTCAGGTCATTGTCCTGCTGGATTACCCAACCATGACCCATCCTCAATGCTCTTATTGAGTTAAGGAGGTTATTGGCCAAAATCCTGCGATACATGGCACCATCCATCCTCCCTTCAATACGGTGCAGTAATCCTGTCCCCTTTGCAGAAAGCACCCCCAAAGTATGATATCTCCGCCCCCATGGTTGCTACAGTGTTCTTGGGGTTGTACTTATCTATCTTCTTCCTCCAAATACGGCAAGTGGAGTTGATGGTACCAAATAAATATATTTTGCGTTCATCTGAACACATGACCTTCTCCCATGCTTCCCTTGGATCATCCAGTTGGTCATTGGTGAACTTCAAATGGGCCTGGATATGTGCTGGTGTGAGCATGGGGATGTTGTGTGCTCTGCAGGATTTTAATCCATAACGACGTAGTTTGTTACTAATGGTAATCTTTGAGACTATGGTACCAGCTCTATTCAGGTCATTGACCAGGTCCTCCAGTGTAGTTCTGTGCTGATTCCTGACCTTCCTCAGAATCATCCTTGCATGGAGCTCCAGACCAAGGAAGATTGACAGTCCTCTTGTGTTTCTTCCATTTTCTAATTGCTCCAACAGTTGTTACCTTTTCACCATCTATTGTCCTGTAGCCCATCCCAGCATTGTGCAGGTCTACAATTTTGTCCTTGGTGTCCTTAGAAAGCTCTTTGGTCTTGGCCATGGTGGAGAGGTTGGAGTGTTATTGATTGTATGGACAGGTGCCTTTTATACAGGTAACAAGTTCAAACAGGAGCAGTAATGAGTGGGGAGTAGGAGGGCTGTGAAAGCCAGAATTCTTTCTGGTTGGTAGGTGATCAGATCAGGTCAGATAGGTGATTTCATGCAATAAAATACAAATTAAAAATTTAAATCATACAATGGGTCTTCTGTATTTTTTTTTTAGATTCTGTCTGTCACAATGGAAGTGTACCTATGATAAAAAATAAAGACCTCTCCATTCTTTGTAGATGGGAAAACTTGCAAAATCACCAGTGTATCAAATACTTTTCAAATACTGTGTGTATGTATGTGTATATATGTATGTGTATTTATACACACTCACATTTATGCTCGTACAGAGATTTGCATTGCAAATGTGTTCACTTGAACTCATTTCATTTGTATTTTATTGATCTTTTATGTGATAGAGCAACACAAAGTACCAAGTATTTGTGAAGTGTAAAGAAAATGTGTATTTTTTATTTTTTTATTTATTTTGCAAGTTAAAAAAACTAAAAAGTCTGACATGTGTATGTATTCATCCTCCCTGAGTCTATACTTTGTAGGACCGCTTTAGCTGCCAGTCTGTTCAGGTATGTCTCTACCAGCTTTGCACATCTAGAGGCTGCAATTTCTGCTCATTCTTCTTTGAACAAATAGCTCTAGATCAGTCAGATTGGTTGGCAAATGTTTGTGAACAGCAATTTTCATGTCACGTCACATGTTCTCAATGGTATTTAAGACTGGACTGTGACTGGGCTATTTTAACACATGACTATGCTTTGCTGTAAACGCTTCCATTGTCGTTTTGGCTGTATGTTTAGTGTCGTTGTGCTGCTGAGAGGTGACACTATGCCCAAGTCTTCTGCAGTCTCTAACAGGTTTTCCTCCAGGATTGCCTTGTATTTAGCTCCATCCTCCCATCAACTCTGATCAGCTTTGCAGTCCCTGGTAAACCAAAGCATCATTAAAAATAAAACCACAAAAAAAAGGGGACATAAATTACCAAGGAAAACTACAAAGCTACACTTACTGCTCAATGGCTGAAAGATATACTGAGTCCCATCAGCAGGCATCTCTGGCCCAAATGCTGCATGGGAAAGATAGGCAGGTGCTGGATATTAATGAGCAAATGCTGTAGTACTAATTCACACCAGCATGCAGAAAGCCACAGTAGAACACATAGGGAGAATGCCATAGATAAGGCGATGCAAAGGGTAACGCCATTCATACAGGAACACCATGCTGAGTTACAGCCTTTGGGCCCATAATATTCAAATGGGCAGGCTTCCCAGCACTTAGAAGGTGTCCTGCACAAAATACTTGTACCCTAAGCTCCCAAGTGTTTTAGGGCAAAAAAATATAATAACATGCTGGAAAAATATGAGGTATTAGTTGATATGGTAGCTACAGTATGCCAAAACCAAAGCATCCCCACAGCATGATGCTGCCACCACCATGCTTCGCAGTGGAGATGGTGTGTTCAGGGTGATGTTCCCTGTTGGCTTTCCTCCACACACAGCGTTTAGTATACCGGGCAAAAAGGTCAATTTAGCTCTCAGTACACCTTTTTCCACATGTTTGCTGTGTTTCCTACATAGCCTTTTGCAAACTGTATATGGGGCTTTTTATGGTTTGCTTTCAGAATGGCTTTCGTCTTGCCACTCTTCCATAAAGACCAGATTTTTGGAGTATACAACAAATTGTTGTCCTGTGGACAGATTCCCCCACCTGATCTCTGCAGCTCCTCCGGTGTGACTCTGAGCTGTCCGTTTAGGTTGATGGTCATGTCTTGATAGGTTAGCAGTTGTGCCATACTCCTTCCATTTACGGATGATGGATTGAATAGTGAGCTATTTTTGTAAAACCTGACCCTGCAATACACTTTGCCACAACTATATCCCTGAGTTGTCTAGTGTGTTCCTTGGTGTTCATGATGTTGTTTGTTCACTAATCTTCTCTAACAAACCTCTGATGCTTTGACAAAAGAGCTGTAGTTATGCTGTAAATAAATTGCCTACTGATAAACTCTATTAACTGATTTGGTGACTTCTAAAGGCAATTGGTCACACTGGATTTTATTTAGGGGTATTAGAGTACAGAGGACTACATATGCACGGCACAGTTTTCAGTGTTTCTATTTGCAAAAATTTGAAAAAGCACGCATGATTTTCTTTACACTTCACAAATACTTGCTACATTGTGTTGGTCTATCACGTAAAAAAAATCAAATAAAATTGTGGCTGTACTGTTTAAATATGAGGAACAGTTTGAGAGGTATGCTTTTGCAGCCCACAGATGGTCGTATAAAGGTGTTCAGGTGTTAGGCTCTGTTCACACGGCATAATTGTGGGGCATAAATACACCCCGCAATTACGCCGGGACTTCGGAAGCTCCCATGGGGTGGTTGGGCTGGCAGCCCGCTGGCCCCATAGACATTCATTACTAACATGTCACTTATCTCCCCCTGCGGCATATTGCATGAGCGGGGAGAGGAGGCATAATCCAGAGTTCTATACGAGAACTGTGGATTACCGTAATGACTGGGACGCATCTCGCCCCGTATTTAGCTCAGTACGGCGTGAAATACGGGGCGAGATTCGTCCCAGTTTAAGCCGTGTGAACATAGCCTTCATATACAAACACACATATATACATGTACTGTGAATGTGTGTGTATATATATGTGTGTATGTATATATGTATATATGTATATGTGTGTATATATATATATATATATATACACATACATATATATATATATATATTTTAAAATATATATATATATTTTTAATATATATATATATATATATATATATATATAAATATATATATATATATATAAATTACCGTATAGCAAATAAGCCATTTTTTAGCTACCATCTTAATAGGGTTAGTGCTGGAGATTACGGGCCATCATCAACCAGTTCCTCTGCCCTCTTGCACCCACGGCAGCATTTTTCAGTGTTTTGCCTGGTCCTATTATCATAGGGATGTTGTAGAATCACATCATGTGCACACCACATAATGAGTATATACTCTTATATAACCGTAAAACTGGGAAGTGGATATATGGATAAAAGTCCTGGTTCGATTGACATACCACAGTCCAGGTTACATCACAATCCAGCTCCAGGGGTATACTGTGCATTTTAAACCAAGACCAGGACACGCTTTTTTTATGTTTGTATTGTTAATTAGTTACATACAGTACATTGCGCATGCGCTGGATGCTCCCGGAGATGACTTTTAATCCAGGATTTTGGGACATCAGTTAAGCCAGGGCTGCATGACTCCTCAGGAGACTGGAGCCACCGACATAACTCTTGTATTCAGTGCACAGTAACATAATTTTTTTTTTATTGCATAATGCCAAAATGGAACCTTTTGACTAGGACAAGTTTATAATGCTATTTTCCAGCCATATAATAATGATGTGGGAGGTTAGTGGCCTTAAAACTAGTGACAGGTTCCCTCTATGAGTTGTGCTGTATCATTGTACAGTATAAAGTCTTATCCTCTGACCGCTTCTTTGTTTTTGGCACATTTCTTGAGGAGTTTTTTCTTGTCTGTTTCACAGGAATTAGCCTTTGATCCGTATGAATCCTATGCTCAGGATATTCTACGACCAGGTTTTCATGATCACTTTCTTGGTCAACTTTCAAAGCCCGGTGCTGCTCTTTATTTACAGGTATGTCCAGCGTTGTACAATACACTGCAAGAAGAACAGTATTGACAAAGTTTCCCTATCTCACACACTGATGACCCATCAATAGGATACGATTTTTCGGGAACGGCCTGGAAAATTCTCCATTCAGAATAGACAGTAGGTCGCTCTTGTGCACAACTTTCCATTCTTTTCTATGGGAGTTTGGCTGTGTTTGGAACTCCTATAGAAAACCTATAAAAAGAGAATTTTTATACTGTCTAGTCTAAGGGTATGTTCACCACTTGGCTAATTTACATGCAAGTTCTGCTGCAGAATCGGCACCGAATTTGTCAGAATCCGCATTAAAATCTGGCTGTAATCTGCCTCACATTGTTTCTAATAGAAAATCTGTGGCATAGTGCACACTGCGCTGATTTACCTCGACATGGATCTTTTTACGGCGCTGAAAAAACCTGATATGTTAATTCTTGAGGCGGATTTCACACTGAATCCTCAAATGGCATATTAGAGGCAGAAAAGCTGTCTCTGAAATTGGCCTCAAGTCCACGTCTAAAATTCGCACATAGTAGTGTGTATTTTAGGTGTAGTGTCCAGCTGTTTGAAACTTGAGGTTTATACTGTCTAAATATTGGACCCCATTTCTTATAAATTAAACAGATACATGGAAATGAATAAACGCTTTTGATGACCTGAAATTAAATTTTTTTTTGAATGATGTACTCCAAAATTTACTTTTTTTATTTTTTTATTTCTCTAGTTATTTATTTTCCCTAATTTTCTGATTTGAGTGATCATTTGCTGTTAATGATTCTTTTGACAGTGTCATTCTGGGGTCCACCAGCTACTGTACATGCCTCTTAGGCCATGTTCACACGGCTTGAAATGGGACGTATTTCAGTCCGTAATTCGCACCGTATATAGAGAACTATGGATTACGTCTCCTCTTCCCCGCTCGGCGAATCCGCTGCGGGGGGAGATAAGTGACATGTCATTTACTAGCGGCGTATACGCGCCGCTAGTAATGATAGTCTATGGGCCAGAGAGGTGCTGGCCCCCCGCCCCCATCCACACGGCGTAATTGCGGGGCGTAATTAAGCCGTGTGAACATAGCCTTATACTCTGCCTCTTGCTTTTTGCCTTTCTGCCTCTCCCAAGCATGTGCATGCAGTTTTAAATAAAATCCAGGTCTGCCATGCTCAGAGGCCCATCAGGGTTTCCCCTCTGTCTCTTTGGGCCAGTATGATTCTGTTTCGACATATAGTGGGGTCTGTCAGGGTTCCAGGATTTTTGTTGGTAAGAATAGCACTAGAAAATACCCTGTTCCAGTTGACAAAACCTATGGAACCCCAAGGGAATGAAACGAGATGACAGTTTTTACTGGAGAGTAACTCGACCAATAAAATATATATACAGTATCTCTGAGTATAAGCCGTCCCAAATATAAGCCGAGGCACCTAATTTCACCGCAAAAAACTGTGACAACTCATTGACTCGAGTAAAAGCCTAGGTTGGGAAATGCCGCAGCTACTGGTAAATGTATTTAGTATATGCTCCCTGTAGCCAGTGGTATTTGCCCCCCTGTAGGTAAAATAAATAGCCCCCTGTAGTTACAATTATTTGTACAAAAAGAAAATAAAAAAACAATGCTCACCTCTCCATGGTCTGAGCCGCTGGCTCCAGGAGCTGGTGCACAGCATATGCGGCATGACATTATCATGCCACTTCCGCCAGCACACAGCTCCCATGATCTCCTGGACTGGAAGCCTAGACTTCCAGCCTAGGAGACCCAGTGTCACTGAGTACTGTATATACAATGGAGAAGGTAGGGCGGTAACGAACCACCCTGTCCTCTCCCTGAGAAGCAGCTGCACCGTGTGTGTGCAGCTGCTGACTCTGCACGGCCATATTAAAATGGGCACACAGAGACAGGCAGTGATCACCGAGCGGGCGGTGCTCCCACTGGTGACTGTCGCTGCGCAAATCCCCCCTCCCCAAGGAGTGTTGCTGCGACTGCCCACCTCGCCTGCTGGTAGGAACGGCCCTACTTTTGAGGCCCCGGGACCCTCACTCCAGTATAAGCCGAGGGGGGATTTTTCAGCATAAAAATGTAATGAAAAAGTTGGCTTATGAACGAGTTTACATGGTACACCCCTCACATTTTTGTAAACTTTGCAGTACATATTTTCATGGGACAACACTGAAGATATGACACTGATGCACTGTTAAGTAGTGTACAGCTAGTTTAACAGAGTCAATTTGGTGTGCTCTCAAAATAAATCAACACACAGACATCAATGTGTAAACCGCTGGCAACAAAAGTGAGTAAACCCCTAAGGGTATGTTCACACGGCGTATTGCGGCAAACAGTACGCACCGCAATTCGCCTGGGGGTTTTGGAAGCGCGTGCTGATCAGCGCGTAATTTCAAAGCACGGGGGCACCTGGCCCCATTGACATGCATTGTCAGTTGCGCATAAGCGGCGCTAACAGTTGACCTGTCACTTTTCTCCCTCGGCGTACAAAATGATCGTATCGTACACCCGGGGAAACGACGCATAATTCATAGTTCTCTATACCGTAATTGCGGCGCGCATTTCGCCGCGTATAAAGCACAGTATGTGGCAAAATACTTGTACAATTACGCGCCGCAATAAGCCGTGTGAACATAGCCTAAGTGAAAATGGACAAATTGTGTCCAATTGGGCACACGTCGTCCCTCCCCGCATGTACAATACGATGGTATTGTTAGCGCCGCGAACAACGCATGTCAATGGGGCTGGCGGGCGGAAATGATCAGCGCGTGCTTCCAAAGCATCAGGCGTATTGCTGCGTGTACTATACGCACCGCAATATGGCGTGTAAATATACCCGAACATCCAGCAGCTCTGTGATGTCGTCATAGAGGAGTGGAAGAGGGTTGCAGGGGCTGCAACCTGTGACGCTCTAGTGAATGCCAAGCCCAAGAGCACGAAGGCAGTGCTGGATAATAATGGTAGCCACACAAAATATTGACACTTTGGGCACAATTCGTCCATTTTCACTTAGGGGTGTACTCACTTTTGTTGCCAGTGGTTTAGACATTGATTGCTGTATTGATTTATTTTGAGGGCACCCCAAATTTACACTGTTTATACAAGCTGTACACTGACTACTTTCAGTGGTGTCCCATGGAAAGTTATAATACAAGATTTACAAAAATGTGAGGGATGTATTCACTTTTGTAATACTCTGTAGAACACACAGAAAAAGCTCTCACTATATAGTGATGCTATATGTATTATAGATTTGTGTAACATCTAACACTCTTTAAGAGGAGCTGTGGCCATTCCTGACATGTCTTTGTCAATAAACACTAGTATTCCCCATAAAATGACAATTCTAGAACTTCTTTCCTTAAGGGCATGTTCACACGACGGATTTGGCAGCGGTTATGGCCGCGGGTTCCGACGCGGTTTCCACGGCCAAATCGCGCCTAGTTTGTTAGCATGGTTTCCCAGTGGAAACCGCGTTAATATTCACACGCAGCGGGATTGGCCGCATCTTTGGGTGCGCGGACTTGACGTGCGCGTGTGTGAGAACTCTCCTGTCAATTCTTGACAGGGAGTTCTCAGCACGGCGGGCGTGGGGGCAAACCCTCTCCGCAAGCCGCGCCCCAAGCCACGCCCCAACCGCGCCGAGACCGCGCCCAGTGCCCGCGCCGCAAACCCATGTCAGGAGACGCGAGTTTGCGGCGAGGGCCGGACGAGGTGTGGCCGCGGCCCAACCCAACGGGTGAACGGGGCCGAAATGTTTCTTTGTTATTCCTACTAGAAATCTATTACCGAACCTGACAGCTGGGTGTTATCAGTTAGAGACTGACTTTGTTCTAACCGCGCTGGCAGAGTCAGTGTGTGCAGGAACACCCCTTTGAATACTGTAATGTTGACACACTCTACAGATATATGCACATACATTTATTATATCACACAAATCTTACACTGTACATTAGGTTTTAATAAAACATCAGGTATGCCGGATATCAGGGCTGTGGAGTCGGCAAGAGGAAGCCCCGACTCCGATTTAAAGACCCTTCCCAATCAATCTCAATTTCCAAACCTGACCGGCTCCTGACTCCGCTCCGATTCATACAGGCGCATGTTTTAAGTGATAACTTTACTGTAGTATAATGGTAACATCAGGCTGTTTATCACCTTATGATACAATATCAAGCTATTTAGGTAGAACAGACACTGACAAGCAAAAGGGTAACAATGTTTTGATCTTTTAAACACTTGTGGGTAGAGTTGAAGAAAAAGCTGTATTTGTATCCAAGTCCAGTCTGCACCAACATTGGGAATGTGTAGAAGAGACCTGGGAGCAGATTTTGGTCAAGACCTGCATGAATCTGATCCAGAGCCCAGAAGGATTCAGACAGAGCTGAAAACCAAAGGTGGATTTCCCAAATACTAACAAAATAATACAAATTAAAGGGGTTGTCTCACTACATTGATTCATCTCACCTCAGTCCTGTTTTCTTGGTTTCATTTTGAATTCAGGGGCATGTTTACTGGCTTCCACTAGGCTGCCGTATAAGTAAGGTCTGTAGCTATAGCAACCAGTGCTGGCAGCCTACCATCAGTGAATGAGATCAACACACAGGTCTGTAGCTATAGCAACCAGTGCTGGCAGCCTATCAGAAGAGATCACACAGGTCTGTAGCTATAGCAACCAGTGCTGGCAGCCTATCAGGAGAGATCACACAGGTCTGTAGCTATAGCAACCAGTGCTGGCAGCCTATCAGGAGAGATCACACAGGTCTGTAGCTATAGCGACCAGTGCTGGCAGCCTATCAGGAGAGATCACACAGGTCTGTAGCTATAGCGACCTGAGGAGCTGATGCAGCTCATACAAGAGGGGATATCTAGGAATAGGTAGGACACTGTTAATGGACACATATTGCAAAGTGACTTGTTTTTACAAGATCTTTAACATAAAAAGTCATCCTTGTAGTGAGACAACCCCTTTAACACTTTGATTTTTAGGAGCAAAACTGTAACTAAGCAGATGCTAAATACTTGCAAGTCAAATTTATGTATAAGATGTAAGATGACTGTATATAAAATTACAGTAGCCTCATGTACAAAGCTGTAGTGGATGGAGAGATATGGAGCCTGAAAGTCACAATTTCAAAACATTGTTACCATTTTGCTGGTCAGTGTAAAATATATTTATTGGATATGACTTTAGGACACCAAAAAATTGTAATTATGCAAAACACTACAGGAACATTTGTGGAGTCTCTGAATTTGTTCTGAGAAATAGTATTGCCTCCATCAGATCCTGCATACATGACCTCACATCTGATCTCATTATTTCCAGGCTAGAGAACGGCCTCTCTACACTAACTTGGGTTGGGCGCAAAGCGGTGACCACAGAGGCAACATCTCTAACAATGTCAGGGTATAAAGGAATTGCCTCAGCCACAGTCCGTTTTGATGAGTGGTTAAACTCTTCTACTTCTTTGAAAAATTTTGCTGAAATCTGTTTGCCCTGGGAGCAGAATCTTTTCCCTGGAGCAGCACTTTGCCTGCTCCATGTCATCAATTGCTGAAGATATGGGAGCAGTAGCACTGGCTGGACCCAATTCCTCTTGCTCTTTGCACTGCATCGAGCTAACTGGACCAACTTATTATATATTTTGGGAGTCGGAGTCGGTCCATTTTATGACGACTCCGACTCCTGCAAAATAGCCACCGACTCCACAGCCCTGCCGGATATGTGTGTACATACAGTGAAGGAAATAATTATTTGATCCCTTGCTGATTTTGTAAGTTTGCCTACTGAAAAAGACATGAACAGCCTATAATTTTAAGGGTAGGCTAATTTTAACATTGAGAGAGAGAATATCCAAAATGAAATCCAGAAAATCACATTGTATACATTTATTTGAATTTTTCTGAGAAATAAGTATTTGATCCCCTGCCAACCATTAAGAGTTTTGGCTCCTACAGACCAGTTAAAGTCCAGCGGTGTCAAACTGCGGCCCTCCAGCTGTTGGGGAACTACAACTCCCATCATGCATTTGTATAATCTATAACAGTGGGCATGATGGGAGTTGTAGTTTCCCAACAGCTGGAGGGCCGCAGTTTGACACCCCTAAGTTAGACGCTCCTAATCAAGTGGTTAACTGCATTAAAGACAGCTGTCTTAAATAGTCACCTTTATAAAAGACTCCTGTCCACAGACTCAATTAACCAGCCAGACTCTAACCTCTACAACATGGGCAAGGCCAAAGAGCTTTCTAAGGATGTCGGGGACAAGATCATAGACCTACACAAAGCTGGAATGGGCTACAAAACCATAAGTAAGATGCTGGGAGAGAGGAAGAAAACTGTTGGTGCAATAGTAAGAAAATGGAAGAAATACAAAATGTCTGTCAATCGACAACGATCTGGAGCACCATACAAAATCTCACCTTGTGGGGTATCCTTGATCATGGGAAAGGAGAGAGATGATTCTAAAACTACATAGGGGGGAACTTGTTAATGATCTCAAGGTAGCTGGGACCACAGTCACCAAGAAAACCATTGGTAAAACATTACACCGTAATGGTTTAAAATCCTGCAGTGCCTGCAAGGTTCCCCTGCTCAAGAAGGCGCATGTACAGGCCTGTCTGAAGTTTGCCAATGAACACCTGGATGATTCTGTGAGTGATTGGGAGAAGGGGCTGTGGTCAGATGAGACAAAAATTGAGCTCTTTGGCATTAACTGAACTCACCATGTTTGGAGGAAGAGAATGCTGCCTATGACCCAAAGAACACCATCCCTACTGTCAAGCATGGAGGTGGAAACATTATGTTTTTGGGGTGTTTCTCTGCTAAGGGCACAGGACTACTTCACCGCATCAATGGGAGAATGGATGGAGCCATATACCATAAAATCCTGAGTGACAACCTCCTTCCCTCCACCAGGAAAATAAAAATGGATCGTGGCTGGGTCTTCCAGCAAGACAATGACCCAAACATACAGCCACGGCAACAAAGGAGTTGCTCAAAAAGAAGCACATTAAGGTCATGAAGTCTCCAGACCTTAATCCCCTAGAAAACTTATGGAGGGAGTTGAAGCTCCGAGTTGCCAAGCGACAGTCTCTAAATCTTAATGATTTAGAGATGATCTGCAAAGAGGAGTGGACCAAAATTCCTCCTGACATGTGCACAAACCTCATCATCAACTACAAAAAAAATTCTGACTGCTGTGCTTGCCAACAAGGGTTTTGCTACCAAGTATTAAGTCTTATTTGCCAGAGCGATCAAATACTTATTTCTCACTGCAAAATGCAAATAAAATTATATAATTTATACAATGTGATTTTCTGGATTTTATTTTAGATATTCTATTTCTCAATGTTAAAATTTACCTAGCCTTAAAATTATAGACTGTTCATGTCTTTGCCAGTGGGCAAGCTTGCACAATCAGCAAGGGATCAAATACTTATTTCCTTCACTGTATATACAGTAGATAGATATTGTATTTGTACATTTCTGTATTGTTTTTGTGGTATTGAATGGTTGCCTGCCTGTGTGATGTATTTTGAATATACCTACTTGTCTCCTAAAACCTCAGTATTCTAGAATGAACATTTATTCTTCGTGTGTCTGTTACTTTCAGTCTATAGGTGAAGGTTTTAAAGAAGCTGTGCAATACGTTTTGCCTCGGCTACTTCTAGCTCCTGTTTACTACTGCCTGCACTACTTTGAATTTATTAAGGTAAGGGTATTTACTTGGTTTTGCTTGAAATGTACTGTTGCCTTTGGTGATGCTATAGCTATGTATTAAAGATTTCTAAAAAAAAATAGTGGTGAAAATTCATAATCTTCACCGTTTTACTTGTAGAGAAAGAAGCATGTGCCTGGCATATGGCGGGAGCAAACTAAATCCAATCCGCTTGTAATTGGAATTTTGTTCTTGTTTTGCTTGTAAAGGGAGTATAGTCACAGTAACAACCTTCCCCCCCGCCCCCAATCTAAAACGATAAACTTTATTAGATCACTAATAAAATCTAAACAAAAAATTCCCCTTTTTTACCAATATAAATTTCTAGGATACAAATATAAAAGCAAAATCCCTCTGCTAGGGTACAATTTACAAGCCAATGCCTAAGAAATATATACTAACGATACTTGTATCACTGGTCTTGTAGTGATGATAGTCACAATGATAGAAGAAAAAATCTTATATTCATTAAGGCCCTTATACAGAGGATGCTTTTCCTTACCAGCCCAATTACACCCTAAAGGTGTACCCTAAGGGGCCGTTCACACGGCTTATTCTGTGACTGATTCCAGCCGTACAGCGCGCCGTATTTACGCTGCAGTACGGCTGGAATCCGTCCCAGGCATTACGGTAATCCACAGTTCTCATAGAGAACTATGGATTCAGTCTCTTCTCCCCGCTCGGGGAATACGCCGAGGGGGGGAGAAAGTGACATGCACATTATTTATGGCGTGTATGCACCGTGAATAATGAATGTCTATGGGGCCGGCGACCTACCGCCTCCCCGCCCCGCCCACGCTGCACAGCAGCCGGCGTAATTGCGGGGCAAAATCCGTCCCCGCAATTACGTCGGCAATAAGCCGTGTGAACAGGGCCTAAAGGTGTAAATAGTAAGGGAAAGCATCCTCTGTATTAGGGCCTTAATGAATATAAGAATTTTTCTTCTATCATTGTGACTATCATCACTACAAGACCAGTGGTACAAGTATCGTGAGTATATATTTCTTAGGCATTGGCTTGTAAATTGTACCCTAGCAGAGGGGTTTTGCTTTCATATTTGTATCCTAGGAATTTATATCAGTAAAAAAGGGGAATTTTTTTGTATAGATTTTATCAATGATCTAATAAAGTTTACCGTTTAAGATTGTGACTATTTTGTATTCGGTGATAAATTAGTAAAGGGAGTAGTTTCAATATGAATAGAAAACAATTGCAGTTTAGTTGCATATATGTTTAGATTTGCCATACAATACAGTGTAATACAGTAAGAGCAGTCTCCTATTACATCACACAAGGAATACGTCACCTCTTCTCATGCAATAATGTAAATGAAACAACACTTTTGTTTTATCCTGGAAATTGCAGTGGTGACCTCCCTGGGATTTCCTGTTCTTGTGTGTCAACCATTAAAAGTCCAGGGTGAGAGATCTATTTTCCTGTGTGTAAGCAGCAACCTGATTGTTTGAACTCTAATGGGACAGAAGACTTTCAGACATCTTCAGTGCCAGACATGACTTTGCGTTTTGTTAGAAATGGTCGGGGTCATGCACCTAAAAAGTAATTCTTGGTGCTTGATGGAAGGTAGACACAATATAATGTGATCTTCAAGACCCAAGTAGAGTTTTTCCACGGCACAATTAAAAAGGCAGAAACATATTTTTTTTAGTATTTAAAGATAAAATAACTTTATTAAAGGGGTTGTCTCATTACATCTATTCATCTTACCTCAGTCCTATTTTCTTGGTTTCATTTTGAATTCAGGGGCATGTTTACTGGCTTCTACTAGGCTGCAGTAGAAGCCAGGTCTGTAGCTATAGCGACCAGCGCTGGCAGCCTATCAGGAGAGAGTAAACAGGTCTGTAGCTATAGCGACCTGAGAAGCTGATGCAGTCCATACAAGAGGGGATCTCTAGGAATAGGTAGGACAATGTTAATGGATACATATTGCAAAGTGACTTGGATTTGCAAGATCTTTAACATATAAAAAGCAATCCTTGTAGTGAGACAACCCCTTTAAGACAAAATGGCTCTTAGGCAGCAAGGGAAAAAAGGGTGAAGGGAAATGAATAGTGCAAAAGAAAACAATAAGGTAATTAGTAATGGAAAAAAATGTAGTATCTTCCAGCAACTTGAGAATGAATCCATGATCCGTAGAAATATATAGTTAAAAAACTTGCAGCTGTAATAAGGGAATTAGTAGTCCATATGTTATCTCACAAACGTGGGTTATCCGTCTGGAGTAGCGCTGTAGAGTGTCCTTGATGGTATAACCAATTAGTCCATTAGGTTGCAGGGTGACATGGTTAGTTCTGGACACATCATTTTTCTTTTGGAAGATTGATTCAGAGCTTTCTGATTTGTTACCCTTGGTTCGGACATGGGAGATCCAACCAGTGTCAGCGATATTCGTGGTGCGACGGTTATTCTAGGGTGTGTGGAGATATATGCTTCTTATGAACATGATCTGCTCATTAATCCTCCTTAAGCGGCCATAATGTAGAGTAGATTAGAAACCTTGTACAATCTGACTTTACGGTACATAAGGAATAGGCACTGTGGCAAAGTAGGACGGCGCCTGGAGCAGCACACATCCTAGAATATCAGTCACACCAGGAATGTCACTGACATTCGTTGAATCTCCCATGTGCAAACCAAGGGTAACAAATCAGAAAGCTCTGAATCAATCTTCCAAAAAAAAAAAGTGTGTCCCAGAACAACCATGTCCCCCCCGGGCAAACCAAAAGGGAATAATTTGGGTTACCATAAAGGGGACCCCTCAACGGGGCGCTACTCCAGAGGGTTTAACCCCGTTTTGTGAGATAACATATGGACTATTCCCTTATTTTTTTTTTTTGAAACTATTCAAGGGAGAATTTTTTTTTCCCCCTTGATGTATAAACCAAATTTTCTTTTTTAAATACAAAAAAAAAAATTCTGCCTTTTTTAAGGGGGTGCCTTTGGAAAATCTCAAACTTATGACAAATCTTTTTGGCAGATTTGAATTTTTTGGTTTCACTATGGACAGACATCTATAGGGCGATTATTAAATAGACACAAGCATAGCAATCATGATCCAAAGGCTGTTTTCCACAAAAGTGGGGGATTTAAAGAATGAAAAAAGGGGATTTTTTATAAAACATTGCGGTTTTAGCGAGTTTTTTCCCACCGAAAAACATTTAGGGCCCTTTCTTGCTGATGGGCCCTGAGCCAAAATCTTAAGCAGGGGGGGGGGGTTTCACCCACCCCCCTTTCTTGCTAGTGTCACAGAAGTGAGACCCACAGCCCACCTTTCAGACATTTAGGACCTATCATATTGACATTCCAAAAAATTTTTGGGTTGGAAAAAACCCCTTTTAAAACCCCATGAAAAATTTAAAAACCAAGATTTTCCCACAGCAAACAATCCTTTTTTTTTTCCCCCCCTTTTGGGCCCGTTTTTTCCCCCCCTTTTTGGCCCTTTTTTTTTCCCCCTCCTTTGCCCTTTTTTTTTTCCCCCCTTTGCCCTTTTTTTTTCCCCCTTTCCCTTTTTTCCCTCCTTTTTTCCCCCTTTTTCCTTTTCCTCCGGGTTCCCCCCTTTCCCTTTTTTCCCCCTTTTTTTTCCCCCCCCCCTTCCTTTTCCTGGTTTTCCCCCTTTTCCTTTTTCCCTCCTTTTTTCCCCCCTTTCCCTTTTTTCCTCCTGGTTTCCCCCTTCCTTTTCCTCCTGGTTTCCCCTCTCCCTTTCCTCCCGGTTTTCCCCCCTCCTTTTCCCCCCCTTTTTTCCCCCCCCTTCCCTTCTCCCCCCGGTTTTTTCCCCCCCCTCCTTTTCCTCCCGGTTTTCCCCCCCCCCCTTTTTTCCCCTCCCTTTTTTTCCCCCCCCCCCCTGTTCCCCCCGGGGTTCCCCCCCCCCCCCCTCCTGTTTCCCCCCCGGGGTTTCCCCCCCCCCCCCCCCCTTTTCCTGTTTCCTCCCGGGTTTCCCCCCCCCCCTCCTTTTCCTCCCGGTTTTCCCCCCCCCCTGTTCCTCCCGGGGTCCCCCCCCCCCCTCCTGTTCCTCCCGGGTTTCCCCCCCCCCCCCCCCTCCTTTTCCCCCCGGGTTGTTTTCCCCCCCCCCCCCCTCCTGTTCCCCCAAAAAGGTTTCCCCCCCCCCCCCCCCCCTGTTCCCCCCCGGTTTCCCCCCCCCCTCCCTGTTCCCCCCGGGGGTTTCCCCTCCCTCCGTTCCCCCCGGGTTTCCCCCCCCCTGTTCCCGTCTTCCCTCCTTTTCCTCTTTTCTCCTTTTCCCTTGTGAATGTTAAAAAGTATTGAGCAGGTTACCAGTGACATAATTATATTTTGGTAACCAAAATTTATCAAAATATCAAACCAAGGAAAGAATAACTATTGCAGCAAGCACAAAGAACCGGGCCCCCAATCAAACCCTACCCTGTCCAAAAAATAAAAAAAAAGCAAAAACTAAACCCTTTGCACACATTCTAATTGTTTTTTAAAGTTAGTGTTGGAGATTTGATCGAGAAAAAGGGTGTTTTTAATGTTTGCAACCCCCATGTCCCAAAACCATTGCACCTATTTATGAAAGGGAAACAAAAAATTTTTTTTTTGGTTTGGACAAAGTCTCTACGAAAAAAACAATAAGCCAAAATTTTTATTGTCAACAAAAATAACCCAAAACATTGATACATGAGGCACATTCTTAGACTGTCTAGTATTGTCCAAATATTACAGTTTCAGCCCTTTGCCTGAAAATTGGCTTTTGGGCACTAGTTTTTGGGAAATTGCTTTGGTTTTGGGTTTTTTGGATAAACTGTGGAGTTTTGCAAGAATAAAAATTGTAGGTCTTCAACAAAAGGGTTTAATATTATTATTGCCCCGTTTTTTAAACTGATTTTTTATCCATTTTTGAAACCCTGTGGGAAAAACCACTTGTTTCTGTTTTTTTTGGCCCTTTTTATAGAAATTTAAAAAGAGAAAAGTGGGGACGGGGAAGGGGTTTTTAAAAAAAAATTTTTTTTTTTTTTTTGAAACAATCAAAAACCCGCCTTGGCCCCAACCCTTTCAGGCAGTAGGGGAAAGGGGGATATGTTTCAAAGGGAGCATGGCCAAAAGACGTCTCAGGTAGCCAACATTTCATAATAAATCAATGTAACTGATACATCTGTTTCCACATTTCATATTCTATTAACTAAAAGGGGCCCTTTCCGGAAAAGGGGGAAATGCCCATTTTTTTTTTTTATTTATCTATTTTTAATCTGATCTAATACAGTAACTGGTTTAAAAGTAGCAAAAATTTTGTTTAGGGGGGGAACGGGGTGCGGGGACCGGGAGGCGCTTTTTCTTAGTAAAAGTGTCCCTAAACTTTAAAGGGGTTGCTCACTACATTGATTCATCGGGCCCTCAGCCTGTTTTTTTTGGTTTTTCTTTTTAAATTTTAAAGGGGGCGTCTTTACGGCTTCTACTGGGCTGCAAAAAGCTAGGGTCGTAGCATAGAAACCCCAAGGTTTCCGGGCACCCCCTACCCTGACAATTGAACATCCATAGCTAAAGCCCCCCCCGGGGAACCTGTTTCAGCCCACCCCAAGGGGGGATATCTAGGCAAAAGGGGGGGAAACATGTTAAGGGAAAAATAATTCCCAAAGTGCCCTTTTTTTTTGTAAGATTTTTTAACATAAAAAGCAATCCTTGTAGTGAGACAACCCCTTTAAGTATAGTAGCTTCTCACCTATAGAGTTGAAAAACAAAAGGCACAACTTGGAACTAAAATTTGTTCAACTCCCCTTTTTTATCCCAGAGTTTTTGCTCAAGGGAAAGGGGGCATTGTAGTCCCTGCGACTGAATTGAAAGTAAATTTAAGCGTCAAAAATAAAAAAAGTAATACATAATAAATGGTCCCTTTATTAAAATGTAAGACAACCCCGTACTTGTACTAATTTACATTGCAACAAATTTTGGGCAAACCCGTTTGACCTTTAAACCAAAAAAAGGTTTAATTTTTAAGAAAAAAACATTTTATCAGAAAGCGAAACCCAAAAATTTTAAAATATAATTTATAAAAATATTATAAAATATAAAATATATATATATATATATATATATTAAAAATTATATAATTTTAAAAATAGTGTGTTGTGTACAATATAAATTTTCAGAACAAAACCCTTAAAACACACCGGCCACTTTATTAAGGGGCCAAACCGGGCCCAAATGCTCGTTAAAACCCCTTTAAATTTTTAATCAGCCAATCACTGGCGGCAACTCAGTTGGGATTTTTGGCATTAGATATGGGCAAGACAATCTCCCCCAATTCAAATCGGCAATAATGGGGAAGAAAAGGGAATTTTAGTCCCTTTTAACTTGGGAGGGGTTTTTTGGGTGCCAGAAGGGCTGGTCTTGGGGAATTTTTAGAACTGCTGCCCTGGGATTTTTTAACGCACAACCCCTCTAGGTTTTCAGAGAATTTGGGCCGAAAAAGAAAAAACAAACCAGTGAGCGCCCTCCCCCCGTGGGCCCAAAAAACCTGGTTTTGGCCCGAAGTCAAAGGGAAAGGGCAACTGGTTCGAGCTAAAGAAAGGCCCAAAAGTTTACTCAAAATAACCCCGTTACAACCCAAAAGGTAGGCAGAAGAGCACTCTGAACGCACAGTAAAAGGGAACTTTGAGGGGAAAGGGGGCCCCCAAACAGGCAGAAACTAAAAACCGGGTACCACTCCTTTCAGGGTAAGAAAAGGAACCCGAGGGCTCCAATTTGCCCAAGCTCATCGAAATTGGGCAGTAAAATTGGGGAAAAAAGTTGCCCCGGTCTGATGATCTCATTTCTGCTGCGACAATTCGGATGGTAGGCAGAATTTTTGGCGTCCCCACATGAAAGCAAAGGGTCCATCCTGCCTTTTATCAACGGTTCAGGGCTGGTGGTTTGGGGGTGTCATGGTGGGGGGAAAATTTTCTTTCACTTCCCCTTTGGCCCCCCTTGGGAAACCCAAATTTTTGGGGATCGTTGCAAACACCTTGTGGAATCAACCACCGGAAAAAATTTAGCCAGTTCTGAAGACAAAAGGGGGGCCAAACCCCTTTCTTAACATGGTTACCTAATAAAGTGGCCGGTGAGTGTAGTATATAGTGCATGGATCCAATGGACCAAGGGTGGTGCTAGTAAATCGAACAATTATCCAGTAGCATAATGGTTGACTGTCAGCAAATAAACCCTTGTCATAGGGAGGGGAAACATAAAGTAGAAAGGTTTAATTAAAGGGTTTGATAAGGGGCGTGGTTTTGTGACCCCTTCTGAATAGTTGGTATCCTCAAAAAGAGGGGCCTCATATACCAAAGAAGTGTGACACAAAAATATCCAGTTAAGGTGATGATTACAAGGGGGGGGGTATGGGTTTTAATCATAGTATAAGGCAAGATAAAATGAAGCTTTCTTAAATGTGTTGGTTTTGAATAGAAACTAGTGAAGACCACTTTCCCCGGGGCCTTTTTTAGGGCCTTTTCCCGGAAGTAAGTAAAAGGGGTTAAAGAAAATTACCAAAATCTTTAAAAAATGAAAAAAATGTTTTAAAAAAAGGGGAAACGGGTTAGGATTTTATGAAAAAAGGGAAAAAAGTGAGAGAATGCTGAGTGTAAGTGAGGGGAAAAAGATGAAACCCCCCGTTGGGTAGGTCCCTAATGTATTTGAAGTGAAAAGGAAAAAAAAGGAGAAAATAAAAAGAGGTAATGTAGAGAGCGGGTTTCCCCGGTAAATTAAAAAGACCAGACCAGGGTCTGGAGAGTGGAAGAGGGAAAGGGGGAATTTTGGGTGGGGAATCCAAAAGCAATGAACTACCCTATAAGAGTTTGGGAAAAACGGGATAAAGTTTTCAGTCTTAGCTGTCCCCGGGGGGAGGGAGTGTGTCCCCGCGCTTTAAAACTTTGGCGTTTTTTTTCGCACTGGGTATGTGGGCCCCCGGGTGCCAAGGGAATTTTTGGGTACAGGGCAAGGGGGTGGTTTGGAAAATTAATAAGTTGGGGATTTAGTAAGTAAGCCTGAAAGGGGTGTTAAAAGATCAGGGTCACAAAAAATGCAGCCCATGGGCCCCATGCGGGTCCCCGTGCCCTTAATTTTTGGCCCCCCTCCATTCCCAAAAACCAAAAAGGGTTTGTCTCTGTCCTCTTACTTCAAGGGCGCTCTTTCTGAGATGCTAAATTTTAGGGCGAAAAGGCAAAAAAAACTCTACAAGCCGGGGTTTGTTTCGGTCCTCCCTTTAAAAGGGGAGATCCTTTTTCCCCCCCCCCCAGCTACTCGATTCCCTCCCCACAGCCACCCATACTTCTCCTCTGCACTGATGAGGGGACAAAAAAAACCCCAAAAAAACGTTGTCTGGGAGATGAGAGATACTGGCCCGGGTAAAAAATCCTTTTTCTTTCTCAAGACCTTTGGGGTTCCCAAAAAGGGGAAATTGAGGGGGTTTTTTACATCCAACAGGAAAGGGGGCCCCTGGGGTGTCTCCCGGCCCCCTTTTCCCCTGGGGCCCTTTTTGATATGCAGTGGGTAATTTTAAAAGGGGGAAAAGGGCAAAAAAACCAAATAAGCCTTTTTGTTCAGGCTCCCCCTAAAGGGAAGAACTTTCCCCCCTTCTTCAATTCAAATAATAATTTTCTTTATTGACATCTGCATTCAACTGATGACAGTGTTCTAATGGGCACTGTATGATTGGCACTCTTATGGGGTCATTTGGATAGCTGGCACTTTGGGACTTTAAAAAACCACAGGGTCAAACTGGGGCCCTCCAGTGTTGGGAAAACACAACTCCCACCTGCATTTGTAAAACCCATAACATGGGCAGATGGGAGTTGTAGTTTCCAAACACTGGAGGGCCGCAGTTTGACACCCCCTGTTGATAAGTGGGACCGGAAAGTATTCAGACCCTTTTTAAAATTTTTTCCCTCTTTGTTTCTTTGCAGCCTTTTGGTAAGAGAAAAAATTTAATTTTTTGCTGATTAATGAACACCTGCCCCCCCCCCCCCATTTGTCAGAAAAAAACAGAAATGTAAAAATATTTTTTCAAATTTCTTAGCAAAAAAATGAAATACACAGGGTGTTAAAGTATTCAGCCCTTTTGGGCTCAGTTTTTGAGTAAACCCCCCTTTTGACTAGACATCTGATCTTTTTGGGGGAATGATGAAAACATTTTTTTTCACACTGGTTTGGGGACCCTCTGCCATTCTTCCTTGCAGTCCTTTTTCCAGTTCCCTCAGGTGGATGGTAACATTGGGGGACGTCATTTTCGGTCTCTCCAGAGATGCCTACTTTTTTAGGTCGGGGCTCTGGGGGGAAGGGTCAAAAATGGTCAAAAAGTTGTTCTAAAGCCTGTTTGTTATTTAGCTGTTGGGTTAGGGCTTGTCTTGTTGGGAAATGAACCTTCGGCCATCTTGGGTCCAGAGCGTCTTGAAAGGGGTTTTTATCCGGATACTCTGACTTGGTCCATTCTCTTTTTCAAATTTCAACCATAGTCCTTTCCCCCGCATAAAACACCCCCCTAGCAGATGCTGCCCCCCACCATCACGTTTGGGGTTGTATTGGGCAGGGGATACGGCCCGGGTTTTCTCCACCGCTTAAAATTTAACCCCAAAAATTTTCAATTTCTTTCCTTTCAAAACCAGAAAAATCTTTTTTCCCAAAATTGTCGGGGGAGCCCTTCAAGTTTTTTTTTTGAAAACGGGATGTGGATTTTATTGTCTTTGGGGCACTGAGGAAAAAGGCTTCCGGGGGGCCCAAAACCTGGCCCATAAAGCCCGACTGGTGGAGGGCTGAAAGTGATAGTTGACTTTGGGAAATTTTTCTCTCATCTCTCTACTGCATCTCTGGACTCAGCCCCCAGTAAATTTTTGGGGGTCCCCCTTTACCCTCCCACCAAAGCTCTGCTCCTAGGGATTGTTTAAAGGTGGCTGGGGGCCAATTCGAGGAAGAGTTGTTCGTCCCCAAAACTTTTTACAAAAAGGGGGGTTTTGCCAGGAAGTGCCTTATCTGTAAGAACCCAATGAAAACAAGCCATGGCCCCTGAGGGGAGGCAAGAAGAGGAGAACAGACAGTAGGGCACAAAAGCTGCTTTTGGGATGGGTTGAAATGTTACTAAAATTTAATCAAACTACAACTTGTGGATTCTGTATACAAAAAGACAACCCTTTCCCCCACAAAGTTTTAAAACCCTTTTTAAAGTTCTCAAATTCTTTAATTTAAAGCGGGGAATTACTCAGAAAAACCCACACTAAAAACAATCTTCTTTTTATACAAAAAAACCATTTTTCCCTAAAAACCAGGGCCTTGAAAGCTTTTTTGAAAGCCCCATTCCTCAGATAAAAAGCTTTCTCGTGAAACCCCCCCCTGGGGCCCCAGCAGAATCTTGTCAGGTCGTACAAATTTGAACTTTAAGAAACAAAGGGGCCCAGGGAAAAGGTAGCCGTAGCTCTTCAGACTGCAATTTTTGTAATCACATAATTTAAAAAGGTGTTTTAAATTTACCCTTTTTGGAAAAGGATCCCATGAACTTTTACATTGTGGAAAAAACCCTTTTTAAGGGTTTTTGGAGGCCTTTTGTGCTTTTAAAACCCCTTTAAATTGCTGAAAAATTTTGGGCCCCCTTTGGGCCCAGATCTGTGCCTTGAAATAATTCTGTTTTTGGGAGCTCCTTGGCGCATTCTGTGCCCCGGGACATGAACTGTGAGCTGTGGGGGTCTTTTAGACAGGTTTTGGGGCCTTTCCTAAAAAGCCCCTTCATTTTAAATTTAAACACAGTGGCCCAAATTAATCATCTCAAGGGGTTCAGAAGGAAAATGGACGTTTGTGTTGGAATAAGAGTGTCAAAAGAAAAGGGGTTGATACTTAGGGTTCAGTGTTTTTTCAGTTTTTTCTTGTTTTTTTAAAATATAAAGAAATATCTACCCCTTCTTTTTTTTACTTTAAGGGTTTGGGGTGGGGGTTTTGTACATTTAGAAAAAAAATGAACTTATTTGGCTTCCCAAAAGGGGTTCAAAAAAAAAAACAAATGAAAGTCTAAATTATTTTCGGGTCCCACTGTAGTTTGGACAATGGGCTGTATATCATATTTTTAAGGGCAACCTAAAAAAAAAATCCCAGAAAAAAAACTGTTTTTTTTTTAACCTTTTTTCCCTAAAATCAGTATTTTTTTCGTTTCAGTCAGGGCCCGGGATCCACAAGATATATAATAAATATGTCTTATTCAAGGCTCCAAAGAAGAGGAGGTGATTTGGTCGCTATATATGTGTGGTGTTCTCTTTAGTTGTAGTTCCTGGGGGTTACTGAAGTAGCAGTTCCACAACCGTAATGAATGTATGTGTCTTATACTCTTTCAGGAGTAACAAACGGGGAACTCCCATTATCATCTCAGGTAGTTCCTAAAGTGGAACCAAGACCTCTGGGACATTTTTGGCATTTACAATTGAAGTGCCATAAAGGTCTCAGATGGGGAATACACCTCTAAGATTTACTGTAGCCCCTGAGAGAAGTACAATATGACGATGTGGCCTTTGGACACATTCTCCCTGGTGTGGAGAATGTGGAAGATATTGGTGAGCGATGAATTGAACTATATGGGAGCCAATATAAGTACCAAATGATAGATAAAAACAGTGTAAAGTTGTCGGATGATATATGGAAAGGAATGGGGTAATAGGAGTACATGTGGGTATGCATGAACCGTGGTGGCAGTAAATGGATTGTGTATTAATGTGGATGATGGGCACAATGGGAACGCTAGATGAATGTTATGGGAGGAATGTATGTGGCTAATGATCGAAATGGGATAGAATGGAATAAATGTAAGGAAAGCTGGCCTGGTGGCATTGGAAGAGAAGAGGGTTGGGAGAGTGTATATGGATACACATGAACAGTGGTGACAGTAGATGGATTGTGTGAATCAAATGTAGAATAAGCTGTTTGGGAGATATATGGAAAAGTGATTAATGACAATTGACAAACGTAAAACATCACAAGTACTGGCTGTCTAATAAAGAGACTTTTTAATATGCATTACTAACTTTTGTATGCTCTGGATACTTTTAATTTAGGCACAACTCTAGTCAGCATATATATAAACCAAATACTGCAGCCTCTCTGCAAGCCTCCCTCACCCGCCACACCAGAGAGGACTGTATTCAGTAAAAGTATATTTGGAATCGGTAAAAACAATCAATGGATCTTGGTGAATATGATTCCATGTATCTCTATACTAAATATTTTTGGTGGTGTTTTTCTTTTTTAATTATTATATTTTTGTTTAACAGTGGAATGCCTTTTAGGGTATGTTCACATGGCGTATTTGCGGTCTGTATTTCGGGGCGTAATTGCGCTGTAATATGCCTGGACATAATTGTCCATCTCAATGACTAACAACTGGTACAGCGGGAAAGAGGACCATACCTGTAAAGGCTTAGAATCTAAAAGAAAGGGAGAAAGAAGGTGAGAGATAGATGTGTTTGTGAGGTGGAGTAGTGGCTGCAGGGTTATTGTAGGCTATAGGCTATCTCGAGGAGGTGGGTTTTCAGGTTACTTTTGAGGCTAGGCAAAGTTAAGGAGAGTGTGATGTGTTGGGGTAGTGAGTTTCAGAAAATGGAGGGGGAAGTACAAGAGAGGTCTTGGAGATGGTGGTGTGAGGATCTGACAAAGAGAGTAGAGAAGAAGGTCCTGCAAACAGGGCTGTGAAGTTGGTGAGCCAAATCACAGACTCTTCAATTTCCCTGATTCCGACTCCCACTCTCTTATACATGCCGCATGTTTAAGTGATAACTTTACTATAGTAAAATGGTAACATCGGGCTTCCCAGAGGTCTTGGTTCCACTTTAGGAACTACCATAGATCATAATGGGAGTTCCCTGTTACTCCTGAAATAGTATAAGGCACCTACATTCATTATGGTTGTGAAATTGCTACTTCAGTAACCCCCAGGAACTACAACTAAAGAGAACACCACACACCTCTTCTTTGGAGCCTTGAATCTGACATTTTTATGATATATCTTTTGGATCGGCCATGACTGTATCAGAAATAAATACTATTTGAGGAAGAAAGGTAATACAAAAACAGTTTTTACTGTATTTCTTATGATACAATAATCAAGCTATTTAGCTAGAACATAAAATCTGTTTATTGGATACAACTTTAGAACACAAAATACTGAAATAAATTGTAAATATGCTAAATGCTGCAGGAAGTGGGAAAAACAGTTTTCAACAAAAGCGTCCTGAATAACATTTGTAGAGTCTATTAATTTTTTCTGAGAAATAGTATCGCCTCTATCAGATACTCCTTCATAGATGACCTCACATCTGATCTCCTTATTTCCAGGCTAGAGAACGGCCTCTCTACACTAACTTGGGTTGGTGGCAAAGCGGTGACCACATGGGCAATATCTCTAAGAATGTCAGGGCATAGAGGAATCGCCTCATGCACAGTCAGTTCTGATAAATGGTTGAATTCTTCTACTACTTTGAGAGCAAGTGAAAAATGTTGCTGAAATCTGATCAATCTGTTTGCTATGGAAGCAAAATCTTTTCCCCTGCAGTAACACTTTGCCTGCTCTACAGTCATGGCCAAAAGTTTTGAGAATGATACAAATGTTAATTTTTACAAAGTCTACTGCATCAGGTTTTATAATGGCAATTTGCATATACTCCAGAATGTTATAAAGAGTGATCAGCTTAACAGCAATTAATTGCAAAGTCAATAGTTGCTAGAAAATGAACTTTTTTCCCCAAAACACATTTCAACTTCATTGCAGGCCTGCCTTAAAAGGACCAGCTAACATTGTTTCAGTGATTGCTCCATTAACACAGGTGTGGGTGTTGATAAGGACAGGGCTGGAGATCAATCTGTCATGATAAAGTAGGAATCACACCACTGGACACTTTAAAAGGAGGCTGGTGCTTGGCATCATTGTTTCTCTTCTGTTAACCATGGTGATCTCTAAAGAAACACGTGCAGTCATCATTGCACTGCACAAAACTGGCCTAACAGGGAAGAGTATCGCAGCTAGAAAGATTGCACCTCAGTCAACAATCTATTGCATCATCAAGGAATTCAAGGAGAGAGGTTCCATTGTTGCCAAAAAAGGCTCCAGGGAGCCCAGGAAGGACCAGCAAGCGCCAGACCGTCTCTTAAAGTGTTTTTCAGCTTCGGAATCGGGCTACCAGCAGTGCAGATCTTGCTCAGGAATGGGAGCAGGCAGTGTGTGAGTGCATCTGCACGCACTGTGGGGCGGAGACTCATGGAGCAAGGCCTGGTGTCAAGGAGGACAGCAAAGAAGCCACTTCTCTCCAGAAAAAAACATTAGGGACAGACTGATATTCTGCCAAAGGTACAGGGAGTGGACTGCTAAAGGACGGGGGTAAAGTCATTTTCTCAGATGAATCCCCTTTCCGAAGGGTTTGGAACATCTGGAAAACAGCTTTTTCAGAAGACAAGGTGAGCGAAAACCACCAGTCTTGTCTCATGCCAACTGTAAAGCATCCAGAAAACCATTTTGTGGGGTTGCTTCTCAGCCAAGGGAATCGGCTCTCTAACAGTCTTGCCTAAAAACACATCCATGAAAAAAGAATGGTACCAAAAATTCCTCCAAGAGCAACTTCTCCCAACCGTCCAAGAGCAGTTTGTGATCAACAATGCCTTTTCCAGCATGATGGAGCACCTTGCCATAAAGCAAAGGTGAAAAATAAATGGCTCAGGGAACAAAACAGAGATTTTGGGTCCATGGCCTGGAAACTCCCCAGATCTTAATCCCATTGAGAACTTGTGGGTCAATCATCAAGAGACGGGTGGACAAACAAAACAACCAAATTGTGACAAAATGCAAGCATTGATTGTGCAAGAATGGACTGCTATCAGTCAGGATTTGGTCCAGAAGTTGATTGAGAGCATGCTAGGGAGAATTGCAGAGGTCCTGAAGAAGAAAGGTCGACACTGCAAATATTGACTTGCTGCATTAACTCATTCTAACTGTCAATAAAAGCTTTTGTTAATCATAATATGATTGCACTTGTATTTCTGTATGTGATAAAAATATCTGACAAACACACATAAAAACCAGAGGGCAACTGATCATGTGAAAATATAAGATTTGTGTCATTCTCAAAACTTTTGGCCATGACTGTATGTCGTCCAAATACTTTTCGAAATTAAACTTGTCTGATGAGGCTGAAGATATGGGAGCAGCAGCACTGGCAAGACCCAATTCCTCCTGCTCTTGGCACTGCAATGAACTAACTGGATCAATTTATTATATATTTTGGGAGTCGGTCCATTGTATAACAACTCTAACTCCACCAAAATGGACACCGACTCCACAGCCCTGCCTGCGAGTAACGGAGATTGTGTGAGGGGAAGTACCTAGATATAAAGGCAGAGGTGTATGGAGGAGAGAGGTTATGGAGAGCATTATAGGTCATGGTTAGTAACTTGAATTGAATTTGCTGGGCATTGAGTAGCCAGTGAAGGGATTGGCAGAGGGGAGAGGGAGAAAAGGAGCGAGGTGGATCAGATGAGCAGCGGAGATCAAATGTGACTTTTTATTACTACAGCTCTGACCTAATCAAAGGATGGACAGAGATGTCTTATTTTTACAGTTACTGCCTTGGTCGTATTGTTAGGTGACCTTTGTAAGCTTGTCTATGCAATGGCATGCAGCAATACCTAAAAATGCACATTCACTGTAATCAACGTTTGCAGTACTTTCAATTTTCTTTGCTTTGAAAACATTGAGGTTTTATGCACTTAAAAAAAATCTTGAAAGCAACTGGAGTGGTTTATTTGTTCTTGCTATACTTTTTCCTGGTCGGGGTAGTGTAAACATTATGTAGAGCATGCAGAGAAGTGGGAGAGTCCTTTCGTTTGTTTTTAAAGGAAGTGACATTAAAGACAGGCAATTCTTATTGTCCATGAAACCATTATAATAAGCTGTCGCTGTGACCTACAACACAAGACATTCTTTTAAAAGGGAGCCTTGAATACTCAAGAAGTGGATGTTTTCCAGGTTCGTTGACATAGAAGGCGCTGTTTTTACTGCTGTTATCGCATATAATTATTGTTTTTGTGACCCGTTTTCTTTTTTATAACTACTTTGTATTGTTACTGCTGCTTTGGGCAGGGAGTTAATCTTATTTTCTTGATAAATATTATAATTTTTTTTAATATTGTTATGGATGTCATTTAGTTTTATGTTGTTATATTGGAATTTCTAAGATATATATTTCTGTTTTATACCATGACTTGTGTATATATAACGCAGATGTCAGTCCTTTCACCAAAGGCAATGATTTCAATTTGACCGTAACTTTCCCAAGTAATGTATTTCTATGTATTTCACAGCGAGTCTGCATGCCGTTTTTACAATCATCAAATGAAGGGAAAACAATTAGCAATTAAGAAGATGAACGAAATTCAGAAAAACATTGACGGATGGGACGGAAAGGACATTGGACAATGCTGCAATGAATTCATCATGGAGGGCGCCCTAACCCGAGTAGGGGCAAAGCATGAGCGACACATATTCCTCTTTGATGGCTTGATGATCTGTTGTAAGTCAAACCATGGACAACCTAGGCTACCAGGTGCAAGCAATGCAGAGTATCGGTTGAAGGAGAAGTTCTTTATGCGGAAGGTACAAATCAATGACAAGGATGACACTAATGAGTACAGACATGCTTTTGAGATTATTATAAAAGATGAGAACAGTGTTATTTTTGCTGCAAAATCAGCAGAAGAAAAGAATAATTGGATGGCTGCCTTAATATCGCGCAGTACAGAAGTACATTAGAAAGAATGTTGGATGGCACAATAATGCAGGAGGAGAAAGAGGAGCAATTGAGGCTTCCTAGCCCCAAGCTATACAGGTTTGCAGAGCCGGACTCGGAAGAGAACATTATTTTTGAGGAAAATGTACAACCCAAATCTGGTATTCCCATCATCAAGGCTGGGACTGTAGTGAAACTCATCGAAAGACTAACTTATCACATGTATGCAGGTATGGTACCAATGCACCTTCCCAGCATAACGTACAATAAAAACTACAAATTAAGTTTCTTTGTCACCTAATTAGTTTACCGTAATATATTGGATTTTTGCCCTGGTAATTTACACCACACCATGGTCCTGATTTGATTGGAATTGGGGGTGAGGGAATTTTATAGATAGATATATGAATATCTATATTATAATGTGTGGGTGAATTATACTATATATATATATATTATAATATATATATATGTAGTGTGTGTTATATATATATATAATGTGTCTGTGTGTATATATATATATATAATTGTGGGTATATATATTATATATATAATATAATGTGTTGGTGTGTATGTATATATATATATATATATATTATATAATATATATATATATATATTATGTGGGTGTATATATATATATATTGTGTGTGTGTATATATATATATATAATATATATATATATATATATATATATATATACATATATGTATGTATATGTTTGTGTGTGTGTGTAAAAGAACAGAGTATAGCTGGGACTTTCATGCCTCAAAACTGGAGACCCATATAGATACCAGTTGAGGATGCTTATCTGTTGTTGGTCCCTATCTGAACTGAGGTCAGATGGGCCCTCACAATTTTGATAGAAAATGTGTGAATGACCTCAGGCTTTTATGTGTCCTCAAGTAGCAGAAATGCACTTTGAAATAGCTCATAGATTTGTTTATCTGTTAGTGTTTGTAGAGTGCTACTGTGCATGTGTGTGTATGTACCCTGTTTCCCCGAAAATAAGACCTAGTGCATTTTTTTTATGCAATTCAGAGTTTGGCTGCTTATGCTGATGTTTGTGATTATTGTGATTTTTGTGATGTTTGTGATTTTTTTTTTTTTCGTTCAACAATAAATGTGAATTCTTGTTCACGAAGACATCCCCTAAAAATAAGTCTTACCTCGTCGTTAGGAGCAAAAATTAATGTAAGACTCTGTCTTATTTTCGGGGAAACGGTATATACTTTACTTTTTAAAATAATTTTTGGGGAATACCAGAGATATGAGGCAGAATGACACCATTTGTCTTTAAATAACTGCATATAAGTGAGAAAATATCGAATTTGTTTATGTTAATACAATGTACCATTATTTTATATATTTTTGGGGGGCAGGCCAGGGGGGTTAAAAAAAACAAACCTGTATTGGTATGATTTGTAGCTGGATATGTCCTCCGGTATCGCTTCTTTTAGGGTCTTGCTGAACTAGCAAATTCTAGATGCATATTCGGTGCGTTCACTTTACAAAAGGCAATGTTTCTCCAGCATGATATAAATATCCAATGGACATTAGATTCCATGTAACCAATTTTATAGTCTGTATTTGCTACTTCAGAAATGGGATTTGTAGGACAGGAAATCTGAAAGGTTCTATAAGTATGTTATTGATTCTGGAAAGGAGTATACATGAATGGCTATACCACTTCCTTCTCTAAAATCTAGAATTGAACCTAAGGCAAGCTTATGTCTACATGAAGGAATTGCACATACAAAAGTAGGCGCGGTTATATAATAGAGCAGTAAAGGCCTGTATTCTGCTGAAGATCCTGCCAAGAAGTGGTAATCCATTCAACCTCTCTGCCTCTGCTCTTGTCAGATTGACCTGGATTCTAATAAGTACATCTTTAATATGAGTAACTTCTGAAATAGGTGACGCGCTTGACCTGCACACCTTGCGTTTCATAGTGAAAAATGGCCAGTAGTCCTGTGTGCTGGAAATGGAGGCAAAGGAGTCGACTAGTTGTGGTTCTTGTTTTTGGTAATGTGCTTGTGTCACCTGGATGGAGGCTTCAGTAGAAGAGACATTAGGACTAGTTTGTCCTTCGGACTCGTGTTAGGCGGGTTCGACCAGAACCAAGTTTTACTGGCTACAATGAGAAAATTGTACAATTAATCACCAGCCTTTTTCCAGATAGGAATCCGGAAGTGTTTCATCCATTGATCACATTCTTCACTTTCATCTTCCTGTCTGGGAAAAAAAAGCTGGAATTGGTTGTACAATTTTCCTGCAATCACCAGAAAAATTGGGATCCAGCCATACCAGCCTTATCCCAATGTGAACCGCAACACTCATTAGGACGGATTTACAAAGACTCTTGTTTTATACTCCAGGCTTTAACTAAAGTATATTGGCGTAAAATGCCCCAGATTTACCCTGTTTACTCAAAAATAAGACACCCCCGAAAATAAGACGGTGCATTTTTAGTTATGAAATTCAGAGTTTGGCTGCTTATGCTGATGTTTGGGATGAAATCACTACAGTATATTAATACATGTTGATGTTTTGTTCAACAATAAATGTGAATTTTTGTTCATAGAAAAAAAAACATCCCCTAAAAATAAGTCTTGGCTCGTCTTGAGGAGCAAAAATTAATATAAGACACGGCCTTATTTTCTGGGAAACAGGGTATTAGGAGGCACCCCTCTCAATACATATGGCACATCTTTATGCCATTGAAATGAAATATAAACCTGCGAAGATTTGCTGCATTTTTTAAATTCATTTTCTGGCTTAAAACATAATAAATTTGTCAGACCTTAATTGGCTGGGCCCCTCATGCTAACCCTCACCAACTTTTCGTGACACTGTAGAACATAGCCACACAGTATCCCAAATATTCTGGACATCATAAATTGCAACTTTTATGCACCAATAAACTGGTACAAAAGGTCTTATATTTTATAGATTAATAGTAATTCACCTTTTATTACTACAGGTACTATAGGCTTATCACATGCGCTATATGTGCGCTGTGTGTATGCATATCTCTCTCTCTCTCCTCTCTTCTCTCTTCTCTCTCTCTATCTATTCTATTATTATTTTTTATATATATATATATATATATATATATATATATATATATATGTGTGTGTGTGTGTGGATATATATATATGTGTGTGTGGATATATATAATGTGTGTGTGGATATATATATGTGTGTGTGGATATATATATGTGTGTGCGGATATATATATATGTGTGTTATTTGAGTGTTGTAATATATATATATATATATATATATATGTATATATGTGTGTATATATATATATATATGTGTGTGTATATATGTGTGTATATATATATATATGTGTGTGTATATGTGTGTGTATATATATATATGTGTGTGTATATATGTATGTGTGTGTATATATGTGTGTGTGTGTGTATGTATGTATGTGTGTGTGTATGTATATATGTGTGTGTGTATGTATATATGTGTGTGTGTTTAATATATGTGTTTTTTTGTTATTGTGTATATTTATGTGTGTGATATATGTGTGTGTATATATGTATGTGTTGTGTGTATATATGTATGATTTGAGTGTGATATGTGTGTATATATGTTGTATTGTGTATAGTGTATGTGTGTGTATATGTGTTGTGTGTGAGATGTGTATTGTTTGTGTATATTGTTATGTGTGTAGTGTATATGTGTAGGTGTGTTATTGTGAGTAGTGGTGTATATGTGATGTGTGTTATATGTGTATTGTGGTATATGTGTATGGGTATGTATTGTGTGTGTGTGTGTGTGTATATATATATTATATAAATATTATACATATATTATGGTAAATATAAGAAGAGGAATTAGTATATTATATATATTTTGGTATATTAATATAATATTATATATATTTTAATATTTTAAATTTATTATATATAAGATAAATACACACACATGTGTTTTTACGCCCTTTTCTTTGTGAATTTCTACTCTGCTTTTCTAGACTCTTTCTGTTGATTTAAAAAAGAACTTCCTGGCCCTGACCCAGGACAAACATCTGACTCTCCAACTTTGCAGTAAAAGATGACTTTTTGGCACTGGACAAGAAGTGACGATAACGGAAGAAGGGGGTTCTTGTCTCCAAGCCGAAAACAAAGATCTGCCATGGTTACTTTATTTTTGGATTGCAAGTGCATGCGATTGTCTTAATGAGCACCGTCTGTGTCTCCACTATAAGGAAATGGCTTGTCTGTTATCTTGTCCTTCTTAATTAATTGCGTTCCAAAGAGTTGCTGTTTAGGTCCTGACTCGCTCCTACCAAGTATTGTTCTCCGAGTCTGAGGAGATCTATTTCTAGTTCTTTATTTTGTGTTCAAAAATAGCATTTGTGCGTCAGCAAGAAGTCTGTTTCCTTTCTTAAGGAATTCAAGGGGGATTGTTTAGAGCTAATTGTAGGTCACAGTATTGTTTTCTGCTGTCTATAAATTGCCTCGTTTTGCAGTACAGTACACAGAGTATTATGAATGCCCATTATTTTGCGTATTTGTTTCATCAGGTTTAACATTGAAGAATATTTAGGTAATTACTTACATTGCAGTTCTCTAATATAAGTATGTGGTTGAAAATGCTTCCATTGTGCTCTGGGAAAGGTCAAATTCAGTGACTCCAGTTGTTTTAGCCTGTAGGCTGTTGATGGACTTTTTAGTACATAGATGACTACCGATGGGATAGGTTCAAATTGTGGCTGCTTTGGTGTTGCAACAGTTTAAAATGCCCGATCGTCTGTTGGTGCATAATGAATAATAGAAGAAAGGAAGAATACTCACCTCCTGGAAGCTCTTGTTCCGTCGCCACGACCATCCCAGTGATCCCGGCTGTTGAATGTCCATCATTCACGTCACAGGTGCAGTCAATCAAAAGCAGCGATGTGATGTGCACGTGACTTGTGAATGGCTGCACCAATCACATGAACGTGGGGTGCAGCCAGGACGCCTGTGGAAATGTAACACGAGTGACCAGGAGGTAAGTATGCTTCCTTTTTTCTATTATTCATTATGCACCAACAGACGAACACCCCTTTAATAATGACAATAATGCTATTTTTTTTGCAATTTACTTGACTACTCTTAATATTTATAACATTATCATTTAGTGCTTGCTATCTGGGTGTTGCTGATTGGTGAGAGATACAGTAGTTAGACCCTTGCTGTTCTTAAAGGGGATCTCCACATTGGACAATTGCCTCCTTGTCAATACATAAATCACAAAATGTCTGCCTGCTGAGACCCACAATAATAGCAGTAACCTGTTCGGAAACCTAGTAAATGTTCAGTTTCACTACAGGGAAGATAAAGCAGTACACAACATCCATTCAAATCAAATGTGTTGTCTGTGTAATGCAGGACAGGTCCTCCAGAGTAAGGGTATGTTCACATGGCGTCTTAGGTCCGTGTGAACCTCCGCTTTGCTGATGCGTGTCTGGCTCCGTCTGAACGGACCCAGACACGCATCTAACAATTACAATCAATCCAAAACTCCAACCAAACTTAATGTAGCACTTGGGCATACAAAAATTGTAATGCCACCACATATTCACCCCTCTCCTATATCAGATAATAAACAATCCACAGAAACTGAGAGTATTGGGTATAAAAAATCTCATATTTTATTATTTAACACTTCTAAAACACAATATATAAGTGCAAAGATCTTACCAAAGTAGGAAACTGCTCTCCCAGACTCCCAGAGCAGTTTCCTACCTTAGTAAGATCTGACACCACATTCTTGATACCGCTGTCCTTTTATGTTTTGTATCCATTCAGTCAATTGGAACGTTATTACACTTTAATGGTGTGACTATCGGTTTAGCAATTTGGATGTTGGTGTCAAATCGTGGTTACTTACCTATTAATATTTTTATACCATCATATATGTACCATATATGTACTTCTTGGTGGGATTCATGCATCTGTTATCTTTTTGGATTTTTATGAACACGTATTACTTTGCACTTATATATTGTATTTTAGAAGTGTTAAATAATAAAATATGAGATTTTTTTATACCCAATACTCTGTTTCTGTGGATTGTTTATTATCTAACAATTAGCAGTATATTTATCACTGCCGGCAATGAGAAACACAGCTGCGTTCACATTCCGATTTTCGGATCCGCTCCAAGAAATGACGTCATTTAAAGCAAAAGTCTTATTTAAAGCAAAAAAATGTTTCCACCTTCTAAGGGACCATGTCAGCTATATCATGTTGACTGTTTCATTGCAGTGAATTGTGTGTTTTATTTTGAAATGCTATGGCATGTCAGAGAACAAAAAAAATAAAAATTTAAAGGGAACCTGTCAAAAATTTTGCTACCCTTCGGGTCATTCCACGCGGCAAGAATTTTGGTCGGATTTTTAGACTGTTTTCGGACCTTCCACATAGACTTTAATAGAACATCCGCACAGTAGTCTACACTGCCAGACTTTTTTTTTACACCACCAACATTTTGAAAAACTTTCAAAATGCACAATCTCCCACCCAGTTTTCGGTTTTCAAGCTTTTAGTTTGAATAGGTAGAAACCTGTAAATAAACTGCAGGAAGGTGGGGCTAGCTGAGGGTAGGCGGGGCTAATGCCTCTTCATGAATAAGTGGACTCTTCTATGGCAGAACAGAATAGATTTAAGCGTTAATTGCTCTGAAATGGCTGCATCTCACAGAATAAGGGGCACAGCACTGGAAACAGCATGTCTGTCACTTGCTTGTGCTGTCCTCAGCAAGGGGGGGCATAACCTATATGACAGGTTCCCTTTATGTTAGGCACCTGGGATAATTGAGTCAGATTGTGTGCTTCCACCCTGCCTGGTTAGGCTTAACTGACAGGTGTCTCGCTCTTCTTTTTTTTTTTTTTTTTTAAAACTAGGCAGGGAAAAGCCACACACCTGATTCTTTTTTTTTTTTTCCCATGCCCCACTATATTCCAAACTGGAGTTTGCTTTTAAGCGCCTTAGTGTTTCAGGGTAAAACACAGTTAATTGCAATGAGAGCCTGTGGCCAATTTATTCTGCCCCTGAATCAACCACCATGAAGCAACTGACAGGTTCCCTGTAACTCCTTAAAGGGGTTCTCCAGGAAAAGAAGAAAACTAAATACATAAACTACATGTCTTAAAGGGGTTTTGGCACGATGTAATGTTTACATGGGATCCTCCACAATGGGTATTTAATCACTTTTCTAAATATATGTGATTACAAAAAGTGAAGCCTGTGAGTGCTACAGCATTGCTCAGTCCTCCTTAGTTACTGAAAGTTTACATTAGACGCGACCAGAGGAGCTGACAGGGAGCTGATCTGGCTGTGCTTGCGTGTTTGCACTTCTTATCTGATGACAGGGAATATGAATGAGCTTTCAAGGGGCTGTGGAGAAAGTGCAGTGTATGAGTCTGCTGTATAGAGAATCCACTGTTGTAATGTTATTATTTGAGTAAACATTGCAGACGCTCCCTTCTTCCTCTCTATTTTCACCCCCTCCCTCTAACCCCTGCAGCGTACATGACTCAGCATGATTAGTTTATATTCTCCCCTGAGCTGATAAAGAGGTAAGGAACTCACTTCGTGGCTAATCCATTTTTTTGAAATAATTCCTAAATATCTTTAATTAGAATAGTCTGCTCGTTTTGTCTAGGGGATAATCATTATAAAAGAACAAAATGGCCACCGGGCTACTTCCTCAGCAGAAACCTGTCCTACAGGAAGTAGGACAGACTCTGAGTTACTTCCTGGTTATGCTGACTGACATCACTGGGCATGTGCTGTGCTCAGTCAGTCTGACAGACTTGTGGTATGAGGGACGGCTCTGCAGAGTAGAAAGGAGACTGAGGGCTGTACACACACATGTATATATAAATGTGGTGTGAATATAGTATATAGAATCTACAGCTCAGCTGGGAGGAAGCTTCTGTTATGGGAAATGTAGTTTTCATAGAGTGTGATTAGCCACTGTAGCTCTGCCCATTGGCCCAGAGAGGAGAAAGCTCCAACTTGGTGATAATATGTGATATAACAGTGTCTGTTCACACGTTGGATTGTGACAGTTACTGCTTCTCTTTAGTATTACTGCACTATATGTTCTTCTTTTTGGCGTTTCTCGCACAACCCCTTTAAAGGGAATCTGTCGGCAATTTTTTTTTTTCACTATTTAAAACAAGACCCTGATTCATATTCTTTTCTTCTTAGCCATTTTTATTTTCCGATTGTCGATTCCTGAGTTTTGTTGTCTGTATGTGATTGTGGGGACCGCTTTCTTGCCTGCACTGCTTGTAACAGCATTATTTACAGCAGCTTCATGGACATAGGAGCCAGTGAACAAGAGCAGACACATTGACTTCAATAGGAGAATTTTCTAGACCTGCTCTGTGAGCTGGGAATAAGTCAGTGTGCAGGGAGGATGAGAGGGGGAGCTGTGACTATCCCCTAATGTGACTGGTGGATCCTGGGTTATCTATTCACATTGGTGTCACCTTCCAGTGTAACTTTGCTTGTGCTGATCATTAACAGACTACTAAAAATATATTTCTATGCAGAACAGGAAGTGTTAGACTATTATTAGGCCTAGTGGTCAAAGTGAAAACTGAAGGACATAGGGTATGTTCACACGGCGTAATTTCGGCACGCATTTCGCCTCGTATTTGCGCTCTAATACGGGTGAGATGCGCAACGAAATTCCGATAATCCATAGTTCTCATAGAGAACTATGGATTACGCTTCCTCTCCCCGCTCGTACAAAACGATCGTATTGTACACGCAGGGAGATAAGTGACATGTCAATTATTCGCGGCGAATACACGCCGCGAGTAATGAATGTCAATGGGCCAGCGGCCGACCGCCCCCCCCCTCCCCCCACGCCGCGGGTGTGTGCGTATCAGTGCAAGCTCCCAAGAGACACGATGTACTGCGGCGCATACTGTATGCAACACAGTACATATTGCGCAATTACCCTTTAAGGGAACGTGCCAGCTAATTTATGCTGCCTGAATGACGGACAGCCTGAAATTGCTGCAGGTTACCTGATCCTAACCATTCGTGTTTTACTGTAATGCTGTGGTGTTGTCCCGGATGCGCAGTCATGAGTCCGATGTGCGGAAAGATGAGGCCAATGCGAGACTTTTCCCTGCCCCCTCAGCTTGACTGACATCTCTCTTCCTATAGACAAACATGGGACAGAGCTGTCAGTCAAGGGGGCGGGGAGAAACTACACATCTGATTCCACTCTCCTCGTACCCAGGACAACTTTACTGGGTGTTTTACCAGGGAACGCCACAGCATTTTGGGTAGGATCGGGTAACCTGCAGCTATTTCATTATGCCCGCCGTTCGATCAGCATAAAGTAGCTGAGAGGTTCCCTCTACGAAATGTTAAAAAAATATTGTAAGTGATATGGAACATTAAAAAAAAAAAAAGTGTTTAACATAAAAACATGATTTGGACAATAAGTTATTCTTGATGACACATTCCCTTTAAACCATAATCATGTATATCGGCAGGGGCTTGTTGACTCAGATCATGCAGGCACAGAAGCTGTCCCCACATGATCACTGCAGGAGTCCGGATGTGATTGAAAGCTGTAATGGACCAGAGGGAACTTCAATTCTTAAACCTTTTAAGATCGCACTCAATAGCCACCGTGGTACCTAAGGGGTTTGACAAAGGGAGGAGTATCCCACCGTTACACTCTGATATAAGTTGACATGGCTTTATGCCTTCTAGGCTGTAGGCCTCAGGATAGATTTTCTGTTGGTCTTAAAGGCTGAAAATATATACTGAAAATACCAAAGCATTTTATGGATGATCAGACGATCACAATGTAAAGTCTCCTAGTGGAAATAAAAAGTAAAATTCAATTAAAGAAACTTTAGTTTAAAACCCCCCAAAAAAAACTAATTTTAATTGGTAGCCAAGAAAAAAAATACACACGTATGTTATGTGCAGCAAGCATAAGGACCCAAATAATAAAGTTAATGTTATTGAAATAACATGGCGAACTCTGTAAATATTCTGTAATAATTTGTAAGTGAACTTAAACTATTCCCCCAAAAAGTACAACTTTTCACGAATTAAACGAAGCTTTATAGAAATGCGTCATTGAAAAAATAAAAAACTTACAACTGTTGAAACGCAAGGAGACAAAAACGAAAAAAAAATGTGATGGTCATTAAAGGGGTTGCCTCACTACATCGATTCATCTTACCTCTGTCCTGTTTTCTCGGTTACATTTTTAAATTCAGGGGCGTGTTTACTGGCTACTACTGTCCTGCAATGACAAGTTGCTGAGGACACCAGGTCTGTTGCTATAGCGACCAGTGTTTGCAGCTTATCAGGAGAGATCGAACAGGTCTGTAGCTATAGCGACCTGAGGAGCTGATGCAGCCCATACAAGATAGGGGATATCTAGGAATAGCTAAGACACTGTTAATGGATATATATTCCAAAGTGACTTGTTTTTGTAAGATCTTTAACACAAAAAGCAACCCCTTTAAGTACTTTTCAAGTGTTCGGCTTAAGGGGTTAAAGCTAATCAATATGGTGAGAATCCCCCTTTAAAGAGGTTTTGCCACTTTTCAAAATCCCTTCTGAGGTCGAATCCCTGTAATTCAACCTTGGACAATGGAAAGATGGCCATGCTTATGCAGTTCTCCTTGTTTATTTCTATGGGAGTTCCGGATATAGCCAAGCGAGTGTGCTCGGTTATATTCAGAGCTCCCATAAACATGACCAGGGGCGTAGCTAAAGACTCATGGGCCCGGGTGCAAAACTTCAGCTTGTACCCCAATAGCCCCAGACAATGGCTGTGAACCAATACTTTTTAACAACAGGTTCCCTGCTTGGTATGAGGGATATCTGTGGTGTAGCGTGCTGGGAGAAATTTCTACTTAAAGGGGTTGTCTCACTACAAGGATTGCTTTTTATGTTAAAGATCTTGCAAAAACAAGTCACTTTGCAATATGTGTCCATTAACAGTGTCCAACCTATTAGATATCCCCTCTTTTATGGGCTGCATCAACTCCTCGGGTCGTTATAGCTACAGACCAGTTCTTTCTCTCCTTATAGGCTGCCAGCACTGGTTGCTATAGCTACAGACCTGGCTTCTACTGCAGCCTCGTAGAAGCCAGTAAACCCGCCCCTGAATTCAAAATGAAACCAAGAAAACAGGACTGAGGTAAGATGAACTAACAAAGTGAGACAACCCCTTGTCGCATACAAGAAAATTAATCTTAAATGGGACCAGGTAACAGAAAAAAAGAAAAACAAAAACAAATTATGCATCCAAAGAATGTTGCCCTCCCCCCCCAAAAAAAACCCATAATATTTTATATAATATATATATATATTATATATATATATATATATATTTTATTTGTGTGTGTGATATGTGTATATATATATATATATATATATAATAATATATATATATATATATATATATGTGTATATGTATTTATGGGGTGAACAGGAAAAAAAATGCAATTGCACTTTTGTTTATTGGGTTTAGTTTTTATTTAGTTGGACCGTACTGTTTAATTGACATGTTATCGATATTCTGCAGGTCGCAACGTATACAAGGGCCAAAAATCACTGCCACATGATCACCACTATATAGTGACTTATACCATGACAATGTAACATATACAAAAATATTTCCCATGTGATCAGCTCAAATAACTTGGATATCACCTCCGGAGTGCACCGAGAGGAAGAATCCACCTCTAGGTAATGCCCAAGGAAGAGAGAAGATTTTTTTTTTCCAGCATCCATCTGAGGTTTAGGTAGACAAAAAATTCAAGACTTTATTTAACATCATTATAAAATCCAAATCATAGTAGCGGTGACAGAGACATGGTTCACACACTACGTCGAAATCCCTAAAGAAGCATTTATGCAAATCTATCATACATAAAAAAATTTTGGGAGACTCTCGGTTCACATTCATGATCAGAACATGTTTAAGTCCCCACGACTTTCAACGTGGTCTCAAATCGGGCAGTCCTACCCTATCTTTACCTCTCAATCGAGCCAATCAGGCCTCTCATGGGTCCCCGACCTCCATTATTCAGAGAGAAAAAAAAAAAAACCCCCAAACCCTGCAAAGCTGCCCTTCTTATGACAGCCTGTGAAAAGTGGGCGGGGGACAGAAACCCAAAATTGGAAGCAACCCCTTCCTTTCCATATAGGTTAAAATCAATGTACACCAAGTATAAACGTATGTTTCTGCACACACAAACATTTCTGAAAAAACGTATGCAAACCTGGGTGCCACTGGCAGGGCTGCGGCACACATGTAATTATACATGTACACACACAGACCGCCGCCAGCGGCACATTTAACCTATATGGAAAGGAAGGGGTGCTTCCAGTTTGGGTTTCTGTCCCCGCCCACTTCACAGGCTGTCATAAGAAGGGCAGTTTGCAGGTTGGGTGTTTTTTATTTTTTCTCTCTGAATAATGGAGGTCGGTGACCCAGTGAGAGGCCTGTTTGGCTCGATTGAGTGGTAAAGATAGGATAGGACTGCCCGATTTTAGACCACGTTGAAAGTCGTGGGCAGCTTAAACATGTTCTGATCATGATATGTGAACCGAGAGTCTCAAAGTTTTTTCATGTATGATAGATAGCATAAATGCTTCTTTAGGGATTTCGACGTTTGTGTAGTGCACTGTTAGCAGAAAAGTGCCGCTGGGGGGCGGTCTGTGTGTGACATGTATAATTACATGTGTGCCGCAGCCCTGCCAGTGGCACCCAGGTTTGCATACGTTTTTTCAGAAATGTTTTTGTGTGCAGAAACATACGTTATACTTGGTGTACATTGATTTTAACCTATATGGAAAGGAAGGGGTGCTTCCATTTTGGGTTTCTGTCCCCGCCCACTCTCACAGGCTGTCATAAGAAGGGCAGCTTTGCAGGTTGGGTGTTTTTTATTTTTTCTCTCTGAATAATGGAGGTCGGTGACCCAGTGAGAGGCCTGATTGGCTCGATTGAGGGGTAAAGATAGGATAGGACTGCCCGATTTGAGACCACGTTGAAAGTCGTGGGCAGCTTAAACATGTTCTGATCATGATATGTGAACCGAGAGTCTCAAAGTTTTTTCATGGTTCACACACTAACGCGTTTCGGAAGTATTTCCTTAATCATAGCACGATAAGGTTACTGACCAAACCAATATATTATGACCAATAATATCAATAACAACATTATACAAACACAAAATGATACCACAACATGCCTCTACCATACAGTGACGAATAGCACTTACTGTTACTGACCAAATCACCATACCAAGACCAATAGTACCGCCACATATCACCATTTTTCACCACTATAAAGTGACTAACGCCATCATACTGTTATGGACCAAAAATACTGCCACGTACTGTCCACATGTCACAGACCGAAAAAAAAATAACAAGATAGATATTGACAAATAAAAACAATATACAAAGACCAAATAATATCGCCACATATCACTACCATAAAGAGACTGAATCAAACCAATGTACAGTTACTGAATATAAACCATTACACTAATACCACTTTTGCCACCATACAGTGATGATTGGCGATACCAGTTATGTGTAACTTTTTTAACTTATCCTTTTATTTGTAAAATGGCAAAGGGAATGTTTTGAACTTTTTTTTAAAAAATTTTGACTTTTTTTTTATTTTACTTGTTGTCCCCCCCTTGTACTTGGAAACAGGGGGGGTGCAATAAGTTGTGCTTTGTTCTTCAGTAAAAGATATTGCAGAATAGTATACAAAAATGGCTATGCTGGGTAAATATAAGTATACATGACATCCATGGGGTCTTCATTAGGCCCTGGCTATCAGGACTACCATTGGCACCGGATCCGGGGCAGTGGACGGAAAAGGCGCACACTGTTACGTAATCTGTTAAATGCTACAGCCTCGTGTACCGCTGCATCTAAAGGGTCAAAATGGTCAGGACAAACAGGGCAGCATACCACCTTAAGACTTAAAGCATATCTAGTGTGGTTTGCTGGTATTTGTAGTTCCATAGTGCTCAAACCTGAAAGAGTAAAAGTAATATGAGTTGTATATGTATGTTAAATAATATTATATTTATATGTGTGTGGGGTGTGTGTGTGTATATATATTATGTGGTGTGTATATTATAAATGTGTTGTGTTATTATATATAGGTGTGTGTATTATATTTTTAAATATATAATTATTGTGTTATATATTTTTTGTGTGTGTGTGTGTATATATATTTTATTATATGTGTTGTGTTATATATATTTATATATTGTGTGTGTGTGTGTGTGTATATTATTTTTTAAATATGTTGGTGTGTTATAATTTTATATATGTCCCCAAATGTGTATACCTATGTTACATAAACTGGCGGGTGTGGCTGGACAGAAGCTGTTTGTGGAACTACAAAACCAGCAATAGATGGCCTTTAAAATTTAAAAAGCTATTACTTGGAAGTGTTACTTGTTTTCCCAGAAGTCCCAGCATGTCATCCACGCCAGCCAGTCTCATGTAACATAAGGAATACACATTACAGGCGCACATACACATATATTGTGTGCCTGTAATAAGCAAAAAATGAAAAGAAAAGTGTATCAGCTCACCGCATTTTCCTTAAAGCTGCACAACCCCAAAAAATCCCTTTAGGGGCGACAACCCGGCCACAGGTGGGAAATCTTGGTAGTTTAAAAAGTGGGAGTCCAGCACACGGAAAAAAAATTTAAATCTTTTTGTCCCCATGTTTAAAATAAAAAAGTAGCAAAAAAGTTACACCTTTGACCTTTCGGGTCTAAGGTGTGAGGACCCTTAATCATTAGTCAATCAATCAATCAAATTAATTGTGTGCCTGTAATGTGTGTGTCCTGATCGCAGTCCCGGCAGGAGGCGGGTGATGGCTGCTGCCTAGAAGTCTGAGCAGTGTATTGTTGTTCCCCCCAGGATGCTCTGAGTGACGGACCCTCCCACCGTTTCCTGCTCCTGTGAAGTCACTTCCTCCTGTGAGATCTGCTGCTGCCGGGCAGAGGGGGCTTAGCGGAGGCAGTGGCCTAGGCTGCGGCAGCTACAATCGCTGGGTCTATGTGACCTAGCGATCGTAGCTGAGTGGTGAGGGGGAGCCTTTGGGCTCCTCTGGCTCAGGGGCCCGGTCACAAGTGCGACCGCTGCGACCTCTAGCTACACCACTAAACATGACTACGGGAGAGCTGCACAAGCGCGACCATTTCCCTGTTCTCTGACCCCGGCTCGTAGTGAGCTACCATTTTGCGAATGTGATTAGAATAACTTAGCTCATGAGAAGCAGTAAATGAACTGAGGACGTTGGAGAAGTTTATATAAAGCTTTGAAAAAAGTTTTCCTTCAAAATGTTTTGTTCTGAAATAAAATATCTTGAAAAAATAAAAGCTGTCATAGAGTCAAAGCGTAGACACGTCAAGTGATGAATAGGATAGATCTCGTGTCGAGGCTTCCTTTCTTGCCAACATTTACTACTTTGGCAGGGTAGTCCTTAGAACTGGGCTGCTAGAGCGGCATGCTTAGCACAAACACGCTTTCAATGGCATTCTTGGTATTCATACAAACAGTGCTTTTTATTCATAGGTTTTTATTCCTCTTTATTCATGGATAGCTTATGGATCAGCACACTAAAAGTGCTGCTCCCAACAGCATCATGTCCTCCCCTACATTGTCTGTACAGGCACAGCTGCTCAGCAGTAGATGTGTTGTGCTTTCATCATAGGGTATCCCAAAGGCAAAAGGGGTTTTCCAAGACTTTTAAAATCCTCCCACAGCACTAAAATAGAAAATTGATCCATACTTGCCTCTCCCATTACCAATGTTCCAGTATTCATCCTGGTTCCTCATTGATGATGTCACGTTCATGGATCACATGATGCTGCAGCCAATCACTGACCTCTGTGGTCACATGTTGTACATGTGATTGGTTAGGACATGAGTCACAAACGTGATGTCATCAGTAAGGTTTTGGCAGGGAAAGCTGGAGCTCTAGCAGCGTTGAAACAGTGGTAATAGCAGAGGTAAGGGGTAGTATTGTTTCTTTTTCTGTTAAAGGGAATGTGTCATCAAAAATGAGTCATTGTTTAAGTCCCATTTTTATGTGAAACATTATTTAGGAATTTTTGGTTGTTTTTTTTTATTTTTTCATATCACTTTCAAAAAAATTTTAATTCTTAAGTCTTGCAGTTTTTACTTTGGCCACTAGGCATTGATTGCACTGCTTTAACAGCAGTCAGAGAGATGCTTTACAGTAGCTTCATGCACATAGAAGTCTTAAGACTGACTCAGTCCCATTTCACTTCTATAGGAGAGTTTTCTAGTCATGCTCTGTGACCTGGGAAGAAATCACTGTGCAGGAGGTGAAAGGTGAACTGTGACTATTCCTCTTGTGACTGGGGATCCTGTGTTATCTATTCACACTGGTGTCTCCTTTCAGTTTGACCCTCTTTGTGCTGATAATGAGCAGACAACTGAAATCTTCTCTACAAACCGAAGTGTCATACTATTATTAGGCTTAGTGGCCAAAGTGAAACTACAGGACTTAAGAATTATTAAAAAAAATATTGAAAGTGATAGGGAAAAAAAAAAAAAATACAACCAAAAATTCTAAAAAAATGTGTTTAACATAAAAATGTGAGTTAACAATAATCATTTTTGATGACACTTTTCCCTTAATGAAGGGATGGGGGGAGGTTTAAAAGTTTTGTAAAACCCCTTTAAGAATCTGCAGCCATTCCTGCCGTGTCTGTTTTACCCTGTTTCCCAAAAATAAGACACCCCCGAAAATAAGACCTAGTGCATTTTTAGTTATGAAATTCAGAGTTTGGCTGCTTTTGCTGATGTTTGTGATGAAATCACTACAGTATATTAATACATGTTGACGTTTTGTTCAACAATAAATGTGAATTATTGTTCAGAAAAAAAAAAAACATCCCATGAAAATAAGTCTTAGCTCGCCTTTAGGAGCAAAAATTAATATAAGACACTGTCTTATTTTCGAGGAAACAGGGTATTAGATGCTAGTGCTCCCCATGAAATAACAATTCTGGTTTCTGGTTTGAGTTGTGTGGTTTCTCTGTTATTCCTACCTGAAATTCATTACAAATCTGTCAGCTAAGGGTGGACAATTGGGAGGGTGTTTCTGCACAGTCTGACATTGTCCAGTCAGTGCATTGTTTGTAGGGACACACCCCTTCAAAGACTGGAAAGGTAACACCCACTTGCCGGATTCAGTAATACAGTACCTAGAAGGAATAACCAAGAGAAGAGAAGATGCTCCAGAACTGTTATTTCACAGGGAACAGAAGTATTTACTAAATCGGAGATGTCAAGGTTTTGCTAATAAAAATCCTCACATTCTGTTAAAATTCTATTTTTAGATCCCAACTTTGTGCGAACATTTCTCACAACCTACAGATCTTTCTGCAAACCACAGGAACTGCTGAGCCTTCTTATAGAAAGGTAAGTCCACGATAGACTCCATGTACTATATTTCAGTTGCTCAGCACATTTTATAGAGTTGACATAATGTTATCCGTTTCATGACTTGGTTTTTATGCAGTGAATATCCCTGAAGCCATCATTGTAATTTTGCACAATATTTCTTTGCCACAACCAGGTTTGAGATTCCAGAGCCTGAACCAAGTGAAGCGGACAGAATCGCAATGGAAAATGGAGACCAGCCACTCAGTGCAGAGCTAAAAAGGTTTAGAAAAGAATATGTACAACCAGTGCAGTTACGGTAGGTTTTAGGTAGTTGTAGTTTGTTCTATTTGCTTACCTGATATATTGTTCTAATTGGCAGAACTTTTGAGGAGTTTTATAGACGTTATGGGCTTGTCCCCACGGCACAGGTTTTCACTTGGTGTTAGACGGTTTGCGGATTTGGAAACGGTCTATAAACCGACTGTCAACCTTTTTACATTGATTTAAATCGAAAATCTGTGCAGCAGTCCATAATGCACGGATTTTCCGCCAGACGGTTTTTCACACCTAAAAACTTAGAACATGTTCATTCTTTCACCTGGTTTTCAGGCAAAAGATGTACATGTCAGTGGTTGAGGGAGACAGGCAAATCCTCAAACCGCGGACAGAGCTGTCCCTCAGAACCAGATACAAGATGTCAAAATACCGGTAGGATTCTTTAATCAGAATCTGGCCGGTATTTTAACCTGCCGTGTGGATGCGCCGTAATAGATAATTAAATACTTCCCCCTTTAATTTTTCTCCTTCCTTTTGTTTTCCTTGTACAGGCCGTCCCCAGGTTACACACGGGATAGGGACAGTAGGTTAGTTCTTAAGTTGAATTTGTATGAAAGTCGGAACAGGTATATTTATTAAATGTAACTCCAGCACAAAAGGTTTCTTTTTTTAGTTTTGGATAGTGCAGGGAAGGTTTTTTACATTTGTTTTGCTGTCTGTGCCCCTGTTAAGAAGATTTTACCTCTTTTTCACATCATGTGCTGCTGTGGCATGCTGGCACTTATCGTTCCACAGCTACTATCTGCTGTGGAACATGGAACTACAAGTGCCAGCGTGACCCATAAGTATCCTTTTATAACTAGGGGACAGATGTAAGTCGAAACGTTGTAAGTCGGGGACTGCCTGTATATGGTAATTGTAACATTATAGGACTTGTCCCCACAGCAAGGGTTAGGCCATGTCCCCACGGCACGGGTTTTTGGTCGGTTTTCAGCCGGTTTGCGGTTTTTCAGACCGCCTGAAAAACCGGCCGAAAATGAGCACAATTGTGCTCTATGGAAAACCCGTTCAGCAGTCCCCACTGCACGGGTTTTGCCGTCGGACGGTTTTGCCGCCGGCAGTACGGCGGCAAAACATTGTAGAAGCACAATCTTACGTCCGGTTTCCGGACGGAAGATGTGCTTCTCAATGGGAGGGGGGAGGGCTTTTCTCTGCTCATCGCGGAGAAAAGCTGCCCCCCCCCCTTCCCCTCCCGCGGCCGTGGGGACGGGCGCTAAACAGGACAAATACCGGCCAGTATTTGTCTACTGCCGTGTGGATGCGCCCTTATTGATTGGTTTTTCAGACGGTTTGCGGTGTCTGAAAGCCGACATGCAATGCTCCCTATAGGCTTTAATAGAAAATCCTTGCAGCAGTCCCCACTGAACACATTTTCCGTGCGGACGGTTCTTGACACAACCGGCGTAACGAAAAACTTAGAACATGTTCATTCTTCCTCTTGGTTTTTGGGAAGAGCATGAACATGTTGATGTACACATGTCTTTTTTCAACTGTACTATGTAACTGTAACTATGTGGGCCGAAGGGGGACAGCTTAAATCAGCAAACTGCGCACAAAAGCACTGTATGCCCTGCAATTGCGCCGGGTGTTTGCGGAGTCGCACTGATCGGCGCGTACTGCCGCGACGCGGGTGGCGGCCGCCCTCCGGCCCCATCGACATGCATTACATGTCACTTATCTCCCCACGCGTACAATATGATCGTATTGTACGAGCGGGGAGAGGAGGTGTAATCCATAGTTCTCTATGAGAACTATGGATTACCGTAATCATGGGGCTCATTTCGCTCGTATTAGAGCGCAGAACACCACAAAATGCGCCCCAAAATAAGCCGTGTGAACATAGCCTAACTGTTAGAGCCATACACCTAAGTAAGAGTAAAGAGAGAGAAAAGGAATAAAAAAAAAATCTGGAAAAGGGAAGGGTAGGAGTATAAGTGCTGGAAATCTCTGAAGGTATGGTAGTGCCAGAGATGACCAATGTTTCAGTGGAAGCCAACAAACCCAGCTTCAGGCAAAGGATACTTCTATGAAAACCTGTGCTCCTTGTAAAATAAAAAAAATTCAATAAAATTGACAGTGAAAGATATAAAATTAAGCACAGATACTACCTGGCTACTTCTGTTGTTCAGCCCTTTTTTAACTATAGAAGATTTTTCTCTGGTTTTTTTGCATTTTACAGCAAAAAGGGGTATTCCCATCCTAGACATCTATGACATATGTGCTCTGCCACAGGTGCCTGATCAAACATGGGACACAGACCTATCTCAACTACATAGGTCTCCTTACCACCCACCCTAGTCTGTGCTGTGGCTGTACAGAATGTGGACTTGGCTGCGCATGCACAGCTTTTTTCCATTTCTTTCAGCGTATGTTCTTGAGTACAGCCAGGCGAGCATGTTAGGCTGTGCTTGGAACACCCACTGAAATGACTGGAGAAAGTTGCGCATGCGCAGTCACCTCTTCATTCTCTGCAGCCATGGCATGGAGAAGTAATGAAGGGCCTGTTTTCGACAGCGGTACAACCTCTGTTACCCACATCAGCCATTTATAGCATACCCTGTCAATATGTCATAATTGTTTGGGATGTTAATAACCCTTTAAATCTATACATTGTACATTGTAACAATAAGCTACTTTATTTATTGAACACTTACTTATTCATACAAATTTATTGTATTTGAGATCCCATGGCCAAAATTTTACATCTGTGGCCAGTTTGAATTAATTGTTTTCTTCATTCCCAGAGTTCTGAATGTTTGCCGACACTGGGTGGAGCATCATTTTTATGACTTTGAACGAGATGCAGATCTGTTAGTCCGTCTTTAAGTGTTTATTGGAACATTCAGTGGTTTTATGTTTAAATTTATAAAACCATATATCCTTTTTTTTTTTTTTTTTTTTTTTTTTTTACCGCGGGACTGATTTGACCAATTACAAAGAATTTTTACGAAATTTTATTAATGATTTAATATTTGCAGGGAAAGACATGAAAAGGTGGGTTGAATCAATCACAAAGATCATTCAACGTAAAAAGCAAGCGCAAGCCAATGGACCTAGCCACAACATTACATTTGAAAGCTTACCACCTTCTATAGAATGGCACATTAGTCGGCCGGGACAATTAGAAACTTTTGACCTGCTTACATTACATCCCATAGAGATAGCTCGGCAACTGACCTTGCTGGAGTCTGATTTATACAGGTATGCTTTGAGTGTTCCACGTTTATAGTGTGATTATATATAGGTCGTATGTTGTTCTTTTCTTTCCTTGTAATCACTTTTTAATGCAAACTTTAAAGGGGTTGTCTCGCTACAATGATTGGGTTTTAATTAAAAGATCTTTAAAAAACAAGCAGCTTTGCAATATATGTTCATTACAAATGTCCTACTGATTTTGCGTTATCCCTGGTAGTAGGAGTGCATCAGCTTCTCAAATCACTATAGCAGCAGACCTGTTGATTTTTATCTCACTGGCTGTCAGTGCTGGTGACTCATCAGCTTCTGAATACAGGTCTGAGCAAAGAGCCCCTCCCGCACAGTATGAGTCTACTTGTGATGCTTCTGTAGGGAAGGGAGGGGCAGGGCTCAGGCTGAGGTGTCTTTGTAGCTGTGCTGCCTGGATTAACCCTGTGTGTGCCTGCTCCCTCCTGCTCTCTACACAGATTGAGGAGACCAGAGGTGAGGCTGATCTGTAGTCAGTAGATGTGATAGCAGTGAAGTGTGTTACTATAATCATGATGTGTCTGTGGAGCTTTGACTAAACTAATAGAACAGATCAGGGGGGCATGTGAACGGTTCATATCCCTCCCTGCTCTGCTGTATTAGTGACACATAGTGATTATAGTAACTCACTTCACAGCTGCCCTGTGTCTGTTCTGACAGGGTTTGTTTGTTTGTTGTTGCTTGAGATGTCCATGGAGATTTGTATGCTAAGCAGGGGGTATAGGAACACTTGCATCCCCCTGCTCTGCTATTAGCATACACAGCTTCACAGACCTCTGGCTCCACACTCCTAGATCTGCCCTCTCCCTACTGTCTCCTGACTCTGTGGAGAGAAGCAGCAAGATCTCAGCCACAGCACAGTGGAGCTGATTCAGCAGTGAGCAGCAGTTCTAGGCAGGCGCACACAGGGTTAACTCTGGCAGCAAACCCCCTCTCCCTCCCCCTGCTGTATAGAAGTTACTGCAGTCCAAGGAGGAGAGCAGTCTGTGTGCTGAGGGGAGGGGGGAAGAGGGAGGAGAAGAGGCAGACAAGAAGCACACCCCTGAATTCAAAAATCCTATGCTGCCAGACACACCGAGGTAGGCTGAAAGCCTGTAGTGAGACAACTCCTTTAAGATGATTGTGTGCATAGATTTTTTTTTTCTTTTGTGTTTTCATGCTGTGTGCTTTCAAATGATGTAGATTTTAGTAGCATGGTAGCTGTGTGCAGTATATTATTTGTAATTGTAGACATTTGTGGATGACAGACCAATGTTGCATGTCTTCTGTTTCAGTGATGTTGAGAGCACACGGTTACTTTTTTAGTTGCCTGCATGAGAGTTGGTTGGTGCTAAAGTATAAGGAGTCAGCGGAGTTCTTTGTTTTGACTACAGTTCTCTTTAATCAGAATCCATTGATAAAGCCACAAAGAACAGATGTTTTCCTTGGACTCCAAGTGTCCTTGTTACTCGTTATGGCCCGTCTATAAATACTGGAAGAGAAAGTGGTAACATACAATATACTAGAAACTTACAGCATAAAAAACAACCACATTTTTAAGATCATCATCAACGTATGCCATAAGTAAACTATACAGGATGACGTTTGGATTTCATTTGTAAGGCTAGGTCTACACTTCAACTGCAAAATGCAAATTTTACAATCGCCATACCGCTTTTTTGGCACGGATTTGTGCCAGAAACCGCAGTCAGTTTTCCGATTTCAGCTGGCCCTAGTACATTGAACTGTACTAAACTCCGCCATAATTCGGCAGATTATAGAACATGTTCAATAAACCGCCGGTCCGGAAATGCAACAGTAGAAAGTCCATGCTGTGTAGACTACAGCTCGGATTTTGTATTGCAGTCTGTATGCGCACTGGTTTACAGTCAGATTTTTTATGGCTTCTAAATACTGAATCCGCTTAAAAATCCGACCAAAAACCAGTGCAGTGGAGGCATGGCCTAAAAACAAAAAAATATTGCTTTTCACAGAATTTATCCTTCCGAGATATAAAACTAAATCTTTGAATATATTTTTCCTCTTTTGTAGGGCAGTTCAATCCTCTGAGCTTGTTGGAAGTGTATGGACTAAAGAAGATAAAGAAATTAACTCCCCCAACCTCTTAAAAATGATTAGGCACACTACCAATCTCACTGTATGGTTTGAGAAGTAAGTATTCGCTAACTGATCTTTCATCTTTACAAAGCACACTATAGAGTATCTGCATCTTGATTGTTACTAGCAGGGCTGTGGAGTCGGAGTCGGTGTCTATTTTGCAGGAGTCGGAGTCGTCATAAAATGGACCGACTCCCAAAATATGTAATAAGTTGGTCCAGTTAGTTTGATGCAGTGCAAAGAGCAAGAGGAATTGGGTCCAGCCAGTGCTACTGCTCCCATATCTTCAGCCTCATCACATGAGGAGTGCAAGTGATGACACAGAGCAGGCAAAGCGCTGCCCCAGGGAAAAAGATTCTGCTCCCATAGCAAACAGATTTCAGCAAAATTTTTCACCTGCTTTCAAAGAAGTAGAAGAGTTCAACAATTCATCAAAACTGACTGTGGCTGAGGCAATTCCTTTATACCCTGACATTGTTAGAGATGTTGCCCCTGTGGTCACCGGTTTGCCCCCAACCCAAGTTAGTGTAGAGAGGCCGTTCTCTAGCCTGGAAATAATGAGATCAGATGTGAAGCCATGTACAGTGGTGGCCAAAAGTATTGGCACCCCTGCAATTCTGTCAGATAATACTCATTTTCTTCCTGAAAATGATTGCAATCACAAATTCTTTGGTATTAATATATTCATTTATTTGCTTGCAATGAAAAAACACAAAAGATAATGAAAAAAAAATCAAATCATTGATCATTTCACACAAAACTCCAAAAATGGGCCGGACAAAAGTATTGGCGCCCTCAGCCTAATACTTGGAAGCACAACCTTTAGCCAAAATAACTGCGAACAACCGCTACCGGTAACCATCAATGAGTTTCTTACAATGCTCTGCTGGAATTTTAGACCATTCTTCTTTGGCAAACTGCTCCAGGTCCCTAAGATTTGAAGGGGGCCTTCTCCAAACGGCCATTTTGAGATCTCTCCACAGGTTTTCTATGGGATTCAGGTCTGGACTCATTGCTGCCACTTTACAAGACTCCAGTGCTTTCTCTCAAACCATTTTCTAGTGCTTTTTGAAGTGTATTTTGGGTCATTGTCCTGCTGGAAGACCCATGACCTCTGAGGGAGACCCAGCTTTCTCACACTGGGCCCTACATTTTGCTACAAAATTTGTTGGTAGTCTTCAGACTAAATAGCTTGATTATTGCATCATAAGGTGATGTTACCATTTTAGTACGGTAAAGTTATCACTTAAGCATGCTCCGTGTATTAGGGAGTCAGGGGTCAGAAGGTCTGGGAAATTGAGGAGTCAGGAGTCGGAGGTCTGGGAAATTGAGGAGTCGGAGTCAGGAGTCGGAGGTCTGGGAAATTGAGGAGTCGGGCGTCTGAGGTCTGGGAAATTGAGGAGTCGGGCGTCGGAGGTTTGGGAAATTGAGGAGTCGGGAGTCGGAGGTTTGGGAAATTGAGGAGTCGGGAGTCGGAGGTTTGGGAAATTGAGGAGTCGGGAGTCGGAGGTTTGGGAAATTGAGGAGACGGAGTCGGAGGTTTGGGAAATTGAGGAGTCGGGAGTCGGAGGTCTGGGAAATTGAGGAGTCGGGAGTCGGAGGTCTGGGAAATTGAGGAGTCGGGCGTCGGAGGTCTGGGAAATTGAGGAGTCGGGCGTCGGAGGTCTGGGAAATTGAGGAGTCGGGCGTCGGAGGTCTGGGAAATTGAGGAGTCGGGCGTCGGAGGTCTGGGAAATTGAGGAGTCGGGCGTCGGAGGTCTGGGAAGTTGAGGAGTCGGGCGTCGGAGGTCTGGGAAATTGAGGAGTCGGGCGTCGGAGGTCTGGCAAATTGAGGAGTCGGGCGTCGGAGGAAAGGCAAATAGAGTATTCGGGCGTCGGAGGTCAGGCAAATAGAGTAGTCGTGCGTCGGAGGTGTGGCGAATTGTGGATTCGGGCGTCGGAGGTCTGGAAAATTGAGGAGTCGGGCGTCGGAGGTCTGGCAAATTGAGGAGTCGGGCGTCGGAGGTCTTTCTAATTGAGGAGTCGGGCGTCGGTTGTCTTTCTTATTGAGGAGTCGGTGGTCGGAGGTCTGGCAAATTGAGGAGTCGGGCGTCGGAGGTCTGGCAAATTGAGGAGTCGGGCGTCGGAGGTCTGGCAAATTGAGGAGTCGGGCGTCGGAGGTCTGGCAAATTGAGGAGTCGGGCGTCGGAGGTCTGCAAATTGAGGAGCGGGCGTCGGAGGTTGGAATTGAGGAGGGCGTCGGAGGTCTGGCAAATTGGGGAGTCGGGCGTCGGAGGTCTGGCAAATTGAGGAGTCGGGCGTCGGAGGTCTGGCAAATTGAGGAGTCGGGCGTCGGAGGTCTGGCAAATTGAGGAGTCGGGCGTCGGAGGTCTGGCAAAATTGAGGAGTCGGGCGTCGGAGGTCTGGCAAATTGAGGAGTCGGGCGTCGGAGTCTGGCAAATTGAGGAGTCGGGCGTCGGAGGTCTGGCAAATTGAGGAGTCGGGCGTCGGAGGTCTGGCAAATTGAGGAGTCGGGCGTCGGAGGTCTGGCAAATTGAGCACCGTTCGGGCGTCGGAGGTCTGGCAAATTGAGGGGTCGGGGGTCGGAGGGCTGGCAAATTGAGGAGTCGGGCGTGGGAAAGGTCTGGCAAATTGAGGAGTCGGGCGTCGGAGGTCTGGCAAATTGAGGAGTCGGGCGTCGGAGGTCTGGCAAGTTGAGGAGTCGGGGCGTCGGAGGTCTGGCAAATTGAGGAGTCGGGCGTCGGAGGTCAGGCAAATTGAGCGGAGGGCGTCGGGGGTCTGGCAAATTGAGGAGTCGGCGTCGGAGGTCTGGCAAATTGAGGAGTCGGGCGTCGGAGGTCTGGCAAATTGAGGAGTCGGGCGTCGGAGGTCTGGCAAATTGAGGAGTCGGGCGTCGGAGGTCTGGCAAATTGAGGAGTCGGGCGTCGGAGGTCTGGCAAATTGAGGAGTCGGGCGTCGGAGGTCTGGCAAATTGAGGAGTCGGGCGTCGGAGGTCTGGCAAATTGAGGAGTCGGGCGTCGGAGGTCTGGCAAATTGAGGAGTCGGGCGTCGGAGGTCTGGCAAATTGAGGAGTCGGGCGTCGGAGGTCTGGCAAATTGAGGAGTCGGGCGTCGGAGGTCTGGCAAATTGAGGAGTCGTGGCGTCGGAGGTCTGGCAAATTGAGGAGTCGGGCGTCGGAGGTCTGGCAAATTGAGGAGTCGGGCGTCGAGGTCTGGCAAATTGAGGAGTCGGGCGTCGGAGGTCTGGCAAATTGAGGAGTCGGGCGTCGGAGGTCTGGCAAATTGAGGAGTCGGGCGTCGGAGGTCTGGCAAATTGAGGAGTCGGGCGTCGGAGGTCTGGCAAATTGAGGAGTCGGGCGTCGGAGGTCTGGCAAATTGAGGAGTCGGGGCGTCGGAGGTCTGGGAAATTGAGGAGTCGGGCGTCGGAGGTCTGGCAAAATTGAGGAGTCGGCGTCGGAGGTCTGGCAAATTGAGGAGTCGGGCGTCGGAGGTCTGGCAAATTGAGGAGTCGGGCGTCGGAGGTCTGGCAAATTGAGGAGTCGGGCGTCGGAGGTCTGGCAAATTGAGGAGTCGGGCGTCGGAGGTCTGGCAAATTGAGGAGTCGGGCGTCGGAGGTCTGGCAATTGAGGAGTCGGGCGTCGGAGGTTGGCAAATTTGAGGAGTCGTGGCGTCGGAGGTCTGGGAAATTGAGGAGTCGGGCGTCGGAGGTCTGGGAAATTGAGGAGTCGGGCGTCGGAGGTCTGGGAAATTGAGGAGACGGGCGTCGGAGGTCTGGGAAATTGAGGAGCCGGGCGTCGGAGGTAAGGGAAAATGAGGAGACGGGCGTCGGTGGTCTGGGAAATTGAGGAGCCGGGCGTCGGGGCTTCGGCTTGCCGACTCCACAGCCCTGGTTACTAGTTATTGAAGCCAAACAATTGTACCTAAAATATACAGTGGCATGAAAAAATAATTGAACCCTTTGGAATTACCTGGGTTTCTGCATTGATTAGTAATGAAATGTAGTCTGATTGTTTTCTTTGTCAGAATTACAGACAAGCACATTCTAAGTTCAGTTTAGTCTTTTATGGGGCACATTGAGTAAACATTCATAGTGCAGGGAGAGAAAAAAATGGATGACCCCTTGATAGGCTATTTCACTGTTCTTCACAGTCAGCTTCAGGTTCCAACTTCCTGGGTAAATGGTGGGTGGATTACAGCAGTGACTGTCTTTTCAGCTCTGCTATTCCTAGAGGGATGTTGGTGATGAAGAGTTCTTAACAGCAGGGCACCAGGCTACAGAGCTTAAAAGGGTGAAAGTTTGTCAATAATTAGAGAAACTTTTTTTTTAAACAGGTAGGAGATAAGAAATACTCTAGCTCTGAAATTAAGGAAGATCTGAAAAGCAATTTATTTGGGAATAATAGGACTATCCTCCACATGAAACGGCAGGAATGATGTGCTAGTAGTAGACACTTACGCGTTTCTGACCCTCCACGAGTCCTTGATCATGGGACTGTGATCCTTTCCTAGAACAGTCTTTGTAAACACCGTGGAGCTCTGGTCCCCAACGTTTAAGCCTGTGATTGCCGAGGTCAATGACTGCGGTCACTGTTGGTGACCCTATGGTGCCTGGGGAATGTCTGTACAGTCAGTCCTGGGGACCTAGAATAGTCCCAGGGCTGTCTGTGTAACAAATCTGCAGTTAGGGCACAAGGTGTGCTATCCTAACTGCTGCTGCCTGTGTCATATGTAATATGCTAGTACATTACTAAATGTCAAAAAAGTTTTAAATAGTTATTCCTTAAATATTTAATAAAAAAATTATTGAGCCTACATTACACCATTATAACCTGTAGAATTAATCTAACCGGTTATTTAGTGTAAAATGTGAATGGTGTAAAAATAAAAATTGCAGGAAAACACTTTTCTGTTTCTGTTCACGCTGTAAAAAAATGTAAAACAAATTCCGCAGTAATTTATTTGTAAACTCAAACAATGCCCCCCAAAAATACAACTTCCCCGGCATAAACCAAGTCCTCATACAACTGCGTAACTGAAAAAATAAAAAAAACAGTTACAACTGTTGACACGCAGGGAGGCAAAAACTAAAATATATAGCTGGTATTTAAGACATTTTCAGGCCTTGGGCTTAAATGGATTTCGCCACGATCTAATGTTGACGGGGGATCCTCCAAAATGGGTATTTAATCACTTTTTTAAATATATGTCATCAAAAAAGTGAAACCTGCGGGAGCTACAGCCTGACTTACATGTCCTTAGTTTCCTATCAGTTTACATTAGACAAGACCAGGAGCTGATCTGTCCGCGCTTGCGTTGTTTACACTTCTTATCTGATGGCATGGAACATGAACTAGCTTTGAAGGGATTGGGGAGAAAGATTATGTGTCTTTGTATAGAGAATCCACTGGTTGTAATGTAATTATCTGAGTAAACATGCAGACGCTCCCTGTCTCTCTGCTCAGCCCCCCTCCCTATCCCCCTGCAGCTGTTCCTGAAGGAATGAAAGAATGCTGCCTGCTGAGCAAATAAGAGGAAGAGATAAAACGCATATAGCTTGTGCACAATACAGTTCTCCTCTGTGGATTAGCAAAACAATGTTTGCTCAACTACAGAGACTGAGTATCAGGAACGTGCATGGGAGGTGGAGTGATGAGATCACAGAGGAGGTACTTGTTTTTTTTAAACACAGAAACACAACGCCCCTTTTTTCAAGTCTCAAGACAGGGGTATCAGCCTGTTAGGTTAAGGGGTTAATGTGATGGCTTCCCTTCAAGATAGGTTATAGGCATTACCTAATGCTTTTAGTCAATAAAGTGACAAGGAAGGGTTTTGGGAGGTAAATTTTGTTTTGCAGTTATTTTTTTAGATTTTATAGAGAACATTGACACTAATTGTTGATGACCTTTTAAATAATAAATGTTTCTTAAATTAACGCTGCAGCTAAATGTTTACCGACTTTTAATGGTTTGGACAAGGCAGTTATTTTGAGGGTAGCAGCGCCCTCATTTACTTTCCATTGTGTATCTAGCTGTGTGCTTCCTTTAGGTCTGTGTGCCTCAACCATTGTTGTGTAATGTACCTTCATGGAGCGTCGCCAACACTTAGCCAGCATAATGCTCCTATTTTCATCACCCGTATTCTGAGGTTAAGAGGAACTTTTAAATTACCTACTTGGGGAAAACTGTTTACATCTTGTTAATACCTGGAAACTCAGTAAAGCTGGCACCTTTTAATTGGACTGGCTTCCTGAATTCCTCACATCCTCTTGTGTTATTGTTGTAGTAGTTGTATATGAACAAATATAGATTTTGATTGTTTTTCTAATATCATAACTGTTTTTGCCACCTTTTAATGTTCTCTTGGGTCTTTTGTGCCATTGAGGGTTTATCAGCAGCTTTCTAACAAAATAAACAGTAAATCACAATTGTCGCTATTAGTAATACAGTGTTTGGATTGGAGTGTTATGGCCTGCCACTTTCCACATCACTGGAAAATAAATGGAAAAAGCTTCACTCAAAAATATATCGGTGCCAGGATAATGAAGCTAAAAAATAACCTTTAATGTCCTATCTAAAATCAAGAAAATCCAACAATTAGCAGATGATATACCAAGCCGCTGATCAATCAAAAGGACATAGCAGGATCGTTTTAGGGATCACACCTATAGTAGCCACAGGGACTAAAAAAGACCCAACCAATAACAATAGCCAGATATAATACTCTCCCTGCAGTTTTCCTACCTAACATGTGGAGGAACCGCCCCATAAAGGGTGCCCCCACTCAACTGATGACTGCACCCTACTCTTATCAAACTCCAATGGTTATGTAATCTGTAGTAACATTCAATAAACCAGAAAAAAAGTGCACGAGCTAGTAATTAAGCCCGAATGAATACTAATGATATTTATCCAGATAATACTTCCGTATCATAATTAATATATATCTTCACTTCACTTTCTCCAGCAATTATTGCTGTTCCCTGTGTGATATCAAAAGCCAGACCGCTTTCTTTGTTAAAAGGTGTTCAATTGCTAATATCTGACATTTTATTTTAATTACAAGTCAGTGTTATTCAGGAGTTGCATTGTTGTTTTTTGTTGTCTAAAGCAGCGATCCCCAACCTTTTTTCTACCAGGGACCAGTTTCATGCAAGATCATTTTTTCAGTGGCCCAGTGGGGAAAGGAGGGAAATATTTAGGAGGTTTAGAATCACGCACTTGAAAAAAACACAATAAAATAATACAGTATGCACTTTGTGTTTTTTTATGCAAATGATGCTAAACCTAGAATTTTAATTATTACATTTATAATGTGAATGTGACTTAACTCACCATAATTCAGAATCAGTGGGAACACTGGGCTTTTTTTTTCCCTGCAATGTAACAGTCCCATCCAGGAGTGATGGAAGACCCAAAGTGTGTTCTTTGTGCCCAGTGTACTCTCTAATGTCTTCCATTATGTCCTTATTTCTTGTGTTCAGTCTACTCTGAGTCTGAGATAACAGTGCAGTGCCCGTCACCAGTTTGCTGTGCCAAAGGCGGCAGCAAATGGGGGCCCAAGGTAGAGGCGCAGCTGGCAATGCGAAGTGTGGATGCGGGACTGTAGTGAGAGTGGCGATGAGAGTGGAGAATTGTGACTGCGTGGAAGGGGAGGATGCTGGGCATGACGATGGGGGGGGGAGAAGGGTACTGGGAATAGGGGAAGAAGAGGTGGAGTGGGGTAGGGTACAATGAAGAAGAGTGGTGACACTACCGTCTATGGTGGAGGGCAGAGATTGTTGGAAGAAGGGTAGGTGAGGTACTGGGCAGAATAAGGGAGGGTATGATGGGAAAAAAGTTTGGGACTGCTATATGTCACACTGCCTGGCCAGACGGGACCGATGAGTAACACGCTTCACAGTAAGCCAAGAAAAAAAAATTGGCTCTTGACTTGTATGCATGCACGTGTTTGCGGCGCTACTGTAGTAAGGGCTGTCAAGCAACTGATTTGGTGCAGCAGCGCGGACCGGTACAACATGCTCCATGACCCAACCCTGGTCTGCGGACTGGTGGTTGCAGATTAACACTTTGGGTGAATGTCTAATGCCTACAGTGCTTTAAAAATAAGTATGTATGCAGTTGTGATTTCTAACATTTTCTCTGCTGCCTGCCAAGTAGCTCATAGTATCAGGTTGCGTGCCAAGAGTGCTTATAATGACACTGAAGAATGTTATGGGGAAACGTAGAGCTTTAGAGGACTGGCTAAAAGCTGAAGTTTAATTTTGCTTTAGTATAGTAGATTCATCAAGCGCAGCCCTCTCCACATTCACTGAGGCTGGCTTGTAACAAGCTACAGGCTGGCAGCAGAAGGGATTTTGTGAATGTCTTTAGGATAACTTGGATCATGAGAGGCAGAAAATGCACTTTAAGTGGCAGAACCCCTTTAAAGGGGTTTTGCCACGATGTAATGTTGACATGGGATCCTCCAAAATGCGTATTCAATCACATTTCTAAATATATGTGATTACAAAAAGTGATACCTGTGAGAGCTACAGCATTGCTCAGTCCCCCTAAGTTTCCTGAAAGTTTACATTAGACACGACCAGGAGCTGACAGGGAGCTGATCTGGCTGAGTTTGCACTTCTTATCTGATGATAGGGAACATGAAGTAGCTTGCAAGGGACTGGGGAGAAAGTGCAGTGTATGAGTCTGTCTGCTGTATAGAGAATCCACTGTTGTAATGTTATTATTTGAGTAAACTTTAGAGACGCTCCCTGCTTCCTAGCTCTCTGTTCAACCCCTCCCGCTCACCCCTGCAGCCCTTCATGACTCAGCATGCTTTGTTTATAGTCTCCCCTGAGCAGATAAGAGGTAAGGAACTCACTTCATGGCAAAACCCCTTTAATTCCGTTCAAGGCCAATCCTTTCTGCAGAGCGTTTGCCATAAAAAAAAATATATAAAATTTAAGATGATGGCATGGTTTTCCTGGTCTTAGTGTGGCCCATAGTGCAGGCAGTGTTCAGATGAGCATGCTCCTGTTTTAAAGGACTAGCTCCCAGATTGATTGGAGGGAACGGTAAACTGGCATAGGTCTTAGTTACATTATGAAGACTGCAGCATCTAAGATGGTACAAAGTTATGTGGCTCCCCTTACAGATATCTGCTTGAAATGGCTGCAATGTGCTGTTCGATTGTCCTGGCATCCAGGGGCCTAATGAAGACTGACTGTACTCTCTATAAAGTCACAAAGTTGACAGTGTACTGCAGTACACTATATTGTACTAGTAATCAAGTGATCACATGTTCAACATCCATCGGGAGGACTAGATATCACCAGTATTTCTTTTTAAGTTCAATATCCCTCTTTTTCCATTTATCATAACATAATTGGTATTGCACCTGTAAAAATCAAAACCAATACAATATCATGTCATTTATCTTGCACAGTAAAAACCATTAAAAAAATGCAGGTTTTCTATTTTTTTTGTCATCCCACCACCCAAAAAAGTCATCAAAAGAGTTGAATGTACCCTAATTTGGTACCAGTGATAATACAACTCTTGTTGCAAAAAATGAGCCGTTGCACAGCCACACTATTTTATTAAAAGTAACCAGTATGCAACCTGTTGAACTCCTTTAAAGCTAGCATCCTCCTAGCACCCTCATTCTCTTATTTTTTTTCTAGTACCATTCCACAAAGGTTTTTTTTTTAGGTTGTCCTGCACATTATGTAGTACGCTGGGTGCCACGGAAAATGCACCTCAGCCTGCAAAAAACAAGCCCTCATACAGCTGTGTTGACTGGAAAACTGGTAACGGGCCATCATTAAGAGGTTAAAGAAGGAAAAACATTAATAAATACCTATTCTTTTTAATCTGTTAAAGTATTCCCCACTTTTCAACTGAAGTGAGAGCATGCTTGTTTCCACCCTAACCTTGTGCCCATGTCAACAGCCCATAGCAGTATGAACATTAAGATGTTGAACATGTCTGATCACTTCCCCATTATGAACACCTATTTCACCTGGCACAACAGCATTTATGGACTTTTTTTTCTGGCAGGTGGCTATGCTCGCTGCCACATGCCCCATTATGTGCAGATACGACTGGTTTTTACAATGTTTATGTACTATATTTGGCATTGTAATTTTGTTTGTTGTGCCTTACAACATTTAAACATTTATGCTTATTTATTGCCCGACAGATGTATTGTAGAAACAGAAAACCTAGAGGAACGGGTGGTTGTTGTGAGTCGTATCATTGAAATCCTTCAGGTTTTTCAGGAGCTTAACAATTTTAATGGAGTGCTTGAAGTTGTAAGTGCCATGAATTCCTCACCAATTTACAGACTTGATAACACCTTTGAGGTAAGTGCATAGTGTGGTGATAAACATGACTTTGCATGTTGGAACGAGTGAAAATACAGTTTATATACTGTATAATAACCTGTTTATTTTAGTGCATAGTTGTAATGCCAGGCTTTTGTCTGCTCGCCCCACCACCTGCTCTAGCGGCCCCAATCCCTCCCACCTTGTCCAATGTATTTCTCCAACCGTCCTTTCTAAACTTTAAATACATCAAAGGTCAATATAGAGATCTCTCTCAAGATGTATTTATACCCAGGACTGTGTCTAGAACAAGGGGGCATCCTCTACGTCTTGAGGAACAAAAGTTAATACATAAATATAGAAAAGGATTCTTCACTGTTAGAGCAGTGAGACTGTGTAACTCTCTGTCAGAGGAACTTGTCATGGTGAATTCAATAACAGAGTTCAAAAAAGGGTTTGGATGCATTTCTGGAGCGTAATAATATAACAAGTTATAGTGACTAGGATTCTGGAGAGGGGTCCTTGATCCAGGGATTTTTCCGATTGCCAGATTGGAGTCTGGAAGGAATTGAAATGAGGACAATTGGCTTCTACCTAATTGGTTTTTTTTTTGCCTTTCTCTGGATCAAAACTTTAGCAACACTTTAGCAAAATAGGCTGAACTAGATGGACGTCTTGTCTTTTTTCAGCCTTACAAACTACGTAACTTACAGCAATCTTCAACCTCTCTCTCTCTCCACTGGGATCTTTCCATCTTCATTTAAATACGCTGCTATAACCCCTTTACTAAAAAAGCCCTCTCTGGACCCGTCCTGTGCTGCCAACTACCGACCAGTCTCCAACCTGCCTTTCATCTCTAAACTCCTGGAACACTTGATCTACTCTCGCCTAATCCACTATCTCTCTGCTAACTCCCTTCTTGACCATCTGCAATCAGGTTTCCGCACCCTATACTCCACGGAAACTGCTCTAATTAAAGTCTCTAATGATCTCCTCACGGCTAAATCTTAGGGCAACTAATCATGCTTTCTGGATCTCTGTGCAGCATTTGACACTGACACAGGTCACCAACTTCTCCTCACCATGCTCAGTACCATTGGCCTCCAGGACACCGCTCTCTCTTGATTCTCATCCTACCTCTCTGACCGCTCCTTCAGTGTCTCATTTGCAGGTTCTACTTCTTCTCCTCTCCTTTTCGTCTTGTTGTTCGGGTTCCTCAGGGATTGGTTCTCTGTCCTCTCCTCTTTTCAATCTATACAGCCCCCATTGGACAAACCATCAGCAGATTTGGCTTCCAGTACCATCTCTTTGCTGATAACACCCAGTTATACACCTCTTCCCATGACATCACTCCTGCCCTGCTACAGAACACCAGTGATTGTCCACGGTCTCTGACATCATGTCTTCCCTTTTCTCTTAAACTAAACCTCACTAAAACTGAGCTTCTTGTCTTTCCGACATCTACTAACCGACTCCTCTCTGCTATTTCTGTCTCAGTTTGTGGTACCACAATAACTCCTAGGAAGCAGGCCCGCTGTCTTGGGGTTATACTAGATTTTGATCTGTTCTTCACTCTTTTTATATCCAATCCTTTGCCTGCTCCTGTCACCTGCACCTCAAGAACATCTCCAAAATCCGTCTTTTTCTCACTGTAGAAACAACTCAAACTCTCATTGTGGCTCTTATTCATTCTCGTCTTGACTTCTTGAACTCCCTGCTTATTGATCTCCCTCTCTGTAAACTCTCCCCTCTCCAATCTGTCCTGAATGCAGCAGCCAGGCTTGTCTTTCTTTCAAGCTGCTATACTGATGCTTCTACCCTGTGTCAGTCACTGCACTGGTTGCCCATCCAGTACAGAATACAACAGAAACTCCTCACTCTCACCCATAAAGCTCTCCACAGCATTGCATCTCTCATCTCTGTCTACCACCCTACCCGGTCTTTCCGCTCTGACTGCTGATATCAAATTACAGGCCACAATCATCCGAACCTCCCATGTCTCCAAGATTTCACATGTGCTGCACCAATTCTCTGGAACATCCTAGCACGTACCATCAGACACAATCCTAACCTTCATAGTTTTAAGAGTGCGCTGAAAATACATCTTCTTAGGCAAGCATACCAAGATCCCTTATTGCCAACCCCCTGCTTTCTGTCAAACACATTTCTGGCAATGACATACACTTATCTGTATATAGATGTACTGTCATGGTGGCAGGTTCATTCAGTTTTTATGTAAATCACCCCATATTTCTGAAACATGGCTAGACCATTGTAGACTTAGCACTTCTCACCCTTTGTCTCACCCATAGACCCTCATAGATTGTAAGCTCTTGAAAGCAGGGCTCTCACACCTTGTGTCTCATCTGTAAGTAGCTTTTATTGTGTAGTGTTGGTCTTTTTGTCTGTAATTATATCCTCTACATTGTAAAGTGCTGCAGTATTTGTTGTCGCTATATAAATAAAGATTATTATTATTTACTCGTAACATTAATCTACGTAGACGTTTGGTTACATCCTGTATTATAGTAAATAGTTTGGAGGTTTGCAGGTTGTAATTTTTAGGAGATGCCACATTACGCATTCCTTACTGATTTTATTAAACTTGTATCTAATTTGTTTTTGTCCTGGTAGGGGAGTGTTAAAGGCTGGTTCTGACCATTGCATCCAGGCACCAAACCTCTATATTATTTAGAGAATAATGTTATCCAACCTTAATACACAAATTATAGTGTGACTTAGGCTATGTTCACACGGTGTATTGCCGCAATACTCCGGGTGCTTTGGCAGCACGCGCTGATCAGCGCGTCTTTCCAAGGGGTGGGGTGGCAGCCCGCCAGACCCATTGACATGCAACATTGACAATTGATGTCGGTTCTCCCCCCACGTGCGTACAATAGATCGTATTGTACACGCGACGGGACGAAGCGTAATCCATAGCTCTCTATAAGAGCTGTGGATTACCATAATTATGGAGCGCATTTTGCCGCGTATGACGCAAAATACGCGCCAAAATGCGTGCCAAAATAAGCCGTGTGAACATACCCTTAGGCTCTATTCATATATGCGTTAGAAACAAAAAACACGACTCCTTGTCAGATCCATTGCCTGCCCAACACTACCGACGTTGACTCATGTATGGATCCTATGGGTTCAGCCAAGGTGTCTTGTAATTTTCATGGCAAAAATAGTTTTCATTCCAGAATCTGTGACTGGCTCCATAATCATCCAATATGTCTGTGAATTTAAGCTTCTATACAAGTGCTTAACCATTTTATTTATATTTTATATACTTGTTATTTTATCTTTTTAGCAAGTTTCTAGTCGTCAAAGAAAGATTCTGGAAGAAGCTCATGAATTGAGTGAAGACCACCAAAAGAAATATTTGGCTAAACTCAGGTCAATTAATCCACCATGCGTGCCTTTCTGCGGTAGGTATTTCTACGATGGTACGAGCCATAATAAATTAACATGAAATTTATTCAAAACTATAAAGCTATCAAAACAAACCAAAAGGCCAGATCCACAACGTCATTTGTCTATCAATGAGTTTCAAAGGTTATCCTCAGAATTGTGAAGACCGACATCTGACTATCTTCCAAACGGAGTAGACTCTTTTCGATCGCTAGGACTAAGTTCATGATCTACTAAAATTATGTACGATAGAGTTACTCATTCTTGGCTCACCCAGGGAACCTGCCAGTTCTGCAGTTCAGTACCAAGTATTGGATAAATATGGTTCCGTAATTGTCTTTATTTTTTGGTGTAGAAAGAAAAATAAAAGGTTTTCACTTGGTGAAAAAAAAATTCTTTGTTTACCATATTTACTGTTAATAACATGAGAACATGTAGAAAAAGCAGTTACACCGCGTCTTATAAGGCTTCCCCATGCAAACTTTACAGCCAGACATGAGTCCCTGCACAGCATGCTTGTCCAGCTCTCTGGTAATAAGTAAGACTCTCACCGAGTGTCCTCTTTTAATTAAAACAAAGTATTGACAGTCCATATGTGTGGGTTGTGAGCACTTCTTTGTTCTTGCTCCAGAAATGCCACTGTGTGAATCTTAAAGGCATGTTCACACGGCTTAAAATGGGCCGTATTTCGGTCCGTAATTACGCCCCAAAGTGCGCCAATTTATCGGCCCGAAACGGCCCATTCTTACGAATTCACAGTTCTCATAGGAACATGGTACGTCTCTCTCCGCCGGGAAGCCGCGGGCGGGGAGTAATCACAGTCATTTAGCCGTATACGCGCCGCTACAGTGATGTTTATGGCCGGCGATGCCGGCCCCCTGTTACTCCCCCGCTCCGCCCCCCCCGTCACCGGCGTAATTGCGGGCTAATTATCCCGCAATTGCCGGTGAACATGCTAAGGGATCTGTTGCCATTTTTTTTACTATTAAATCAAGCCGATCCATATTCTTTTCCTCTCAGTCGTTTTTATTTCCTGATTGTGATTTCTCTATTCGGCCGTCTATATATGATTGTGGGGAAGGCATTCTTGCTTGCACTGCTTTAACAGCAGTCAGAGAGATACTTTACAGCAGCTTCATGCACATAGGATTCTTAAGACAGATTCTGTCCCATAGACTTGTATAGGAGAGTTTTCACTGGGGAGGGGGGAGAGCTGGTACCTCCTCTTGTGACTGGTGGATTCTGTGTGTTATCTGTACACAATTGTGACTCCTTTCAGTTTGACCCTCTTTGTGCTGATAATGAGCAGACTGCTGAAAAGCTCTCTAAACAGAACAGGAAGTGTCAGACGATTATTAGGCCTAGTGGCCAAAGTGAAAACTGCAGGACTTAGGAATTATTAAAAAAATACTGAAAATGATATGGAAAATTAAAAAAAAAATAACCAAAAATTCCTAAAAAAAAATGTGTTTGACATAAAAATGTGAGTTAAACAGTAAATCATTTTTTGATGACACATTCCCTTTAAATAGTTCTATCCATTTCCAGCAGTAAAACTGGCTACAATAATTCTAGAACTGGGAAACATCCAAAGCTATTTCCTATAAACATGTCCAATCGGCTCAGCTAAATTGGCATGTTGTTGCAGCTGTGTGGATTTTAAGATCATCCTGTCCCACTTAAGTTAGTTTCACACTGCATAATTCTCTCTGTATGAAGTACCCAAACAGATGTCACAGAGTAGCAGCAGTGCCCCCATAGAAATCATTAGAGCAAATGTAGTCTCATAGTCGCATGTTTGATGTATTTACCAAATGTACACACTTTACATAGGGGAGGACAAAAACGTGCTCTACCACTCTTTTGCATTCCACACCTACACAGCTCACAAAAAGTTAGGGCTATTTGGCTTTTGGTTGAATCTTTAGTATGAACATAAAATTTCTTGATTTTTTTTTTATTTTTTAAATGAACTAAATTAGACCATCTCTTGACTTTAGAATGTCCAACTGTTCAGTGTTCTATTACTTTTTGCACAACTTGCTGATCTCTAACGAAGAGCTTAATGGCCAAATTCACAACAGTTATTTGATCTCTGAATCACCCAATAAATTTAGGGGATCTGAATTGGGATATAAACAGTCGTCATCATGCTGTTCACATTTTGACATCATGAGACCGAGACAACACATTACAATTGATCAACAGTATCTCACTATTGCGAGGCTTCAAGCAGGATGCTCTCAGATGAAAGTGGCCACTGAGCTTAGTATCGGAGTGTCATCAGCAGGTTGCAACAGAGATGGAGACTCGAGGAGTCACAGAAAGGCAAAGTAGTAGACGTCCTTTGGCTGCATCACAAACGGTCTCATTTAGATCACCTAAAAAAAATTCAAGAAATTTCAACCAAAAGCTAAATATCTCTAACTTTTCATGTGAATAGTGTATACTTCTGGAAAATAGAGCACAGTCCAAATAGGACTACATTTGCTCTATAGGATCGTGGTGGCTATGCCATGGTACCCCGATAGTAACGTCAACATTCAGCATAATGCAGTATGAACTTAGCTTTATTCTCTGGGTTAGCACAGGAATTGACCGGTTAATAACAACCTATGCAACTGGCCGATCATTATTTACGGTCTTAAAAGACATTTTTATTTCTTCTTCAGGAATTTATTTGACCAACATTTTGAAAACAGAAGAAGGCAATCCTGATTTTCTGAAGAGACATGGAAAAGAACTGGTGAATTTTAGCAAGAGGAGAAAAGTGGCTGAGATCACAGGGGAAATACAACAATACCAGAATCAGCCATACTGTCTACAAGTAGAGGCTGACATCCGGGTAAAGTATACATGTGTACAACGGCAAAAATAAACCCATCTAATTGGTTGTGTGTCTCTCATTGGGCCTGTGACCATGAATGTTTAACACGTGTCTTCTATTTCAATCCCAACTTTAATTTTTTTTTTCAAATTAGTAAAAATAAATAAATTGGCAAAAGTAAATAATAAAAATGTAATTCATTACAGAGATTTTTTGAAAATCTGAATCCAATGGGTAACATCGCGGAGAAGGAGTTTGAAGATTATCTCTTTAAGAAGTCATTGGAAATCGAGCCAAGAAATGCCAAGACTCTGCCACCATTTGTAAGGAGCCGTTGATTGTTCAAGTGGCCTATCATTACTACTAGATTAAAGGGATTGTTTTACCATGACATTTTTTATCACTTTTATGACCTTTCAGTTGAACAAGACGTTATAGTATTATTCTAGGGGTCAATAACCTGAACCCCAACATTACTGAGTGAGAGCCACTCTTTATAGAAATAATAAGACCATTGTGCGCATTCACCAATTTTTGACTGTGTTTTTGTGGCGAGTGTCTGCACAGAGGGTCACCTTTCTGGCCGGAAACTTGGGGCAACTTGTTTACATTAACAGTGGGAGTCCCAGTGGACAGAAACCCACCCAATCACCACCCTACACAGCTATCAAACATTGCGACTGAGTGTGCAGGGTTCTTGTGTGCCAACCTTTTTACGAGTAGAAATGTCTATAACCAGTGGTGGTGTTTTTAAGACATTGTGATACATGAGGATGTTGTACATTGATCATCCTTAATTTCTGTTTGTTTCTGAAGTTGTAATCCCACAATTTAGGAAGTCATCTAGGTTATCACATTATGATTAGTCCAGGGTTCTCCCCTTCAAGAGCAATGCCCATCGTGAGGGGTATATGATATACATACCCGTCACAATATACCAAGACTGTATTCCAAGGAAGAAGAAACAATGATCAATGGCACTCACAAAAATTTTCACGTATTTATTCTTATAAGAGACAGCACATACAGGGGTGGTCAGAGAGAGAGACCTGCACTCAGGCCTGCCATCAGTCATCTATTAACTGTTTCAGGGCCTCATACAACCAAATCAAATGGGTCCCCCACCCATTAATAGTTCCTATTTTTTAACATATCAGTGGGCCTCTTTTTGAATATGGCCCCTGACAGGAGTACTACCCTATTGGCACCCCTGCCTGCACTAGATCTGGCCTACGGCTGTTTCGCAGCCCTATGGGAAATGACGTAGCTACCAGGGCTGTGTAGTCGGAGTCGTGGAGTCGGAGTCGGTGGCTATTTTGCAGGAGTCGGTGTCGTCATAAAATGGACCGACTCCCAAAATATATAAGTTGGTCCAGTTAGTTCGATGCAGTGCAAAGAGCAAGAGGAATTGGTTCCAGCCAGTGTTACTGCTCCCATATCTTCAGCCTCATCACATGAGGAGTGTAATTGATGACATGGAGCAGGCAAAGCGCTGCCCCAGGGGAAAATATTCCGCTCCATGGCAAACAGATTTCAGCAAAATTTTTCACCTGTTTTCAAAGAAGTAGAAGAGTTTAACCATTCATCAAAACTGACTGTGGTTGAGGCAATTAATTTATACCATGACATTGTTAGAGATGTTGCCCCTGTGGTTATCGTTTTGCCCCCAACCCAAGTTAGTGTAGAGAGGCTGTTCTCTATCCTGGAAATAATGAGATCAGATGTGAGGTCATGTATGCAGGATCTGATGGAGGCAATACTATTTCTCAGAACAAATTCAGAGACTCCACAAATGTTCCTGCAGTGTTTTACATATTTAGAATTTTTTTGTGTCCTAAAGTCATATCCAATAAATATATTTTACACTGACAAGCAAAATGGTAACAATGTTCTGGCCTTGTGACTTTCAGGCTCCATATCTCACCATCCACTACAGCTTTGTACATGAGGCTACTGTAACTTTATATACAGTCATCTTACCTATCTTATACAAAAATTTGACTTGCAAGTACTTAGCATCTGCTTAGTTATAGTTTTGCTCCTAAAAATCAAAATGTTAATTTTTATTATTTTGTTAGTATTTGGGAAATCCACCTTTTGGTTTTCAGCTCTGCTTGAATCCTTCTGGGCTCTGGATCAGATTCAAGCATATCTTGACCAAAATCTGATCCCAGGTCTCTTCTACACATTCCCAATGTTGGTGCAGACTGGACTTGGATACAAATACAGCTTTTTCTTCAATTCTACCCACAAGTGTTCAAAAGATCAAAACATTGTTACCCTTTTGCTTGTCAGTGTTTGTTCTACCTAAATAGCTTGATTATTGTATCATAAGGTGATAAACAGCCTGATGTTACCATTTTACTACAGTAAAGTTATTACTTAAACATGCGCCTTGTCGGAGTCAGGAGTCAGGGGTTTTGGAAATTGAGGAGTCGGAGTCGGGGCTTCAGCTTGCCGACTCCACAACCCTGGTAGCTACGTCTTTAAATCCCCCATGCACCTGTTAATCACGATTAAAATATAGGTAATGTAATCACAGTAACAAAAACATAATGTATATTTATAGAAACGATGATAAATCATTGTGATTGTTCAAACCTAAATGACCCAAAGCAATTGTGCTTATGATCCATTCTGCTTCTCACCTTAAAAGACGCATATGTCAATCCGTCCTGTTATTTGGAGAAAATGTACGCTGCAATCCTGCACATTTTTTCCAGTTACCTTCCCAACGTGTACATCACGAATGGACGATAGGAATCTAGGAGATCCCTTGCCAATTTTTAAGGAGTAAATATGTTCATGATTCCGTTTACACAGGAGCCTAATAGTTTTACCTATATAAAATCGGCCATACTGACACCACAAAGCGTATACCACAAAACTTGATCGACAAGTGATAAACTGATCTACAATATGTTCAGTACCTCACAGTCTCAGAACTGCATTCAAGTTCATGAATTTATAATATGAGTATGATCCACACCTGTGGTTGCTTCTTTGCAGAGAACTGTGCAACCAATCATTATGTTTAACAACCAATCTACCTCTGACTAATTCATCCTTAAGATTTTTACACCTCCGAAATGAAACCGTAGAAGGAAAAATCGTGTTTTCTCTCAGATCCTCATCGGCTTCTAACAGATGCCAATGTCTCCTTATTGCTGATCGAATTTTGTCAGCAAAGGGTTAAATTGAAACGACAAAACGCATCTTTTTAACTCTCTATGCTTATGTGACATCCTCAAAATCTGTGGTCTTTCCAATTTCACGGTTCTAGTAAAAGCCTTAGAAATTAAGATTTCATCTTACCTCCTTTCTCTCAATCTATCCATAAGATCAAAGGATTGCTCCACAAAATCACAATAATTACTATTATTCCTCCTTAATCTAAAGATTTATCCATATGGTAGTCCTTTTTTCACATGTTTGGGATGAAGGCTATTCCCATGCAACAAGGCATTAGTAGCAGTTGGCTTTCTATAACCTCTTGTGATGACATGCTTATCCTTGAATTTGATAATAATGTCCAAAAATTCTACTTCTAGACTTGCATATTTTGCTGTAAATTGCATGTTCTTCTCATTAACATACCTTACAAATTTCATCAAATTGTTCTTCTGTGCCTGACCATATGACCAAACGTCATCAATAAATCATTACCATTGTACAATATATTCTCAGAAAGGATTACCAGCATTTTAAATATATAATTCCTCCTAATATGCCAAAGATAAATTTGCATAGGTAGGAGTAACAGGCGTACCCATCGCTGTACCGATGTTCTGTATGTACCAATCCAAAAACTAAATGCATTATCAAGACAAAATTGAGCAACTCACAGATAAAGTCAATATCCTTACAGCGCAAAAAATATAGCTTTAATACGTCTGTAGGAAGTTTTCTCGTATATAGACTAACGCACAGGTTTTTAAATCAATGCCTTGTAGCACTGGTTTTGTAGCACTGGTTTTTAAATGAGTACCTTGTAGCTGGAATCTACTCTCCCTGGAATGTGGCGGTCTGAACAGGTACCAGCAGAGGTAGCATGTAGTTTAGGTTCCCACCTGTATTGAGGTTGCAAGTGGGCTTATTACAGTTTTGATCAAAAATGTACACTAAGCACCTAAAATTTTCATTTATTCAAAGTAGCAGAAATGTTTTTCCAACAGTTCATATGTTCCCTTTGCTGGTTGTGTGCTACTAGTAGTGTGCTAATGAAAAAAGAGGGAATGTGATAACGGTCTCCAGTACCAGTCCAAATTTTGGGATTGGGACTCATTAACAGAGCCACTACCCGCAACAATGGGATGATGTGGGGGATTTGGAATTGATTTACGTACCTTTAGAAGAAACTACCAGTTTGTATTTGGTGGTGATTTAGGGAACCATTTTTCTGCTACTTTAGATGTTAAAAAGCCAGGTCTAACCCCCTTCTGTCATTAGGCTTCACCTAAACTCAAACTCAATATAATGCTTTGGTTTCTGTGATGTTTGGCATAACTGAAGGATAAATCAAAGAATTAACATCACGTAATACAGCTTGATGAAAATTGTACAGTGACGAGCCAGGTGACATGGGGAGATAAAACATCGAGGGATCACCTCCCCGAAATGGAATTTGTTGGCTAGGACTCTCCTCAAGAGGTACGCTATCCCCATTCAATAGGGTATAAAGATCAATGAGTTTGTCTATCTGATGAAGGGACATTACTACCTAAAGTGAAATCAAATGAAGCCTTCTCACCAGCACAACTCTTTGCTGCTGGCAGTTCCTGCATATTTTTATACAATTTAAACAAATTCAACTTTCTCAAGGATGTGCTTAAATCAATTTCAGATTGTTTAGAGTACAAGGTATTGGTTAAACAATAATTCAAGCCCCTTGACAGCAAAGAAAGGCATGCATCACTCAACTTTCTATTTGAAGCTTTGTGGTGCCGATGTGGCCGATTTTATATAGGTAAAACTATTGGGCCCCTGTTTAAACGGATATGTGGAAAGGAGCTCCTAGATTCATATCGCCCATGCTTGATGTACACGGTGGAGAGGTAACCGGCTTAAAATTAGCAGGATTGCAGCGTACATTTTCTCCAAATTATGGGTCGGATCGACATGTGTGTCTTTTAAGGTGTGCCGCAGAATGGATCCTACACACAATTTGCTTTGGGTCTTTTGGGTTTCAACGATCGCAATGATTTATCGGCGTTTTTATTTATATATATTATGTTTTTTTTAATGTGATTAAATTAACTAAATTTTAATCGTGATTAAAATGTGGATTGGGGATTTAAATAAAAAGCAGCAGCATCATTGCCTATAGGGTTTTGAGGAAGCGTCACTTGACGAGATCTAGTGCGTGTCTCTCTCTCTGACCATCTCTGTATGTGCTGTTTCTTATAAGATTTAGGTGAGTGCCGTGGATAATTTTCTTCTTCCTCGGAATATTACTATGTCTTAGCTGCTGTTTCCCTGAGCACCTCGCTTAGATGCAAGTAATTGCATTGTTCGGTTCACAAACAAGTGGCGTTGCATCATACTAGTATGGTGCCAATTTGATGTTTTTTTCTCCCTGGATTGTCCAAATGCTGTATACTTACTACTGTTAAATTGGAGAGGTTTCTTTTAGTCTACAGACACACATAATGTTCACGCCAGTTTAATTTTTGATTGGTGATCTACCGTTACATGTGAGAGGGCCCATGAATAGTTATCTTCTGCTTAGTCTGCAGCTTACCACAGTTTACTGCATCAAAACAATATCTAAGAAAGTGCCCTGCATAAGACACAAAACATCACGTATTTGGAGTTGCATAGAACCCAGATTCGGAGATGGGAACAGTGGTGTCAGCGCTTGTGTGGTTCTCTTCATTCTCTTCTATAAGAGTTTTTGATATAGTTGAGCAACGTGTCAATCCCCTTTAATCTGTTTTTTGAGCTTGCATGTTCTCTTTTTTTTTTTTTTTTTTCCCTTAGCAAAAGAAGTACACGTATCCCCTCAAGTCACCTGGTGTGCGGCCATCAAACCCAAGACCAGGCACCATGAGGCACCCCACCCCTTTACAGCAGGAACCCAGGAAAATCAGCTACAGTCGAATACCCGAGAGTGAAGCCGAAAGTACAGCATCTGCTCCAAATTCTCCCAGGACACCACTGACTCCCCCTCCGCCTTCTGCTGCATCCAGTACGACTGATGTCTGCAGCGTCTTTGATTCAGATCCTTCAAGTCCATTTCATTCACGTAGGTTCCGTAAATTTGTATTGGTAACGGGTTTACTTTCTCAATGGATTTTCGCTCATAGACATGTTTTTACATTAATATTACAGTTCTACAGTATAGAATTTGGGCACAGATTTTTTTTCCCCCCTTGAATTATCCTTTATGATCACCATCTAATATCAAGAGTAATAGCTAGACGATAGCTAGCTGGACTGGGAGTGACTCAATAAGGTCCTCATAGGATCCATAGAGTGAACACAATGATCAAGGTGGTCTAACAGATGCTCAGTTGGCTTTCAGTCTGGAGGTTTTCGGAGCCAGGGCAGTACCTGGAAGTCTTGGTCAGGCTCTTCTAACCAGTGTTGGACATTTCTAACCATGAGACATGTCACATTGTCTTGCTGGAAGATCCCATCCACCCCAGGGAGAACCATCAGCATTTATGGGTGTACGGCAAGGATGTAGTTATCCCAGATTGGTTTCCAAACGGATGAGAGAGCCTAGAGAATGCAACAAAAACATTCCCTCATCAAGGAAGCAACACTTTGCCATTCAGTGGAGGTCTACTTCTGATGGAGGCCTTTTCTGCTAATGCAGTGTTGTTAACCCCTTACTGACATTGGACGTATGCGAACATCATAATGCCGGTAAGGGTGTTAGCGGCTAACTGCAGCTAACGTTCAGCGGTTACAGCGCAAGAGGGCGCCGGTGCTATCCCTCACTGTTTACCGCCTTAGACGTCTAAATCAATGAGACCAGTCCTCACTGAAGTATTACTATTTTACTGCATTTATGAAAACCCCTGTGTCGTGATGGTGCTATTATTTACATTGATACAGAAGGGTTTTTTTTGTTGTTTTTTTTAAAACCCTTAAAGGGGCATTCCTATTCTGCACTTTAATGTAAATTAATACAATATGCCATCAAAATGTGAGGTGGGACCCGCACCTATGTCGGGAATGGACAGAAAGTCTCAGTTGAGAATGGATAGCCACTACACCCCTGTTAACCCCTTAATGGCAAGGCCTATTTATTTTTTTTCACGTTTGTTTTTCCCTCTCCGCTTTCCCAGAGCCATAACTTTTTTATTTTTATTTATCTACATAGACATATGAGGGCTTTTATTTTGCGGGATAAGATGTACTTTCTATTGACGTTATTCATATTACCATAGAATATATTGGAAAACCGCAAAAAAAATTCTAAGTAGGGCAAAATGTGAAAAAATGTACTTGGCCATGTTTGCGGGGGTTTTGTTTTTACGACGTTCAATCTTCGGTATAAATGTTGTGTTATCTGTATTCTACAGGTTGATGTGCATCCGGCAATACCAAACATGTACGGTTTCCATTATGTTTTGGTACTGTACAAAAATTCCAAACATTTTCAATTTATAAAATTTGCGCGGCGGTGCTGCCATTTTCTGCGACCAATAACTTTTTGTGTACTAACACCTACGGACTAGAGTGAGGGGGCATGTTTTGCGGGTTGAAGTGTACTTTTCATTGATACCAGTTTGGAATACATGCAACTTTTTAAATTAAATTTATTCCAATTTTTATGGGAAGTGAAATGATCAAAAAACCTGCAATTTTGGCATTTGGAATTTCTTTTCTTTTACGGTGTTCAGCCTACAGGATAAATGATGTTATATTTTAATAGATCGGACTTTTTTTGAACGCGGCGATACCAAATATGTGTAACTTTATTATTTAATTTTTTTATGCCCAAATGACTTTGGTAATTAAAGGGGTTGTCTCAATACAACGGTTAGTTTTCAACATGTAGAGAATAGTAAATGAAGACGTTTTCCAAATATATTGCCTTGTTCATTTTTTTTTGTGTTAATTTTATCACTTTCTGAGGGCTTTTCTGGTTTCTCTAGTTAGCAACCTGTTTGCTTGTTCTCCCCTGCTGTTTGTCTAATCTGATAGCAGGGAGTGACATCATCACACAGGTCCTGGCACAGAACTGCCAGCAGCCTGAGAGCTTGTGTGTTATCTGATCTTCCAGACAAGACACTAATTACTAGTGTTTACTTTAGCTCTGAAGGTTCTCTGGACCTCAGAGAAGGTGATTGTTCCTATTCAAATCTATACAGGCCAAGTAAGTCTTTAGATTAACACGGATGCTCACTATTTGCGGTTTAATTATACAGGACATGGCCTTGACCAGAGGAAAAGTGACAGGATGAATGAATGAAATAATGCTGCTTTGCTCTGTGAAACAGGGAGATGAGACAACCCCTGTAATCACTGGCTGTAAATGGTGTACAGCCTGAGCCTGCTGTGGCCAGTGACTGGCTGCAGCAGTCATATCGATAAAAGGGTATGTTACTGGTGCAAATGACCAAGACTCGGGGAAATAAGAGGAGACAATAGAACTGGAGCTGCAGGGGATTAGTCATGGGGATTTCCTTTGTTTTGTGGAATTTTCCCTCTTTCACCAATATTTTTTCACATCTCAGAAAATCCCGTTAACCATTATGTTGGAATCATCTACAGGTTCTGCATCAGTATCTTCAATTAACTTTCCCAAGATCTATGATGAAAGAGAGCATGTTCCACCACCTGTTCCTCCCCGCAGACGACCCGAATCTGCCCCAACAGAGTCGTCCCCCTATAATGTAATTAATGTAACATTGATATATCTATATTATCTGTATAGGTATTTATTTTGTTGCCACATACATTATTAGAGGGTATTGCTTTTCTTCTTTAAAGAGAACCTGTCACATAGATCATGCCTCCCTTGCTGGGGACAGCACAAGCTCCCGACAGTCATGCTGTTTTCAGCGCTGTGTCCTTTATTCTGTAACTTTTAGGCTATGTTCACACGTCGTAATTGCAGGACGTACAGTACACCCCACAATTACGCCAGGTGTTCGGCAGTCACGCTGATTGGCGAGTACTCCCACGATGCAGGGGGGCTGGCAGCCCGATGGCCCCATTGACAGTCATTACTCGCGGCGCGTATTCGCCACAAGTAATTGACATGTCACTTATGTCCCCGAACGTACAATACGATCGTATTGTACGAGCAGGGAGAGGAGGCGTAATCCATAGTTCTTTATGAGAACTGTGGATTACCGTAATTTCGGCGCACAAATGCAACGCGTAATGTGCACCGAAATTCCCCCGTGTGAACATAGCCTAGTATTTAATACGGAGTTTTAGAGTATTTAATGTTCAAATCTGCAGTTTTCAACCAGAAAAGAGTCATGAAAAGAGTCCATTTAATTCATGCCCTGCCCACCTCATAACTGATTAACCTATTACTTCGAATAGGTAGAAACATGTGAATCACTCAGGTGGGCGGGGCTAGCCTTGGATGGGTGGGGCTAACACCTGCTCATTAATAAACCGGACTGTTTTCTGACTGCGAACTGCCAGATTTGAGCATTAAATACTCTAAAACTCCGGCATCTTACAGAATAAGGGACACTGCGCTGGAAACAGCAGGTCTGTCACTAGCTTGTGCTTCCTTCGCAAGGCTGGCATAACCTATGTGACACATTCTCTTTGAACATACTTTCTTCCTAAAAGATAAATTGTCAGTATTTTCTAACCCTTTTTATTTGGCAAACCATCACCTTGCTTAGATCCATTTAGTGAGGACTTTTCCACTCTCCTCTCATAACGTTCTGAGGAAATTTTTTTTCCTTTGGGAAAAACAAATGTGCAAAACTTTTTTGAAACGATCCCTTCCACCCTGACTTTTTAAATTTAAATGCGCCCGTGTCAACGAGTGGGATAAACCCTCTGACAAGGAGACTGGTAACACCCAGTGGTCAATCTATTCTTTAATCTTCAGGAGGAATAACAGAAGAACATCACATGGCTGAGTTCTTAGAAAAGATGCTCCAGAATTGTTACTTTATGGGGAATCCACATACTGCCCATTAACAGGCTCTCCTCTTTGATAATGGACAATACAGTGATCCCTCAGGTTACAATGATCCCTGGATACAATATTTTCAACAAATATTTTTTTTAAAAAAGTTTCATAGCCTTAACTAAAATCACTTTTAAGTGTTCAGGCCCAAACTTAAATGAATTTATTGATATTTATTTTGATAAGCCACCCAAAGTAGCAACATTTGTTAAGTGTAAAATAAAAATACTGTTTTTTCCAAATTTTTGAAAATAAAAAAAACAAAAATGAAGTGTGTGAAAGTTTCACCCCCTGTACCTAAGGGGACGTTCACAAGGCTTTTCGGGGACTGATTCCAGCCAACGGGGGCCCCCGATTTTGCGCGCAGTACGGCTGGAACCGTCCTCTTTTAAACGGAAATCCACAGTTCTAAAAGAGAACTTTGGATTCTGTCTCTTCTCCCCGCACGGCGAAAGTGACATGCACATTAATTTACGAGGTACCCCCGGGAAAAAAAGCTGTCTAGGGGGCCGGGCGAGCTGCCGGACCCCCGTGAAAACGGCACCGGGCTAATTGCGGGCAAAAAACCGCCCGCAATTACGTCCTTTAAGCCTGAAACAGCCCCTAATACCTCAAATAAAACCCCGGTTAACCAATTGTCTTTAGAATCACCTAATTTAAAAAGTACATCTGTAATTTATTCTTAGTGTAATTACAGCTGTTTTTTTTTTTTGTTTTGTTTTTTTAAAAGGGCCCAAAGGGTTTTTTTAGAGAATATACTAAAACAATACTTTTAAAAACCAGGAACACATCAGGCAGCTCGGGGATAAAGCTTGGCAAAGTTTTTACGGGGTTAAATTTAAAAAAAAAATGCCCAACCGAACACTCGCAAATGATGTTCAACCCTCATTAAAAGGGGAAGGAGTAAGGGCCAAAACAACCAACCAAGACAAGCCCTCAACCTAAACTACAACCCAGACAAGGGAGAACACAATTAAGAACATAAAAAGGGGCTCATGTCACCGGGAGGATCCCAAAAGTTCACGGGGCTCCTTGGGGGAGGATCTACCCCCATAACAACTATTGGGGGAAAGTGGCAAGAAGAATCCCATTTTTCAGAAAACTAAAAAGTCCTTTTTTGCAAAAAGCTAAGTGGGGGGAGCTAAATACAAACAATTAGGGAGGAAACCTTTAGGGGCTGCAAAACTTAATTTGGGGGGCAAGGTTCACCTTCGAGCGGGAAACACCCTAAACATACACCAAAGCATAATTTGGTTTAAAACAGTCCAGCAAATCCAGACTAAATCCCATAGAGAATTTTGGGCAGATTAAAAATTGCTGTTCACAAATGATCACCAACCAATCTCATTGCGTTAAGGTACGTCAAAACGGCAATGATTTAAAGGCGGTTTTTATGACTGATTTCAGATTTGGAATCCATTTCAAACCCAACTGTTAACCCCCATAGACCTCAGTAGAAAATCCGACCGCTAGTCTACACGGCACATGTTGGATTTCTAAAACAATGGCAAAACCATCAATATTAATTCTGATTTACAATAGAAAATGTACTGTTCAATGTCGGTGAGCCAGTCGAATCCAAAATCCGAACGCAAGATCCGCCCCCAAAAAATGACAAAAAACTATTGTAAAATACCACAATTATTTTTTACAAATTTATATTGCCTTTTGAACCACTTTGAAGCTATTTTAAAGAAGCATGGGCAAAAATTCACCTCTATTTGTGGAAACTGTAGAGACACCCCCAACAAACCAGCTAAAGATAAATACAAGTATTACCGCAGGGTGAATACATATGCAAGTCACATGCTTAATTTTTATTTTATTTTTATTTGGAAAAGCACATATCCTTTTCTTTACACTTCACAAATACTTGCTGCTTTGTGTTGTTCGATCACATTAAATCTCAACAAAATACATTTACAGAATTGTGAACAGGTCCTCCTCTGTCAACACTAGAAGGAGCTTGGTTAAAATAGATGCAACTCCAATTAATGTCAATAAATTAATATTCTTAAAGAGAATCTGTTTTTTTTTTAACTTATTAAATCAAGACCCTGATCCATATTCTTTTCCCTCTCGGGGTTTTTTTTTCCCCGATTGTAATTCTCTATGGGGCCGTCTATATAAGATTGGGGGAAGACTTCTTGCTTCACTGTTTTAACAGCAGTCAAGATACTTTACAGCAGTTTTCATGCACAAATTCAAAAAAATTTTCGCCCTCATAGACTTGATAGGAGTTTTCACTGTAAGGGGGGGGAAAAGGGGAGCTGTGACATCCCCCTTTTGTGACTGGTAAAATCCGGTTATCTTTACACATTGGTGTCTCCTTTCATTTTGACCCCGAAAGAGCAACTGCTGAAAAGCTCTCTAAACAGAACAAAGTGTCAGACATTATTGGGCTTAGTGGCCAAGGGAAAAAATTGCAGTATTAAAATTAATTAAAAAAAAATTGAAAGTATAGGAAAATTAAAAAAAAATAACCAAAAATTCCTAAACAAAATGTGTTTAACATAAAAATGTGAGTCAATAAGTCATTTTTTGATGACACATTCCCTTTAAGCCTCCCTATACACTTGTCTTATGAAACTGATTAGCACGATGGGTACACTTGAATTGATGCACTCTAATATTGTATTTAATTCGCCTGAAAGGGTTTTCCTTTGGGGCCTTTTTTAATTTGGTTTTAACTTAAATTATTTTAAAGCACATTTTATTCTCCTTTAGATTATGTCTAAACATGCAGACAGCCCTCCAGCAATCCCTCCTCGGCAACCTACATCAAAAGTATACTCTCCACGGTATCCAATGTCTGAACGCTCTTCGGTTTCTGAAGGACCTGAGAGCCCTCCGCTTTTACCACCTCGAGAACCAGTGCGCACCCCAGATGTCTTCTCCAGCTCTCCTCTTCATCTTCAGCCACCTCCTCTCGGACGTAAAAGTGAACACGCTACCACTTTCTTTCCTTATAGCCCATCGCCGTTTACCCCACCTCCACCACAGACTCCTTCCCCTCTTGGACCAAGAAGACATCTGCCTTCTCCTCCCTTAATAGTGCAAGATATGGAGCTGCCTCCGATGACTGGGCCACCTGTGCCACCCAGACAAAGCACTTCTCAGCCTATCCCAAAGCTCCCACCAAAAACTTATAAAAGGGAGCCTCCGCATCCATCTATTCACAGAGATGGGCCCCCGTTGTTGGAAAATGCCAATTCTTTGTAATACAGATAGTGTATTCTAAACACTAAAAACTTATGTCTCTTCAAATGAATTATTGATAAAAGGACTAAACTGTAAGGGCTGAGAACGCCATGACTTTCAGTTGAATCAAACAACAAAAGGGACATCCCGTCTCACTGCTATTCCTCTTGGATGCATATAGACTTAGTCAGGGCAAGAGTACGTCTTTTGCGAACCATGAAATGTTAACAGACATTAAGTCAAGGTGGGAACCGTGAGCTTTGTGGCTACATAATGCAATGAATACAAACTAGAATATTATGCACTTTTTTAATATATAATATATATATAAATTAATATATATTATAAAAATATATTTATATATAAGTTTTTAAATATTTTATACACACAGTTTTTTTAAATATATAAAATATACTTTTTTTATATAACATAGGTTTTATATATTATGTAATAATGAAAATAAAAAATTAATGTTATATAATATATATTATATATATTATATATTTAAAAATAAAAAAAAAAAAAAATAAACATGTTAAAACCACGTAAATTCTTTCTTCGGCCTCGTTTTTAAAACCCAAAATCCAAGAAGCTTGTGAGACATCTTTCCCCAAATTTTATAAAATAAAGTATAACGTTTATTTGCCCGTTTCATTTTACAAAGGTTCCTGTTCTTTGGTCCCTTTGCCTCACCAAAGAGGTATTTTTTTTTGTTTTAAGTTTAATTTCCTTTAATTTTTTTTTTAATAAAAAAGTCAATTATGGAGCCAGTTTAAAAAAAAAAAGAAAAAAGGAATTTTTCGGGAAAGAATGGAAATTTAAATTGCCTTCACAAAGGGAAACATTTTAAAATCATTAAACAAGCAAAGCTATGTCATCTGCCTGTGGTGTGTGTGCTCCATAATATTGCTCCGATGGATTTTTCTTCTTCATTTTTGTGCTTTTACCTTGCTGTTGGCTCTGTTCACGCCCAACCAAGAGCAATGAAGCCACCAGAATGGAATCATGGTCACTGGCATCATTCTGTGATTTGGTTTGTAGTACAGATCTATCAGCATGTAAACTACATGTAACAGATATGGAATAGGCCAACTGTACCTAAGCATCTGCTGAAAAATTCGTTTTAGTATGTTGGATTCCATTAATAACCATTTGTTCCGTGAAGATTTAGAGCGACGGGAGGGGTCTATTGCTTTACCCGTGAAAAGCTTGCATTCATGGAGAAGGGGGGGGGGCCAACCGGGGCTACAGGGTGGCAATTTATTTCTGGCACATATTTCTGGTTGGGGAATATTGTACATTGTTTTTTTTTTTTTTTTTTTCTTTTTTTACATAACCCAAAAAAATGGCACAGATATATGCAAGAAAGAGCGGAAGGATCTGAAGAAATACGGTATCTTGACCAGATCTGCAGGTCCTCAGAAACTACACAGTGTAGAAAGGAGAAACAACTATGAGAGAAGTATGTGGGTGTATAGGCCGGGTTATATATTTAATCCCCAATGTAATTTTACAGTACAGCCCAATTCTATTAGGGGCCCAACACACTCAAACTGATACTTCTAAATACCCGTAGAAAGGGATTCAAAATGCTACTACAGCATAAGCATAGCCTTCAACAGAGCATACACAGTCTACTTTTGACTGCATTTGGTCTTTTTTATGTCTGTATACTCTGTTTTTAGGATAAAATAGTATAATGCACTATCCGATTTCAGAAATAAAATGTATACTGCTGTAAAACAGACCATACAAAGTCAAACGGAGACAACAATTGGTATCTGAATATTTTGATTTTATGAATATTAGGTAAGTATAAGAAAGAACAAATCTTATTGGGGCCTTTTCCCATCCGTAGCTGGGAGAAGGGGATATACCAGGTTTATACGTATCTGTTGACAATGCAAGTGCCTCTTATCTAGTCCTGTATGTTGGAGATTAATACTTAGTATTTGTGGACAATGCATAGCACCTCTTCTCTAGCCTGTATGCGGGAGCATACTTTATATCTATCCATTCTGTATCTGGAACAATCACATGCCTCTTTTTCAGCCATATACTGGGGATTAACACAAGGGGGACATACGAAAAATTGGGGTCCCCCGATTTTTTTTGGGCATTTAATCAGTGTGCCTGAAAGTATGACCCTTTTAAAAATCTGGTATAAAATTTCTATAAACTTATTAGGGGAAAAGGGGGGCCCTTTGCAAATCGCAGCGCTTAGTGTTTATTGGAGTGGAAATTTCGCTTATCGAGGGGCGTTGCCTCAAGGGCAAACGAATCTACAGGATTAATACACCTCAAAGGCGCATTACTTAGGGGGTCACAGCTACATTGCTACTTTTTAGAGCATACATTGGTTTCCCACCTGGGGGTAATGCGCCTATTTTGGTGTACAACATTTCATTTACATCGAGAATATGGCACAAATATTTTTTGGTGCAAATAACAAAAAAAAACGCTTGCATTTTGGGACATGTCGCCCAAAAATCTGGGCCCCAATTCAACTGGGACAATGCATACTACCTCTTTTTTTTTAGTCCTGTATGCTGGAGGTTAGTACTTAGTATCTGGTCTCATTCTGTATCTGTAGACAATGCACAGTACCACTTCTCCAGACTCCTTATAAGACCCATGGTGGCAGAAATAAAGGGATTGTTCAGGAACATAAAATAAAAAAAAATACTCATTTTAAATTCCCTGCTCTTCTACTGCAGCAGCGGTAGTATCAACTTGCCCAAGTATAAGTCATTGTATGCGTGTGGTGGGAATACATCTTTAAACTGTCCCTGGAATGTTGATCTCTCACCTCATCTTTTTAAAAACAGGGCCATATTAGTATCCAGTATCTAAATACCCACAGATGCCATATATAGGTCCTCATTAATAGGACTTGTGCATGTAACTTGCTGGCCATCAAATGGTTGGCAACCCAATTGTCTAGTATAGATTTCTATCTGCACATCCAATTTTAAAATCCGGACGATCTGAAGATTAACATTGCAGAGGCAAATCTGTGAATGGAGAGATTAGGTGTTTTGCGTGAGCTTCTTTCAGCTTGGCCTGTAACCATGACAGGGGGAAAATCCCCAACGTAAGAGGGGAAAAAAGGGTTTCACCATCATTGTAACAGTGATTAAGGCTGGGAAAAGACACACGTCCTTCAAGTTCAACCTATAGCCCTTCAGTGTTGATTCAGAGGAAGGCGAAAACGCTCATGAAGCAGACACCAATTTTCCTATATAAGAAGAGAATTCCTTTTTCACTCCAAACTATGGCAATCAAAATAAATCCCTGGATCAACATCCTATATCCAGAATCTAATCCCCATAACTTGTGATATATGTTTCAAGAAAGACATATAAGTCCTTCTTGAACTTGGTCAATGAATCCACCATTACAACCTCTTGAGGCAGTGAGTTCCATAGTCTCGCTACTCATACAGTATCCTTGTCTGGATGATGGTGAACCTTCTTGTCTGGTTTCAGGGTAATGTAAAATGACATGTAAAAGACCTGTACTGTCCTTAGTCCCCCTTCTCTGCCTTGCTCAACTCTATGTCCTCCTTATACACTGGTGCCCAAAACTGTACACAATATTCCATGTGTGGCTTCATCAGGGATTTGTATAGAGGGAAAACTATGTTCCAGTCTGAAGGATTTATACCTCTTTTTTAAGGTATTATCGACAAAAACAAACATTTTCATGTAAAAAGCTAAAAAAAGTCAAACACAAAAGGGGTTTTGGCCTGTTGGAAAACTTTCAATCTATGGGGGGTGTAGGTGAGAAAAAGATAAAGTGCCTGCTTTTAAAAACAGTGGTCAAGGCCCTGTTCCATAAAGTCAGGTAGTACAAATAAAAGTGAATGAACCAGCCATCCAAACAGTACATCTTTATACAGATTCCATTGTCATAGGCATTTTCTATGCCCCCTCTAAACAACACAAAAGAAATTATACTTAAAGGGGGTTTTTCTCACTAAAGACTCTTTAAAAGGGGGACCAAAAAAACCAAGCATGTCGTCCCCATTACCATAAGCAAAGTGCTATGGTTTAGGAGAAGGGCTTAAATTCAGTGCTTTGGGGAACGAATGAGAGCTCTGGTGGGGGTTTTGCTCAGGTCCCCCCCCCAGGTCGAATCGGAACCCGCGTCTAGGGGGAGATGGAGAAAAAACAGGGCGCGGACGAAGAGATTTTTCACTGACACAATCAAGCAGGGGGCAAGGGCCTGGCGCAGAGAAAGAGATCATGTGCTACCCGTTTAAAACAAACAGAAAAGCGTATAGTTTTTTTCTACGAACGTAGAGTCAGGGTGTAATAATCTGCAATATATACTGGGTGAGAGGCCGAAAAAAAAAATCTTTCCCCAAATCCTGATGTCAAATGCCCATTCTAAATTTAAAAAATTAGAAGAGCGAGAAATGAGATATACACGTGGGGTTTCACTTAGCTTTTTCACTTCCAACCCCCCTGAGAACCTTTTCCCTACTCAACAAATTCATTCTCACTGCAACTTGGGGGGAGGGGGTAAAGAGAAAAACGCCGCTGGGGAGAAACACCCCCCCCATTTCCAACTCTGCTTAGCAACCATAAAAAACCCCCAAAATTTTGAAAAAAAATACCCCTTCAATGGACCTGGTTTTTTTCCAACATTATTAACTCTCTAACAATGACATTGAGTCATCTCATGTGGGTAGCTTTTGATGAACCCACACAAAAGTGAATGAAGCTAAAGAAGCTTTTGAAATTTTCTTCAAAAACTGACTGCTAGATATCAAACATCTTCAGAGCTCCAACTGGAAAACTTTTTGATGATGTGTTTGATAAATTGATCAGTTACATGAAATAATGACACTATTAACATTAAATTTCTGGTGCATTTAATGATGGTTTGATATCCTTATGACTTCAATCTATTGTTATAGACTAATCGGCTGACAAAATTTTGATAATCAAATTTGTATTAAAGTGGTTTGGGTCAAGTTTTCTTTTAACTGAGCAAGTGATAGAAAGATTTTGAACGACAGTGTATGACTGGCTTATTCATCCAGAGGCATCTTAAAGGATCACTCAATGTTTTTCTTCTTTTCACCCTTTAGTTCATTGGATGATGCTTTTAGGTGCACAGGTGGCAGTCATTCTTCTTACTTGCAGCTGAAAACAGGACTTCTGACGGATGAAACCGTTTTCCTTTGAGTATGCTTTCCTATGAGACTAACTTCGAACCTCAAATAGGAATACATAGAGAGATTCACTTTCAGATCACACAACCATACTGTGTGTTGAAGCTACTCAGAGTGCAGGTCACATGACTGTAATTGCAGCAGTGATAAATCCTGTAGTCAGCTGCAGGTAAGCAAAATTTTTGCATTCCTATGCACCTAAGGGTATGTTCACACGGCTTATTGCGGCGTGCATAGTACGTGCCGCAATACTCCGAGTGTTTTGGAATCACGCGCGTACTTCCAGAGGGGGATGGGGGGAGCGGCGCATAGACCTGTATTGTCAATGGCGCGTAATTGCCATTAACAATTCACATGTCAATTCTCCCCTCACGCGTACAATACGATTGTGAAATACGCGGCATTTTAAGCCATGTGAACATACCCTAAAAGCATTGTCTATTGAACTAAAAGGGAGGGTGTGGAGAGGTGAGAGGCAGAAACATGGATTGGTCTTTAAATAATGGAAATTCATATCAAAAAGCTAAGATAAGGAAGACATTCAAATATCCTCTTGGTTCACCTAAATGGTAAAAGTTTTGTGTATGAGCCTATGTTTAGTACCTAAAACATCCCAGCAGAAGGAGTATAACAATATAGGATAGTGAATATGGATCCAAGACCTGCTTGTGTAGGATAAGCTTTTGATTGGAGATAAAGAAAACGTCATAGATTAAAAATTTCACACAACACAAATGATCAAAGAAACATCTATTACATGTAAATATTTTATTGGCTTATATTACAGGATGTCAGCACCATCTCAATTATTCCATAAAACAAGTTATCTATTCGTACACAGACAAGTAAATAACTGCATAGAGAAAAGTAAAGCAAAATCTACAAATCTATGTTACATATTTTAATGTATGCAGCAAAATACTCTTTCATTATCTTTCCATATTATGATTTCATGAATGGTTGTGGTCAATTGTTACACATAGAAGAGGTGGAAGGAGTGTCTGGGTGGCAATTGTACCCTGAGTGGGTTGTGGGTGCTAAAAAAAAATAGCAGAGTTAGACAAATGCTACAAATATTCAACTGTACAAGGCAGGGCAAGGCTCCTCTTTCTAGACACATATTGCCAACCACCCACCGTGACACTTGTTTCAGTTCAATTTTAGGATGATCTGCAAATCTGAAGGCTAGCCCCATAAATTGTATTTTCATTGGACTTTAGGGATGGAGTAGCACAGGTGCTCTCTAAAAGTCATACTACGTTAATCTTCAAATAAACGACCTACCTTACAAAGTGAACATCCTACTTATAGTTCATGTAATCACTACGGTTCACATTAACTTTAACTTTATGCTATTCTTTATACATTCTACTAGTAGATAGATTTTCCATACTACATTTTTACAAATGTAATTTTTACAAATCTTTGTAAAGATTTATTAGTGTAGAGAGCTATGAACATGCTCTTACCAGTTAAGGTCTAAAGTCTACTACAGTATGTTTAAATCATTGGTGCTGGTGCAGTATCAAGCAAGCAGATGAACAGGCTTAAAAAGTGACGGTAACCATTTTGCTCAGTGCTGTACTACTCTCCCTCTAATTCCCTTGAGCAACATGGCTGGATGAACTGGATGCATTTGGAGTATGTTGTACATCTGTGAGTTATAGGACTGCTTCAAGTGGTTCTCCACCATGGACAATCCCTACTTGTAAAAAGGTCCTTTGACAATAGGTTGGTCCCAAAGTGTCCCCCTCCTGGAACTGAATTAGCTGTAATTTGTGGGGAAATATGGCAGTAAATGTTCAATCTCCCTCCAGCGTAGGAAACGTTGGGCATTACACCAAACCTGTTTGAGTAATGCAGGACAGGACAGGTCCTACAGAGTTAGAGACGCTCTTTATAATTGCTCTCCATTGTACCCAAAAGATGATGATACTCAACAGTGGACCCCTCTCTACAAGCCCAGAATTTTTTAATAAGGTAAATGAAAATGGGTTGTCTAAACTGTAGAAACCCTTTAACACACTGTATCCACGAAAATAAGACCGTGTCTTATATTAATTTTTGCTCCTAGAGATGCACTAGGTCTCAGGAGATGTCCTATTTTTCCATGAACAAGAATTCATGTTTGTTCCATACTGTAGTCATATTATCACAAACATCAGCATAATTGGGCAGCCATTAGTGGCAACTGCCAATTTCTATCAGCATATTTTTCTGTTGGCAGCCTGTTTAGCCCCTATGATGACTGCTATTATGGTAGGTAAAGTTCTCTAATCTTTCACTGCTTGGGTACTTAAATTTGCATCAAGTTTTTCTTGTGACTCTTTTTTCCAGTAAACTTTAACGGTTAATTATAATCCGGTATTTTAACAAAAATAAATATTTTTTTTCAAAGACTCATGCCCTAATTTTTGGGAAAATTCATCTAACTCTCCAAACTCCGAATTTCATGGTGAATTTCTTGCGACTCCATTGTGGTTTGGGGCGTCCTGAACCCACATCTTTTTGCTCTGTTCCTTGCCGTAACCATATTCCTAATTAGAGTTAGGGGTTTTAGGCCTTCTTAGGGATAGCTTGATCTCTATGGCTCTTCTGGCATACTTCCAGTCCAACATCACACTAGGCTAGTCGGACGTGACGGAGCAGAAGTTATGTTGGAGCGACAGTGCTGCTGGACCCAGAAGCTCCTAAAAGGCCTAAAATCCCCCTGGTCAGATGTGCTTTGGATTCAGGTCAAAGTCACAACACTGTTACATATACTTATAGATGTGTAATGCACATGTTGGTTTGCAACAATTGTAATTTGCAGTGTAGACTGGTTGGCTGATAAGTGAGGTTCAATTAGGATTCTATTATAAGATTTCTTTTATTTTTATTTTTATTTTTTTTTAAATTATATGCTTTAAAATTGCTATTCCTGATGGCTTCATAAACCCTTATTTCGGAGAGGATTTCATTATTTACTGAAAAGTTATACAAATGTCAAAACTGAAGAAAAAATCTTTTGTTTTGTTTTTTGGGCTGGATGTAAACATTCAATTTTAGGGAACAAAGCTATATTTTACAGTCCAACATCTAAAGCCATTTTGATCTTTCATTCTTTCTAGAAAATTAGTGGTATTGGAAAAAATAGGATTATGTTTACTGGTAAGATGATTTCTTTAACTGATGATACTACCATACATAAGAGAATCTGCCCTCCTAGAAGCCTATAACCACTTCTAACATGCTGTAGTATTTTGCTACTTTATAAAGAAAGATTTTTTATTGTTATTTAAAAACCCAAACTTTTAAAATTTAAAAAAATCCCCCAATTGATTGCTAGATACTATAAGAACCAGCCTTCCGAGGAAAACATCCCAAGTCTGGATCAGTTCATAGGCCCTTTGAATAAGTTTGCTATCTAAAGATCTAAGTGTCCTCTAGGCCTACATTACGATCTTATTGACTCAGACTTAACCAAGGGTGTAACTAGAATTCATGGGGCCCCATAACAAAAAAATGGGGACCCCTTTTTGGGGTAAACCCAAAACATGCATCAGAGCAATAATTAAAAAAATAAAAAATACCACAACTACCGGGGGAAAACCCCCATAGTAGTGCCTGAGACAGAAAACCACCATGTTGTTCCTACAAAAAGGAATTTGTCCCTTTTAAATTTTTGGGGCCCCTTCAAACCCCGTCGTATGGCTTAGTTAACCCATAGATTAACCTTTTGTACCCTAACCTGAAAAGGGAAAACGTGTTTTAGAGTGTGGAGAGGGGGCAAAATTTTTTCACCTAGGTGGGCTAAAAACAGCTACAAATTTATCAGTAAAATATTCTATGCAGGGGATTTTGAGCTCTAAATAAGATTTTTTAGTTTAAATATTCTAAATCAACTTGCAGAATTTGCATGCAACTGTGGACTTCATTACATATTATAGTATTTCTAGGCTCATTCAGCAACAAAATATTTATTCAATGAACCCAGGTATTACTATCTGCCAAATAAGGTTACTTGCAGTACAGTTTGTTTTTTTTTTGTTTTTTTTTGTAGGAATCTAAACTTTAGGCTAAAGCAGACCTTCTAGCGTTCCAAGATCCAGTGGGACAGTACTGGATTTTATGCGCAGTCCTGGATGTTTTGCCATACGTCCTGCTGCCGTCACCGTGCCCCTTCTCATCCTATAAAAATCTGCAGTGGCTCTCTCTGCGTCACAGCTAATCTGTGCCTCTTTCAGTTTATTCATAGTTTGGAAGGTAGGCCTAAATAGAAAAAGGTTTTAGAGCGAATAAGCAAACATTAATTACATAAGGTAGGCCCCTTTACCCTTTCCCCCCGAGGGGGTCTCGGAAACACTCCCGTGATTCAAACCCCCTGTTTTTCTTCTGGCAATGGGAACCATTGAGACAAGAGAGAAGCTTCAACATTTTATACTTATAGATTTTGTGTTCCTGGGAAAGAGGACGTTCTCCTATGTGGTGTTGACATGAGCAAAAAGAAAAGAAAAATGTACTTTACCATATCACAGAGCTTAGCTCCTCTATCATATAACCCTATATATCACAGAGCTCAGCTCCTCTATCATATAACCCTATATATCACAGCTCAGCTCATCTCCTCTATCATATAACTCTAAATATCACAGAGCTCAGCTTCTTCCCTATCATATAACCCTTTTTAATATCAAGAGCTAAGCTTCTCTCCTCTATCATAAAACCTATGTATCACAGAGCTTAGCTTCTCTCCTCTATCTTTATAACCCATATATAGCAGAGCTCAGCTTCTCCCCTAGATCATATAACCCTATATATCACAGGCTCGCTTCTCTTTCTATTTTTATAACCTTATTTTACAGAGCTAGCTCCTCTATCATATAAGCCTATATATCATAAGAGCTCAACTTTTCTCCTCACCCATATAACCTTATTATCACAGAGTCAGCTTCTCTCCTCTATCACATAAGCCTATATATCACAGAGCTCAGCTTCTCTCCCTCTTTCACATCCTGCTCTCATATAGGGTAGTATAAACCACCTGACAGGTTTCCTATAAATTAGTTTTTAATGGAGTTTTTAAACGTTGATAAAACAGAACTCATCATCTATCCACCGTCCAACACTACCCTGCCCCTGATCTCTCTATTACAGTCAACGGCTCTACACTTTCAAACCGGGCCCACAAGTCCGCTGTCTTGGGGTTTAAACCTAGACTCGCTCTATCTTTCAAACCGAAAATCCAAACCCTCGCCTTTTGCCCGCCGCCTCCACCTGAAAACATCTCTCGCATCCGCTCATTCCTCAACTATGACACCACAAAAATGCTGGTCCATGCCCTAGTCATCTCCCGCCTAGACTACTGCAACACCCTTCTCTGTGGCCTCCCAGCTAGCACCCTCGCTCCCCCCCAATCCATCCTTAAAATCTGCTGCCGTCTTTCCACCTCTCTCCTCGCTACTCCTCTGCCTTCCCCTCGCCAATCCCCTTTACTGGCTTCCCATTGCCCGCGAATTCATTTCAAGCTACTAACCATGACATACAAGGCTCTCCATGACCTCTCTCCTCCATACATCTCTGCCCAAATTTCCAGGTATCTCCCCTCACGCAATCTCCGCTCCTCACAGGACCTTCTCCTCTGCTCCCCCCCTTATCAGCTCCTCACACAACCGTCTCCAAGATTTTCCCTCTGTGCTTCCCCCCCACTCTGGATCACTGCCCCAAACATCAGACTCTCCCCCACTCTCCCCAAACTTCAAAAGTAACCTGAAAACCCATTTCTTCAGGCTTGCCTACAACTTCACTAAACTTTGTCACACTTCCCCCTCATACATGTCTGCCCCCGCCTTCTGTCTCTTTCCCCCTCCTTGTAGATTGTAAGCCCTCGCGGTAGGGCCCCTCTCCCCCTCTGTCGTGCCAATTGTCATTGTTCACTTGTCATTGTACTCGTTTGATTTATGTAGTGTATGTAGCCCCCGAATGTACAGCGCCCTGGAATCAATGGCGCTTTAAAAATAAATAATAATAATAATAAAAATAATGTTTTACCCCATTTCATTTTAGATTGGTTAAATGAAACTACTTTCCCCAAAGTTTGCCTAACACTGCAAAAACATTCACTATTCTGAAATAACTATACATTCGAAATATATTTGTGCTTTGTCCATGATGCAGTATATTATTAGATGTGCACAGCAATTCAGCCAACACTTGGGAAAGATCTCACTGTTGCTGTGCAGTGATCCAAATAAGAATTTATAGGAAGCAGTCGCAGGATGGTAACTAAAAAAAGATTTATTACAACAAATGTAAAGGTCACAAAAAGCCCAAATGGTAATAAATGCCAGATGTAACAATAATTGCAATAGTGAATACTGTGGAGATTTAATTAATGACTTGTCCAGGTACAGAGAAAAGGATCAGCTTTATTTTTAACCCACAAACAGTATCAATCTTGTCCATGGGACTGAGCACAAGAGTGGCACCGTTTCTGGGGGGAAAAAAATAACTTTTTTTCTTATCCTGCAACATTTCTTTAAGAAACTGAGTTATGAATGTTGTGGGGAGAGGGGAGAATTTAATCCCTAAAATGACCATTCTATTGTGGATATTTTCAGTGTTTTGTGTCAATACTTGTAGCCCAGTTGCACAGTTTTCACCCCAGACACCATCCTTAGAGGGATATTCCCATTTTAGACATTTTATGGTTTATCCACAGAATAGGCTAAATGTCTGATAACTGCGAGTCTCAGAAGTAGGATGCACATATATCTCCAAAATAGAGTTTCTTGAACCAGTAAGCTGGTCCCTGGCTGCTGTATCCAGACAGCGACTGAACAGAGAGGTGGCTGTGCTATGCTGTTACTGTAATTGCTTTATAATTGTATTGGAGTTACAGAAACAGCGGAATACAACAAGCTCGACTGCTTCCATAATCCCTGTCACCTGTCTGTCCAGTCCCCGTCTGGATGTGACAGCTACCACGTCAGATAGGCCAGGGTACCCTAGTTTTGAAGGTAGATGCAGGTTCCAGGGGTGGGATCTTTTTATATCAGACATCTATGGCATATCCACCGGATCTTCCATAAATGCTTGAAGGGGTTTTGCCACTAAGTAAAATTGATGTGGGAAACTTGCAAACTAAATAATAAACATTTTCCCCTTTCATTATTATTAAAAATTCTGGACCGTTTTTGTTTAAGCTGCTCCTTTAGTGATCCATTGTTTACATCTCGTCTCCAGGGGATACGACCAGGGCTGAGAGCTACTCACTCCTGGTCAGACATGCTCAGACATCACCTCTCTTCTCAGGCAGCTACTGAGTGTTATAAAAACCCCAGGTGCTGTCACTCTACTCCCGTCCTCTGTGCTCCTTAGTAATTAGTCACACAGTGCAAATAAATAAAAAAAAGAAACCTCAATCAGGTCTGTGCATTGATAAAGAGAAAAAAAAAATCCACAGGTTTGGTTCTTTGGGATCTGAACCTAGGACCCTTGTGCTGTGAGGTAAAATCTTTACCTCTCAACTACTCACAGCTTTATACATAAACAGACCTTTCTTAGATTACAGAGAGGAAAGGCCTGATGATGTCATCCTGCTGGGTCACATGATCTGTAATTCAAACAAATCACACACCCCCTTCTGAGCACACAGAGCTGAAGAGCTGGATACAGGAGGTATGAAATGAGATTGTGGCAAAACCCCTTTAAGTTGGGAATACCCTTTTAATAAAGAACTCTTTATAGTCCTTGGTGTATGAGAAATATCATTTGTCATGATCTACCTTCCACTTTATTAGTCACCCCCAGGCCACTTCCTATCTACCACAAGAAGCCAGTCTTGCAGTAATTGCTCTACTGTATGATTCACCTTCTACAGCTTTTAGGCTATGTTTCCACTGCAATGAAAAACAATCGTATTTTCGGCGGTTTTAGGATTCTAAAACTGCTGAATATACGATCATTCAGGCAGTCCATAGACTTTAATAGAAAAAAACGACCTGTCTACACGGGTCGTTTTTTCTCTGCTCGTTTTCTGCCACTGGTGTATTATACAACATGTTGGATAATACGCCGGTGCTTTGAGTTTTTTCGTCGTCTTCCCATACAATCAATTGTATGGCCGATCAAAAAATAAAACGGTCGACTTTCGGCCGTTTTGTGTCCGAGGCAGTGTAGACCTAGCCTTAGAGTGTTTTACAATTCTGCAATACACTTCTGTTATTCTTGTACGAACTTACAATAGCTTTCTATAAGCACATACTTGTACACACCATGAAGACGGGTCGCCTACCTCTATTACTCTAGTAAACACTAGTAAACAATACTTTATACACCTTATGTATAATAGTGGCTCAGACAACTACAACTAGTGTGTCAGCTAGTAATAACATTATAGTCAAATAAGCTCAAAGGAAAAGAGCTAGGACTTCAGCTCTAGCTATTGGATGTAGCATACCTCAAGCCATATCCAACTCACGGAGCCTTCACATATGAATGGGAGAAAAAATCCAAGCCGAGTACCCATCTACACACACCTCTTTCAGCCAAGTACCCATCTACACACATCTCTTTCAGGGTGTTTGCCCCTTATCACTGGAGAGTAGTGTACTGGCTAACTCACTGGGAGAGACCTTAGATGCAGTTCAAAAGGGCTAATGTATCTCACTTTGGTGAGGCACCATGAAGGTGTGTGGCGACTTACATCCATGAACACTCCATGAAACATTAAATATATTCAAATAAGCTCAAAGGAAAAGGCTCAGTGAGTCAGATATGACTTGTGGAGAACTGCATCCAATAGATGGCGCTGGAGACCTAACTATTTTCCCCTCAATATATTTGATTATATTTAAATTTCTGTGGTGCATTCATGGCTTAAAAGTCTCCACACTCCTAGTACATCCCGCTAATAAGGAAGATTATTCCTTTTGACCTTAGTGATGTAATGTCGTAGTGGATACCAGTAGATGGGCAAGGACAATTATTTCACCGATTACTTCATATACACCTTCACAACCAATTCCAACCTAGACATTCATATTGCTTATTACTTCAATATCTAATGTCTCCAGCTTACCAATGAGTTTGTGTATATTTGCATATACTGTATGCAGGGCTGTGGAGTCAGCAAGGCAAAGCCCCGACTCCACAGTCCTAATTGTATGAATGGATCTCTGCACAGTTTGAATATTCTTGTAGTTATAAGAATGCAGTTGTATTAAATATAGGATTATAATAGTCCAGAAAATTATTTTCCAGAGTGTGACCTGAAGCTTCTGGGACCCAATGCAATAACATTTTAATTTATGGACCAATGGAATTTTGATGTGCATCTATTTTTTTTTTTGTTTTACATTTTAAGTATATTTTACTGTCTTTATGTGAATGCCATTTCATGTGGTTTACTTCTGTTTTATATTAAACCACACCTACAATAATTATTGTAATTGAAGGAGAAGATCTGATATCTTTGGTAAACAGATATCCTCCATCTACAGTGGCCGGGAGTTCTTGGGCTATTGCTATGTAACACAAGGGTTTTATATAGAAGGGAGCCTTAGAGCAAGGATGAAAATGGGACCCCATTATGTTGCTTCATTTTTGCCACCCAGGACTTAAGGCTATGTCTACACGGCATAGAAAAACAATCGTATTTTTGGCGGTTTTAGGATTCTAAAACCGCTGAAAATGCAATTGTTCAGGCAGCCCATAGACTTTAATAGAAAAAACAACCTGTAGTCTACACAGGCCATTTTTTTCTCCGCTTGTTTTCTGGCACCGGCGTATTATACAACATGTTGTATAATATGCAAGCGCATTGAGTTTTTTCGTCAGCTTCCCATACAATCAATTGTATGGGTGACAAAAAAAATAAGAACCGCATTGGACAAAAAACGGTCAACTTTCAGACAGTTTTTGTCCGATGCCGTGTAGACATAGCCTAAGGGCATGGTGTTTGTTTCTCCTATACAACTATTCTATGACCTTTAGGTCACTTTCAACCCTTTATGTGTTAGCAAAACACATTTTCTACACGTGTTCTCACGGCTTGGGATCAGCTAGCGCTGGTCTTCTTTTTAAGTAGCCCATAGCAGAAGTTGCCTCTATGGTATTTATAAGTAACATATACAAAGATATCTGTGTGGACTTGGTTCAGTATAATACGCTGTCTAGTCTTTATATCGAATATAGCTTGGTTTAGACAATCCAAGTTAAAGGTGCATTTTATGTCTTGGAAACCAGTTTGCACGACAAACAAGCTTTACCCCTTAAGAATTTATAAGTCCTAGTGAAATGATAATGAATTATATTACATTCAGTGCATTGAAAAAACGGAAAGCAATTACACTTTGACACCAGGAATGAAAGCTATATAATTACCGTGAATATTTTAAGCTTTAACCTCGTTATTACTTTCTCTAATTATTCTCTACGAACCAACAGAAAGAGTAGATAGTTAAGATAATACAAAAGTTCCTCTCTTCTGGTACGACCTTTAACCAGGTTTGACACCTGTTATTATGATATTTTATCCCTGGTGGCTCTCAGTTCCAGTGAATCTCTATAGTTGGCATGGCCACAATGTGTCTAAAGGGCCAAACCCGTTGAAAAACCAGCAGCCTGACACAAGTGCTTGATGGTATTCCATAGCGCTGATCTTTTGCTATAGAGCAGGAGAGAGCATTAGCAGGAGCATAAGAGTCATGGTTTATAGGGTGCCTTTGTATGGCACAATTTTATGGTTAATTATTGGCATATGTGTGGTACTACTATTTTGCTTTTATGACTGTATGGGAACTATAGTGGAATATCTGCATAATATACATTAGGTGTTAACACTGTGACCATTATCTGGCCCTTTTGTGTGGGACCAGTCTGCTATGAGAAGTACAATATGGAATAGTTCAGGGGCACTGTTTCGGTCAATAACTGTGGGCACTATTGGAACACGGTATTGTCTTGAGGTTACAATCAGGGTTGGTTTGGGAAGCACAGCAAGGATAAGGGATTGAGCTAACTTTGGGATTACATGCTGATTAAGTGCTTATATGCTTCCACGTTTAAGGCTCGTGAATGGCACCCAGCGATTGGTGTGGTTCCCAAAATACAGTAAGCCAGCCACTTCTGCTGTATAGAGTAATAGCTACCTACTATACGGCTGTACCACGGTCAAGCTCATTGATCAAAGCAGAGTGAGCTCTGAAAATCTCCTGTCTGGTGGGAGACTGGTCTATTGATGACTTCTCGCTCATCTTCTCTTTGTTTTCTAGTCCAGAGGACCTAAAATCTCAGAACATAGCAGAGATACAGTTTGATATAATTCACCAGATTCCATCATTATTCCATAAAACAAATTGCAAAAAACACAGAGGCTACATTATTTCTATACAAGCTGTTTTGGCTGCTAAAATAACTTAAGTTCCCTAAGATTTTGTGAATTGTTTTATGAAAGTATGGTCCTAATTAGGTTTCAGGGCCAAAATTCAGTTTATTGCATAAGCATTTTATCTAAGTACCCTGTCTGAAGCAGAGTGGCTGTTTGGTGCCCTCCGTACCCTGAACCAGAGGAAATACCAGCTCTCTATCTAAGCCCCTGAATAAAGGGCATTCTAGTACAGTGGCCTCAAGATTCAACATTTTCAATATGCAATGGCATTTGCTTGGACATTGTATGTTGAGTGGGGTTTCAAGATATAATGTTCTAGAAATTTATCCAGCCAATTATTATGAACATATTACTGGTAAGTCATCTTATTAGTGAAATGTGATTGGAGGTCTAGTGGCGCCTCTCTACTTTAGGTTATGTACTGCTCTTTACATGGGACAGGATGAGCGGCTCCTTTGGGCACCATTTTCTTTTTTTCTGGTACATCCTATATAAAGTAAACCAAGCACTTCTTACTCTTTGGCCGAGTTCACACGGCTTATTCACGACGTAAGTGCGGGAAGGATTTCGCCTGCAATTACACCGTGCGCTCTGGAACAGGGGCGGAGCAAGGGGGCCGGCAGCCCGCCGGAATCAATAGACATTCATTGTCCACGGTGCGTATACGTCGTGAATAATTGACATGTCACGTGAGTGGAGACGGAATCCATAGTTCTCTATGAGAACTGTGGATTACCGTAATGACTGTGACGGATTTCAGCCCGTAATTTGCGCAGTACAGCGTGAATTACGGGCTGAAATCCGTCCCAAAATAAGCCGTGTGAACATTGCCTTAAAGTATGTTTACATGGTGTATTTTGTAGTGTGATTTCTGCTTCATAATACGCTTCCAAATCTGCTTAAAACAACACCTGATTAGAGGCATTTTTAGAAGTGTATTATCAAGTGTATTTTAAACAAGTGTGGCGCATATTATGCGACTTTATGCGCGGAAAATAAGCCCCACCATGTTTCTATGGAGCTTTTACTCTCGCAACACCTCAAGAATTGACATTGCACTTTAATTTATGTGATTAAAAGCGTTGCAAAATACGCGCTGCAATTATGCTTGTAAAATATGCTTTGTGTGACTGTATTTTACATAAGAATCAATAAGAAGCGCCTTGAACATTGTTTGAAGCATATTTTGTCGCGTATTTTGGTGCGAATTACGCGCCAACACACGTGTCAAAAAAATGCTATTTGAACGTACCCTTTGTATCACCCATACACCCTAATAGATTGTAAGCTCTTGTGAGCAGGGCATTCACACCTTGGGCCACATGTATGAAGCTGGAGCTGCTAGAAGCTAGATTTCAATTTTAATTTAGAGGACATGAGCTTCTTTGGGCCATGTACTTTATTAATAATCATCTTTCTATAGCGCCAACCTATCCTGCAGCTCTTTACAATGTAGAAGGTATAAGCAGGGCTTTGGAGTCGGAGTCGTGGAGTCGGTGCCTATTTTGCAGGAGTCGGAGTCGTCATAAAATGGACCGACTCCCAAAATATAATAAGTTGGTCCAGTTAGTTCGATGCAGTGCAAAGAGCAAGAGGAATTGGGTCCAGCCAGTGGTACTGTTCCCATACCTTCAGTCTTATCACATGAGGAGTGTAAGTGATGACATGGAGCAGGCAAAGCGCTGCCCCAGGGGAAAAGATTCCGCTCCCATGGCAAACAGATTTCAGCAACATTTTTCACTTGCTTTAAAAGAAGTAGAAGAGTTCAACCATTTATCAAAACGGACTGTGGCTGAGGCAATTCCTTTATACCATGACATTGTTAGAGATGCTGCCCCTGTGGTCACCGCTTTGCACCCAACCCAATTAGTGTAAAAGGCCGTTCTCTAGCCTGGAAATAATGAGATTTAGATGTGAGGTCATGTATGCAGGATGTGATGGAGGCAATATTATTTCTCAGAAAATTCAGAGACTCCACAAATGTTCCTGCAGTGTTTTGCATATTTACAATTTTTTTGTGTTCTAAAGTCATATCCAATAAATATATTGTAAAAGTGGGCAAGCAAAATGGTAAAATGTTTTGAACTTGTGATTTCAGGCTCCATATCTCTCCATCCACTACAGCTTTGCACATGAGGCTACTGTAATTTTATATACAGTGATCTTACTTATCTTATACATAAATGTGACTTGCAAGTATTTAGCGTCTGCTTAGTTCTGCAGATTATTTTCTGTAACTGCATTGTTACTGTTTTGCTCCTAAAAATCAAAATGTTAATTTTTATTATTTTGTTAGTATTTGGGAAATCAACCTTTTGGTTTTCAATACTGCCTGAATCCTTCTGGGCTCTGAATCAGATTCAAGCAGGTTATGACTAAAATATGATCACAGGTCTCTTCTACACATTCCCAATGTTGGTGCAGACTAGACTTGGATACAAATACAGCTTTTTCTTCAACTCTACCCACAAGTTTTCAAAAGATCAAAACATTGTTACCCTTCTGCCTGTCAGTGTCTGTTCTACCTAAATAGCTTGATTATTGTATCATAAGGTGATAAAAAGCCTGATGTTACCATTTTACTACAGTAAAGTTATCACTTAAACATGCGCCAAGTATGAGGGAGTCAGGAGTCGGAGTCGAAGGTTTGGGAAATTGAGGAGTCGGGGCTTTGGCTTGCCTAAACCACAGCCCTGGGTATAAGTACAGAAAACAAACACTGCACAGTAAAAAGTTACTTTCAGAGCAGACACAAGGGGCCACATCTATGAAAACTTTCTAAGTCTAAAACTCACTTTGTTACCCATAGCAACCAATCACATGTATGAAAACTGTCTAAGGGTTTGTTCACACGGAGTTTACACTCCGTGTTACAAGCGCTTTAGGGATCCGTCTTGGGGTCCGCTCTGTCAAGACGGATCCCTAAAGCGCTTGTAAACAAGCCTTAAGTCTAAAACTCACTTTGTTACCCATAGCAACCAATCAGAGTGCCCCTCTCATTTTTCCAGAGCATTATATGAAATGAAAGGGGAGCTCTGGTTGGTTGCTATGGGTAACCCAGTAAGTTTTAGACTTAGGCCCTGATCACACGGCGGATTTGGCCGCGAGTTTCGGCGCAGTTGCCGCGGCCAAAACCTCTTCCAAATTGCGCCCTAAACGCCCCCAGTTCATTACATGGTTTCCTATGGGAAACCGCGTTGCTATTCACACAGCGCGGTTTTGGCCGCGGCTTTGGTGCGCGTGTTTGAGAAGTCTCCTGTCAATTCTTGCAGCGAGTCTTCGGCACGGTGTCGGCGTAGGTTTTGCCGTGCTTTTCAGGGCGGTTGGTGTGTGAGTTTGGGTGTGGGTTTTGTCCTGCCTATTAATTTGTATGGGTGAAAACCTCGCCGCAAACCGCGACCAAAACCACGCCCCAACCCGGGCGCCGATAAACCTCATCGGGAGACGCGAGTTTGAGGCGAGGTTCGGAAGAGGTTTTGGCCGTGGCAACCGCGCTGAAACCCGTGGCCAAATCCGCCGTGTGAACAGGGCCTTATATGTTTTCATACATGTGGCCCCTTGTGTCTGGTCTGAAAGTAGCTTTTTACTGTGCAATGTTTGTTTTCTGTACCTTCTACATTGTAAAGAGCTGAAGGATAGGTTGGCGCTATAGAAAGATGATTATTATTAAAGTACATGACCCAAAGAAGCTCATGTCCTCTAAATTAAAATTGAAATCCAGCTTCTAGCAGCTCTTTTTAGCTATTATGTAAGGACTTGTTGGTTACCTGCTTCATTCTTTACTCTTCATTTTGCATTATGTTGGGGACATTTTCGGCCTCAGACCCAATTACCAGTTTTTACTGTATAGTTATGGGTTAAACATAAAATGGTCGCCCCAGAATCAATTAATATTGAATGTTGAGGGATCACTATATTTTAGTTTTCCTAAAGAGACCGTCACGCTTTTTAAATTCTTCTGTTTTTCGCAGCTAATATTTAGTAAACTACGTGAATTCTGGACGTATTTCATGCAAAATAAAAAGCCTTGGCTGTACTCACTTCTTTTTAAACAGTTTGCGGAAAGAGCTGCGGAAGCCTCCCTTCTGATCTGCTCTGGGATGATGATCACTGAAAGATGTTTGCTCCGTTTCATCCTTATGGTAGAACCTTGCATTTCTATCCAGTTGGATATCCTATGAAGAAAAGTAGATGACGCACCTTGTTTCCTGGTTTGTACTTTTACTTCTAGTAACAGGATCCTAAATTAAAATGTCTAGCTGCTACCTACCGGTATTACATGGACATCATTTATACAGACCTTTTTTAAACTTTACTTCAGCACCACAGCTAAATATGTTAGCATATGCTCCCTTTTGACCATTAACTTATAGTTTATACATTTTACTCCCCATCAGATCAATGAGGACCTGAGTAAACACTACACCCGGTTTTTATCTATTACTACATTTAAAAGATTTATCCAAATCTGCTTTTATTTGCAGAAATGGCGCCACGCTAGTTTCTGTACTGGGTCTGATATTGCAGCTCAGCCCCATGCAGATGAACTGGGCAGGGCTGAAATACCACACACAACCCATAGAAAAGAGGAACAATGTCCCTGGCTAAAACACAGACCACAATTTGTAATTCTAAACAAACCCTTGAACGAAGGAGCACCCAAAATCCAGCCATGTAAAAAGTAACTATCCACTTTGTTTCTCTAGTATGCTTGATTTCATCACAATGTTGAATCTAAAACTCGTTTTACACCAATCAGCCATAACTTTGACAACACCTGCCAACTATTGTTTTCAGCCACTAAAACAGCTGTGACCTCTTTAGGCATGGATTTCACACGACCTTTGAAGGTTTCCTGTTGTATCTGGCACCAAGATATTAGCTGCACATCCTTTAAATCATGTCAGATGCAAGGTGAGGCCTCCATGGATCAAACTTGTTTATCCAGCACATCCCACAGATGTTCCATTAAAACTGAGATTTGGGGGCACTAACGCACCGGGGGCACTATGTAGGTAAAAAACATCACTGAAGAAAAACAAGCTATAATCTGGGTTTCACTAAGAAAAATCACTGCTAGAAAATCACCCAAAAAAACTCACTAAAACATAACTTTAAAAAAAAATAACTTTAAAAAATAGTTCCTGGCCAAGCAAGACAGCTCACAGAAAAAATAGAACCAAATTTAAACATACTAACAAGGAGTATGTTCACATATGTATCTCACCGTATTTATGAGAATACACTTTTAGGGCAAAGGTCAAGCACAAGATATGCCCTCTCATTCGACATTATATATCCATAACAGAAGGCGGAGCGATCGCCCCGACAAGGGCGGCCACACCTATCGTATCGGTGGCTCACCCTACAAAATCCTAGGCTCCTCCCTATGCACAAGACAGATTACAAAAACACTCTGGCACTATATCGCCTATCAACAATTAAACCACACTATAAAAGTCGCAATAAATATAGTACAACCTATAATTCCCACGTGATCCAGATCCCTAAGTCGCAATAGATATAGTACGACCTGTATTTCCAATATCATCCAAATCCTGATGCCATTCTCCCTCGCCAAAGCGACAAGGGTTCGTCAGAGGATATGTGGTAGATGATAAATCCGGATGTGTGGGTATGCCAGGTGGTTCCACAGATGCTGAAACTCGTGTCCTTAAAGCTTGGCTAATAGGATGTACTACTGCAGTGAAGCACTATGTAGGCACACTATTATTTTTCTGGATAATCAATCACTTTTCAGGGGTTTATTAAATTACACTTTTCAGGGGTGTTATAAGGTACACTTACTTTTCTGAGGCATTTTGAGTGGTATTTTTTCACTTTTTTATTAGGCAGCACTATGCAGTAGGAAGCAAAGTTTCTTGGCATTATTTTTGCATTTATGACACAATTATTTTTAGTGTGTGGAATTATTAGGTTAAAGGGGTTTTACCAAGATCTCATCTCATACCTCCTGTATCAGCTCTTCAGCTCTGTGTGCTCAGAAGGGTGCCTGTGTGATTTGTTTGAATTGCATATCAAGTAACCCAGCAGGGTGACATCACCCGCACTTTACTCTTTCTAGTCAAAGAAAGGTCTGTTTATGTAAAGAGTTAAGAGTAGTTGAGAGGCACAAGGGTCCTAGGTTCAAATCTCGGCAGGAACCAAACCTGTTGATTTTATTTTCTTTTTATCAATGCACATAACTCATTGAGGTTTCTTTTTATTTATTTACACTGTTTGACTAATTACTAAGGAATACAGAGGACAGGAGTAGAGTGACAGTACTCTGATGTCTGAGCATGTCTGACCAGGATTGAGGAGCCCTGGTCATATCCCCTGGAGACGAGCTGTAACCAATGGATCACTAAAGGAGCAGCTAAAACAACAGAATTTTTAATAATGATTAATAAGGAAAATGTTTATTATTTAGTTTGCAAGTTTCCCACATCAATTTTACTTCATGGCAAAACCCCTTTAAGTCCACACAGCATCCCTCCAAATTCAGTCCAAAATCCAATGGCATCTTGGCATTGTTGGACTGGTTTTTGGATTCAATGTAAGGGGCTGACGGCAAATCAAAGCAGAATCCAGCTGAATATACAACATGTTGCATATTCTGCCGGATTTTAAACCCGATGGTAGAAAAATCCAGATATTTCATTGCTCTCTATGCAGCACAGTGTACTTTCGGATTTTCAGCGGATTCAAAATACTGAATCCGCCGAAAATCCGACAGTGATGCTATACTGTGTAGATATAGCCGTATACTGTATCACAATGTGTGGCACTGTGACATTTGTCTGAATACCGTTGTCTTGAAGGGTTGGACTCAGTCTGAACAAATGTTTAGGTAGATGGTACCTGTGAAAATAACATCCACCTGAATGCCAGGGCCCTGGGAGAGCATTGTTTAGGGCACGTTCACACAGATGATTTGGACACTGATTCTGGCGCGGATTGAGCAATGAATCTGCCTCAGAGTCAGCGTCCATTCTGACTGTAATCCACTTTACATTATTTTCTATGGAAAATCAGCGTTGTTGTTCACACAATGCAGTTTATTTTAAGCGTGAAAATATTCAGTGGGGAAAAAAGAATTAAAGTCAAGTCTTGAGGCAGATTCAGCACTTAAAATGACCATAGGAAACATTGGAAAATTTAAATCAGTGTCCAGGATTTGATGCAGACCGGATGCGGATCTACACCTAAGGGTCTGTCCACACAATAAGCATTTCCAGTTGGAAATCCAACCAGATTTGGATTTTAAAAAGGCACAAAATACTTGACAAATACAAAATACTTGTTGGATTCTGAGATCTAATACTGTGTCGTCCAATGAGTATTTTACACAAGAACCCGAGGATTTTTGGCTCGTATTTCCATTGGATTTAGACACAGTTTTTGGATTCGACTTTTCAGTAGTTTTTTGCATCATAAAGCACTGTTGCTTACAGTTGCTACTTCAGCTTGCCTTCATCCATTTTATATCCAGTGCTGTCTTTTCACTCAGACAGCAAACACGTACCCAGCTGGCCGTCAAAGAAAACATGATCCATCAGTTCAGGCCAACATATGAAACTGGTCCACATCTAATATTTCTGACTCATGTTTAATGTTCTTCTGTTTATCTACTAATAGGACATGTGTGAAAATCTGATGTACGGTAGATTTAGGTCAAATTTATGCAGAAATATAGAAAATTCTGAGGGTTAAAAAACTTTAAAGCACCACTTTACATTAAACCCTTATTGTGACAGTAGAGTAGTCACAATAAAGTTCTTAAAAATACATGTTATAGCATATATATTGCACCTTTAACTTTAAAAATGGCTGCATCTAGGTGATTCTTAACGCATTATTTTTTGTCATGGATTGATGACAAACAGAACAGAGATTTTTTTATGCCTGACGTAAAACCTATGCAGCATTGATATAGCAGAACCCAACTGATTCAACAATATATAAACAGTAAATCAGTGAAATAGCCTGCCTGAGGAGCTGGTCACAGCAGGGTTTCAAGAAAGGCTTAGATAACCACTTACTACTAAATAATATTAATACTTACATTATGTAGCCATATAAAACATCTGGATCCAGTCTGATGGCATCTTTGGGGTCAAGAATAAGTCAGGAATAAGGCAAACTGGTTATTGCCTTATGTTTTCCAAAGTCTTCATCAGTAGTTAAAAACTCCCTATCCCCCCTACCTTTATCCACATTTTTCCCCAAATTTGGTAAAACCTGTTGGACATTTGTCTTTTTTCAACTGTACTAAATATGAATATTCAAAACCATAATGTAGAAGAAGCCATCTTTAGGATTTCATTTTGTAACTAGTATGTGCTATTGATTTTCTTCTGTTGTTGCATTTATATTCTGGTTATTAAATACATATTCTTGTTTAAAATCTATCAATATTTTTCATGATCTTGAACAGCCCTGAAAATTCCTATTTGTAAATCAGTAGTATTAGACATACCTCCCAACCGTCCCGATTTGGGTGGGACAATCCCGATTTGGGACCTTTGTCCCACTGTACGGCAGGGAGGAATCCTAATTCTTCAGGATGTCCCAGGAATCCAGTGCATGTGCCCTGAATCCCAGGGACTCCTCTATGCACTTCACTGTTTGCGCGTCCCCAGTCACCGTCTGCCTGTCAGGGAGCCTCTCTCCCTCACACGCGGCCAGTACAAGAGACCAAGGGGCGCAGGAGAAGCGTCATAGAGATGCTCTCCCCTGACGTCACTAGCTGCAGGGGGCTGGCTCCGCTCCCTCAGTTACACTTTTTAGTGTAACTATGGGGGCATAGGCAGCAGCAGCAGGAGGTGGGCAGCAGAGGAATACCCCCACTCGACCCCCTCCCTCACTGACACCCCACTCGGCCACCCTCCCCCCAAATCTGCCCCCTCCCTCTATGACACCCCACTCGGCCCCCCTGCCCTCAAATCGACTCCCCCTCCTCCCTGACATCCATTCGGCTCCCCTAACCCTCAAATCGGCCCCCCTCCCTCCCTGACATTCCACTCGGCCACCCTACCCCCAAATCTCCCCCCTACCTCTATGACACCCCACTCGGCCCCCCGACCCTCAAATCGGCCACTCTTCCTCCCTGACATCGCACACGGCCCCCCTAACCCTCAAATCGGCCCCACTAACCCTCAAATTGGCCCCCCTCCGTCCCTAAAATCTCACTAGCTCCCCTCCCCCAAACCTCAAATCGGCCCCCCAACCACTGACCCCCAAATTGTTCCCTCCCTCTATGGCATCCCACTCGGTGCCCCACGCTCCCTGACATCCCATTCGGCCCCCAAACCCTCAAATCATTTCCCATCCTCCCTGACATCCCACTCGACCCCCTCTCCTTCCCCCCAAATCGGCCCCCTCCTTTTATGACCCCCACACGGTTCTCCTCCCCTAAATTGGCCCCCCTCCCTCCCTGACACCCCACTCGGCCCCCCTCTCACCCTCCCTTCAAATAAGCCCCCCTACCTCCCTGACATCCCACTCGGCCCCCCACCCCCAAATCAGCCCCCACCCTCCCTGACATCCCACTCGGCCACACAACCCCCAAATCAGCCCCCACCCTCCCTGACATCCCACTTGGCCCACCCAATCCCCAAAACGGCCCCGCCTCCACTCGACCCCCCCACTATCCCAGACGCCATCACCACACACCCCACCATACCGGCCAGAACCCACACCGTTTCCTCCTTTCCCCAAGGCCTACCCAGCTTTCCCACTTGCTGAATGAGATATCTAGTGTCCAGAAAAGCTGAGTGGCAGCCATCCACCACAGCAGGTACCCAGCTTACCTGGACACCTGCTGTGAACCTATCCAGCATGTGGGAAAGCTGGGCGACATGGTTCACAGCAGGCATCCAGGAAAGCTGGGTACCTGCTGTGGGGTGTGGGTGTCACTCGGCTTTCCTGGACGCCTGCTTTGGGGATGTCACCCAGCTTTTCCACATGCTGAATAGGTTATTCAGCATCCTGGAAAGCTGGGCGATGCTCTATTTGTAGGGTTGTTGTTTTTTAAAGGTTTCCCTTTTGGACTACGACTGATTCAGTGGACTACGTCGGACAGCTATGCATCTATTTAATTAATAAAATGGTTAAAGAGGGCTGGTGTCGGGAGTGTTTATTTACATAACGTGTTTTTTTCTGTTTCTGTCTGTTTTTTTTTTCTTGTTCCTTTTTTTTCATTTTATTCCAGTGATAGTAATGGTGGTATCTGGATGACGCCTCTCCATTACTATCACTCGGGCTTGGTGTCAGCCAGCGGTGTTTCTTGTTGCCCAAAGCTAACACTAACTCCGCGTCACTATTACCACAGTACCCAATGCACCAGGTGTACTGGGAAGAGCCGGTAACCGTCAGAAGTGGACCATCTAATGTGACGATCCGCTTCTGGAGCAGCTGCAGGCTGATATTTTTAGAATGGGAAGGGACCAGTATCAATGGTTCTTCCCATTCTGATAGTATCAGGCTGCAGCAGTCGGCTTTATCTTGGCTGGTTATGGAAAATGGGGGGGGGATTTTTTCTGAAAATGTATTTATTTAATGAGAATCTGCACACGGGAATCCACTGTAATGATTACAGGAGGTGCCCACTTTAGGATTCTCAATAAATGATTTTCGAAAAAAAATAAATGATGTTGGGTCTTCCTCCATTTTCCATAACGAGCCAAGGTAAAACTGACAGCTGCAGCCTGATACTATCAGAATAGGAAGGTCCATCAATACTGGTCTCTTCCCATTCTAAAAATATCAGCCTGCAGCTGCTACAGAAGCGAGTCATCACTTTAGAGGGTCCGCTTCTGATGGTTACCCAGCTTTTCCCAGTACCCCTAGTGCGTTGGGTACTGGGGTAATAGTGACAGAGGGTTAGTGTCAGCCCCAGGGTGACTAAAAACATTGCTGGCTGGCACCAAGCCCGAGCGATAGTAATGAAGGCATCTGACAGACATCACCATTACTATCACTGGAATTAAATTGAAAAAAAAATAACACAGAAACAAAATAAAAAAGTTTATTTAAATAAACTCTCCCTGACACCGGTCCTCGCTGACCATGTTAGTTTAGAAATAGATACTACACATAGTATCCGACGTAGTCTAACAAATCCAATAGTATTAAACTCCTTCCCCTGCACCTCTGAAGATCACGACTGTGGCTGATCATCGGGGGTGCAGGGAATGGAGAACAGGCCAGAGCCGCACCACAATCTCCGGGGGGTTGGTCTTCTTTCCCCTCCCAGGAGATTGTGCCTGCAAGTTGTGGCCTTTACTTCCTCTCTCACCCCTGTGGCCTAGTGCCAACACAAAATACAACCCTCACCTAATACTCTATCACCCTCTGACCACTGCCTATCGCCTCATACCCCCCGTACTCCACGATTCACCCCATGGAGAGTTTGTACAGAGGTAGGAATTGGTAGGAAGGTGCTGGGAAAGTGACGAGTCTAAGATGTTTGTGTGGTTAATTCTGCAGGAATGAGGCCGGGAGAAATGGCCGTGGCGATGTAGAACGAATGGAGAAAGGGATCAACTATCATCAGAGAAAACGTCACCTGTGAGTCACTAAATTTGATTGTATTGTCATCACTTATATGTCTGCACAGCCTGTGTACAACTGGTACTACCCCCATATGGTCACTTTATATCAGGAATATTGGTAGGAGTGTAATGGTTTATATTCAGGATCAGTATGGCTATATTCAGTCACTATGTGGCGATGATATGTGGTCATGGTGTGGTGGTATTATTCAGTCACTATATGGTGGAGTTATGTAGTCATGGTGTGGAGGTATTATTAAGTCACTATGTGGTGGTGATGTTGTCATGGTGTGGTGGAATTATTTGATCTTTCTATAATGGTATAATTGATAATATTAGCCTTGGTTTTGTCAGTAACAGTACAGTGATATTTGCTCTTTGTATAGTGATATTATGTGGTCACTGTATGACCATTATGTAGAGGTATCCTCCATAGAACATTGTCCTACAGCTATTTGTATGGATTTCTGTATATACTGTACATTGCTTTATACAAATACATATTTACAGGTGGGGCGTGGTTAGAGGCATGTTCTGGTGTGATGTCATTTGTTTGGGTGTGGTCAAAGGCATGGCCTGATATGATGTAATTTGTTTGGGCGTGGTTAGAGGTGTGGCCTAATGTGTTCCTTTTTGCAATCTCTAAAAGTTGGGAGGTATGGTCTTAGGACATAGCTTGATGAATCCTGTAGCACTCCCTGCATCATTTACTCTCTCACAATAACCTGCTGAGGACTAGATCATAAATGATAAACCAATGTCTCTGCTTTAGATGTCCTGTGATAGATCACTCCTATTTTACTATAGTGCCAGCTGCATGCTAGACAAAAGCATGCTGCTTCATATATGGAGAGGTTGTCTCACATGGTGTAGAGGAGGATGAAAAAAGATAATATCAATTCTGCATCAATTACTGATGCTTATTTTATACAGCACAATCGGACTGTTTTAGGCTGTGTTCACACGTTGGAGTGAAAAGTTCGATGTGTTTCCAACATAGTTTCCTCGACCTTGGATTTCTGCCAAGGATTTTCTTTACAGAGCTGTTTTTTGCCTATGATTCTGACACAGGTTAGCTTCATTGCAAAGAGACTTACTGGAATCCCCACTCCACCCCCGTGTGGAATCCGATGAGGATTCACACAAAAATTATTATTTTTTTTTAAAATCTGTGATGCGGAAAATCTGCACTAATAATTTTACTTGTGTAAATTTAAGCGTCTTGTTAATTCTCGAGGCGTTTATCCAAGAAATCTCACAGGAAACAATGGGGATAGGATTTCTCTAAATATGCTTTAAAATCTGCTTCAAAATACTCCTCTTTTCAGGTGTTTTTTGAAGCCGATTTTGAAGAGTAAATTTACTCTTCAAACTACGTACATACCCAATTGCGGACTGGGCATTCAAATGGATGGTTGTCGGTTTACACAAGGATTTTGATGGAGAAATCCATATGGAATCCAATTTAAAATCCATTGTGTGAACAAACCCTTCAGATTTTGAATATTCTCAGATGATCAAATTGCTCACCTCTAGTAAAGATCTACTTTCCACGTGCGGTCTCTGTGGAATGTAGAAGGGCCTGTGCGCACTACGGGCTGAAGCTGATAGAGCATGGGATTGGGTGCCTCGGTCCTGCTTGAACTGCATCCTATTGGCATGGGTGCTTCTGGTGCTGTACAACCTGGTGGTCACTGTTTCTTGACTCCGAGGGAACTCTTTCAGAGATCGGCTTAATGGTTTGTTTTTTGCATGGATACCTTCATGTCTGAAGCTACTGTTGCTCACTGGTGACATGCAGCTTCTGGCCAGAGGTTGGTGGGAATGGTCTGTTCTGTTAGATTCAAGTGTAAAATTGATGGGTCTTAAAAAGCAAATATCAAGGCTGGATTCTGAGGATCCTGGTGAACACGACTCATAAAGAGTCCTGTTTGGAAATGTTTCCTCTTCATATGGAGTTGAAATTCCTATGATTTCACCACCATATTCAAATTCTTCATAGTTGCGAGCAAAATTACCATCAGGAAGAATATTGGATGAAGTTCTCATTGACCTTTCAACATCAAGCATTGTATCCACAGAATTACTCTCATATTCCATTTCTGGGATAGACTGTAAAGGAAGAGAATTTGCTTCTTGGTCACTCCCAATGAATGACAATGGTGCTGTGACGTTCTCTGACCTTTCAAGCTTCTTTCCCTCAGCTTCCCAATCAGACGCTTTTAATGGCTGGATGGTTTCCACTGGAGTCTGTCTGCTCTTCTTAATATGAGGAACTAGATGCCTTAAAAAATAAAAACATGAGTAACTGTTTTACTTATAGTGAGTTTGGAATAAGGCTGAAAACTTAAAGGGTGAAAGCTTGTCATTAAGTTAGGAAAACAAACTCTGTTGCTAGAGATAAGACACTGCAGGGAATGACTCATCATGGTGGAATAGCAGCTTGTGAAGCAGTCAGATAAGAGACAAAGGAGAGAAAGTTGGTCAGTAACCGGAGAAACTTATGTACCCTAAGAGGAGATATAATCTCCTGACCAAAGCAAAATCAAAACAGCAATGTATTTGGTTATAGTCTTCATTTACCTTTCCCTACATGTTAAAAGTTCTGAAACTAAGAAGACGTCTAAAATTCTTTATAATTTATTGTATGGGGTACATTTCATGATACACATTTCAGCTGTTGCAGAACCTTCGATTTTAGAGGGCAGGGGTGAGATTCCTGCCCAATACAGACTGATATGACCCAACCATTCTTTTTTAACGATCAGCAACATCTCAGATGTGTCAGTAGCAGGTACGACACAACATTGTACGAACTAAGGAACCTATTTTTGTCTTCAAAAGATAGGGAGCACTATATGTTAAGCAATAGACTGCTCTTGTAGGAAGAGATAAATACTATGTAGTGGCACATATCTACGTATACATCAGATTCTGACATCAGAATGTGTTTATATTAATAGAATTTACTGACATTTCTGTTTCCAATTATTTGTGTTTTAGTACAATAAATACATTTTCACACTAATTTTCTGTTCTAATGAATGCCCTTCAAAAGATTGTATAAACCATCTGATAAGGTTCTGAAATGGGATAAAGCTGAAACAATCTCTCCTTTTTATTAGAGATACTGCCATTTGAAAGGAACATTTTCGTTATATTCCTGGAAAACTAATATTTAGCAATATTTTATTTTTATGTCGGCAGTCCTATGCAATTAAAAATGACATAAAATATTACCCTGCTCTAACAATGAGAGAAAACTTTTGTATGGCAGGCCTAATTAATATCACTATACTTTATCTGCTACTTACCTCTATATAGTCTCATTACAAATAGTAGATAATGACATAATGGTTACTCTATTGCAGAGTACTCTTCTTCTGCACTGTGGAAGTTTTCTTCACACTTATGAGATAATGGCTGATAATATTTACACTTCTCTGACCATAGCCAAACCAAAAAGGAGGATTATCAAGCAATCCTCTCACTTCTGTGCTTTCAGAACTCAGGCAGGGGACATCAGAAAGAAGAATGTACATAAGGGAACTTTAAAAAAATTCATATAAAAAAACAACTACCCAATTGAAAAACAAAAAATCCATGTAATATTTGCATATTGTTTGTCAATAAAATAATAAAATTGATGGTAGTGTCCCTTTAAAAAAGGCGAGTCATCATTATCACTGAAATAGCCATTGCTATGTAGTAGTATTGCTGTAGTATCAACAAAAGTTTACTGTGATTAAAACCAGCTTAATGCTAAATGATGAGTGGGTGACACAGTTTCAGAAAAATGTTACTAAAACATGTTACTAGTACAGATCACAGTATAGCTCCCAGTGCAACACTTTATAGAAAAGATGGATTAGTGCACGGAGAGGATGGTCGCACAGGTTTTTAACTCCAGAGCAAATTCACAAATTATAGATAGGACACAAAAAAAATTTTTTTTCTTTACTGAACATTTTAGCTTCATCAAATTTACCTTCTATACATGCAAATAAATAATGTTACTAAATGGCATGTTTTTAAAGCAAGTAGAGGGAAACATTATGGAATCATTAACAACATAAATCCCAGTCAGTACTTTATTGCTTCTCAGGCCTTTATAACAAGCCTATGTCTCAATTTTTTAGATTAAGTTGGTTCCTGATTGACAGATCACTTTTGCTGGATGAAGCCCTGTTATAGACCAATTTTCTTTATTCCACCTAGGTGTTCAAATGGACTGAAGTCTCGACCATGCCATTGGCCATGGCATTGAGTAGATTTGCCTTTCTTGAAGAAAAGTTTCAAGACTTTCTGCTCTTTGACAAAATTCATTATTTTGAAAACTGACTATTTTCTACTGCTGGATTAAAAAGTGTAAAAATGTCTATGTCCCCCTGTGCACTGACCATTGAGGATTGCTATCTTCTCTGGTTCTGACCTGACCTGCAGCCCCATATCATAGATGAGTGGGGAAATAGGAGTTTTTTTCTAGCAGTCATCTTTTATATGTTTAATTAGAACAGTACAAGGTAAAAGTTCCAGGATCACTACCTTGCCCAGTGCAGCTTGGTAATGTATTACTGAATATTAATTTAACTCAATTGGCCCATAGCCCAGTGTGTCACGGATCTTCAGGTCGGTTAGGACTGACATGGAAGAACGGCGGGGAATGTGGATCCTCTGGGATTACGCAAGTGTAGTGTTGTAGGCTACTCGCGGTGATAGCCAAAGTGCAGGACAAGGACACCGGGTATTCCCATAAGGAGACTGACAGCAAAAAGCAGGTGCGGGGTTAGGGGCATAGTAGAGACATGGGCACGTCCGTGGCCCAAGACAGGGGCCGTGGCACGAATCATGACAGTACCAATCCTTTAAAGCCCCTCCAGGCCAGCCAAATGCCCCAGAAGCAACAAGGGGCAACCACCTCCTCCTCGGATTACCAAGAACAGTCTACAGAGGGGATGACTAGCCAGTCCAGGAAAGCTTCTTAGACTAGCGGGTAAACAGAAGCTTTGGGCGAACCATGAGCCAGTGGGTACAGACACTCTGGGCAAAACATGAGCCAGTAGATACGGATGTTCTGGGCAAAGCAGGGGCTAGCAGGTTGTAACGAATCGGTGGATCCGCTGGACCACCGCAAGCGATGGTAGCTAAGCCACGCCAGGGAACGGAGTCTAAGTAGCCCCCGGTATTCACCAGAGCCCGCCTCAAAGCGGGATGGACTTGCTGCGGCGTGAGGCTACCAGGTCGTTACCCCTGACGTGACTGACTTGCGGTGGCGGCCGGGGTACTGCGAGGTACAGAATCGGAATCCAGAGGCGTAGTCGGACAGGCAGGAGGTCAGGGCAGGCGGCAGAGGTTCGTAGTCAGATACAGGCAGACGGTCAGGGCAGGCGGCAAACAGGCAAGGTCAGGAAACGTAGCGGAACGGACTGGTACACGGGTAATCAATACGGACAATAGAGACACTCTAAGCTCACTAAACGCACACCAACAATCTGGCAGCGAGTGCTGGGGGCGTAACCCTTAAATAGAACCAACGTCCAGCAATAAACCAATTAAAGGGACACTGGCCCTTTAAATCTAAACCAAGTGTCGCGCGCGCGCTAAGGAATGGGCACGAGCCCGACGGCCAGCACGGATGGGAGCGGCGTTCATCGGAGTGGGGCCAGGTAAGGGAGCAGACGCCGGGACCGCGTGCACGGGGGTGGTCGCAGGTGGCCGCGATGCCCGCACCGAGCCCCCTGCGGGGAGGGGACCGGCTGTGGGGGCAGCGGCGCCCGCGACCCCCGTGACACAGGTATGGACACGCTGGGCAAATCATGAGCCAGTGGGTACAGATGTTTTGGGCGAACCATGAGCCAGTGGGTACAGACGCTCTGGGCGAACCATGAGCCAGCGGGTACAGAAACTTTGGACTGGGACTGACAATAGCAATGGGAGGCGGAGCTTATACAGGTACAGGGGTAGTGTCCATCACTCGAAACGTCACGTGTTGGACATACCTACTGCCGCATCAGCTGCGAGGTGATCAAACGTTACAGAGTCTCGATGCAGGAGACGCTTAGTGAGAGCTGAACTCTGCCTGAACCTCGTGTTGAGGAAGTGAGCCTGTGCCGGCCATGGATAAGTAGCAGTATACGGCCTCTTTAAAGACTTGCATGTTGAGTGATCTCCTGCATTACGAACTAACACTGCTGAATGTTGTGCCGTGTGAGATGCCTGATTACCTGTTAACACCCATAGCTCAGTTATTGAGTATCTGAATTCCAGGTTTTAATCATATTTGTATCTATATGAAAAATTAAGAGCTTACCTAAAATGGAAATGCTTTAAAGAATTTTGTATAATAAAGAGAATATTTTGAGAAAGAAGTGGATTATATATTATACACGGCATACATAGAAGTTTTGAATGAAGTGCAGGAGAAGGACACCGGGTATAGGCAGAGTTGGTTCTGATGGGTTTAGCTGTAGACAGGTAGCAGAGACCTAGGCAGGTAACTAACAGGTAGAACGTCAGGAAACAGGAGAAAGAAACATACACAGCAAATAATAGACTAGTGCAACAGCAGGAACAGCAGTAAAACATATTCAGGTAATTCAGGGGTGACTCGGGAGCAGGAACAGCAGTATCCAGCAGCAGAGATCAGGAGCTCAGATCGACATGAAAGAACTGACCAGGAACAGAGGTAGGAAGTTCCTTTTATCTCAAGAGGTTGTAGGTCATTGGACAGCCAATTGGTATACTGTTCCTTTAAATCCAGACCAGCAGGTGCACACGCCCCTTAGGGTGCATATGCAGACACAGACAGGGACGCAGCCATTAGAGTACACAGAAACATAGGACACAGCAGGGACCGGCGCGTGCATGAAGACCGGAACGCAGAACCAGGTGCAGGGGACTGTGGACACAGCAGACACACGGCCATGCCCACGAGGACCACGGTATGGAGCGTAAGAGCAGCAAGCAGGCGTGGGGCCAGGGGTATAGCAGAGACATGAGCATGTCCGTGGTTCAAGACAGGGGGCGCAGCGTGAACCGTGACGCAGTGCAACTATGCTTACTTCTGTTTAGGTGTCTGTGCTTTTTTTTGTTTGACTTTTCTGTATAAGAATCCTGTATTATTTCGCAAATTTTTGTTCTGTCACAAACATTGACTCTTGATTCTGCTACTTTTTTTTTAATCTGTTTGCATTTTTTATTTTGAAGGCATATTGCTTTCAGTTTTCTATCCAACACTTGGACATTTTCCTTGATACCTGTCACGGATGCCCCTGCGACCCTCATCAAGGGTCGCGGGCGCATCTGTGCCACGCTGCCGGCCGCCGCCGCGACCCGCACTTTGGGTCGCGGGCACGCTCCTGCACGCTATGCCTTTCACGCTCCTGCTGCAGTCTCTGTCCTGTGGCGCGCGCGGTCCCGCTCCCTAAGGCCAGCGCACCGGTAATTCGCTATTGCCGCTCGCTGCCCCTATTTAAGCCTGCCTCTTCCTGGTTACCCTGCCGGATCCTTAGTGCCATTTAGCCTACTGAGAAAGCGTTCCTGAAGTCTTGTTGTGATTACCGTGTACTGAACCGTTTGCCTCCGTCCCTCGACGACGGACCTTGCCGCCTGCCCTGACCTTCCTGCCTGTCCCCGACTACGAGCCTGCCTTACGATTTTGTACCACGCTACACCTCGGCTGCCTCCGCAAGCAAGTCACGTCAGGGGTAGCGACCTGGTAGACTCCCGCCGCAGCAAGTCCATCCCGCTTTGCGGGACCTACTTAGATTCTGCTCCCTGGCGCTGCTATTGCCATCGCTTGCGGTGGTCCAGGGGATCCACTACCGTTGCCCGTGACAGTAAGATCCGGCCATGGATCCCGCCAAGGTGCCTCTGCCTAGCGTCGCTGACCTAACCATCATCGTGGTGCAGCAATCCCAGCAAATCGCACAGCAGGCCCAGCAACTCTCCGACATGATGCAGCAGTACCTGGCCACCCAGGAGCAACGACCCGCTCCTGTGGCTTCTGCTGTTCCTTCGGCTTCCGCACCGGCTGCTGGTCCAAGGCTCCGTCTGTCTATGCCGTCTAAGTTCGATGGGGACTCCAAGACTTGCAGGGGCTTCATCACCCAATTTCCCTGCACATCGATTTAAATGGGGAACCAATTAAATTTGGAAAGGATAAAGGTCGCATTCGTGGTCACCCTTTTTCCTTTCCCCCGGGAAAGCTCGGGCCCGGGGCTACCCCTCTGTGGGACAGAGACATCCGGTCACGGTTCCCCGCCCCTTCCCACCGATTCCGCACTGTTGGGAACCGCCCACCCCTTTCTCTGAAACCGCGTTATTAATCTGCGTCAATTACTCCTCGGGGGGCATTACGCGGTACATTTTCCGCACCCTGGCCTTGGAACTGTCAGGAAAAATGGGGTTTTAGCTGCCACCTTAAAGAAAGGCCTCTCCAGCCAGACAAGGATGCCTTATCCCCGATCCCCCTTTCCCCTTGGGACCTAATCTCTCGGCCACTCGATCGATATCCTTTTTTTCTGAACGGCGAGAAGAGCTACATAGAACGCAACCTGCCGGGGTCGTCGGTTTTCCCTGCCTTTCCCCGAGGAACCCATGCAAGGGGGACAAGTTCATTTGACTCCACAGGAGCTGACCGGCGGCGTAAAAAACCTAGGGCTTATTGTGCAGCCCTAAAATTTCCCGCGGGGGCTGCCCACTTCGTCCTCAGCGTTCGGGAAACGCCCCACCTAGGATACGTGTAGAGGCGCCCCTGGGTGAGAGCAAGGCCTCTCCTTGTTTGACCATACCGTTCTACTGGGCACTGGTCAGGGATCCGGTTCAAGCACTGCTTTCCTGGATTGGTCAGCTGGAAATTTCCCGGATGCTGCCCCCAGTGTCCCCCGCATAACCCCCTGTGGACCGCCGGAGAAACCCCTATCATCTCCCCTGTCTGGGGAGATCCCCAGTGATCCCTTTTTCCGCACTGAACCTCGTTCCCCTTCAAGGGGGGCTCTGCAAAGGAGAGACTTTCTTTTACGTGTTACCTCGGTCCCCTTTTTCCATTCTTCTGGGTCTCCCATGGGTGCAGCCCATGTCCCGTGCCAACGGCAATGGGCAAATCTTTCTTGGGGGAAAAGTGTCAGTCCGCTGTCTGGGGGCACCTCGCCCGGGCTTTTTTCCCCTTTTCCCTTTTCCCGTACCGCTAAGCCTGTGGCGGGCCTTCCCGCTCCGTACAAGAATTTTCGGGGTTTTTTTTCCGAAAAGAAAGCTAAGACATTGCCCCCCTCATCGTCTCATCCCCGGGCAGGGGTTTCCCCTGTGGTTTCAGAGACCTTGGCATGTCTGCCTACATCAAGGAAATCTCCAGAAGGGTTCATACGCAATTTTCCTCCTCTCCAGTGGGGCCGGATTCTTTTTTGTTACAAAGAAGGGGTGGTTTTCCCCAGTCCCTTCATTGACTACCGGGGCTCAACAAAAAAAAATGTAAAGAACCCTACCCACTGCCCCTTTATCACAGAAATCTTTGACTGTCTTGGGGAGCAAAATTTCACTAATTGACCTGCGAGGGGCTTCAACCCCCATACGGATTGTTTAGGGTGATGAACGGAAGACGCCCCAATCCCCCTTTACGGGCACTTCGATACCTTGTCATCCCCTTCGGACTCCAAAAAGCCCCCCGCCGTCTTCCAAGAAATTTCAACACATATTCAGGGATCTCCGTACACAGTGATCGTTTATCTGGATGACATCCTGGGTTCTCTGCCGATCTCGAGCCCCATCAAGTCTATGTGCGACAGGTCCTCAAGGGGTTAAAGCTAACCGCCTCATGCCAAGCCCGAAAAGTGCCTAATTCCATCAAAAGTCTTCCATTCCTCGGCTACATCATTTCCGACAAGGGCCTGCAAATGGACCCCGCAAATTGTCTGCCGTTCTACAGTGGCCACGACCTGTGGGTCTCCGAGCCATACAAAGGTTTTTGGGTTTCGCCAATTATTATAGACAGTTCATCCCACATTTCTCCTCGCTGGTATCACCTATTGTGGCGCTAACCAAGAAGATGCTAATCCATTCTTTCTAGAGGTCGACGCCTCCCCGGCGGGGGCCGGGTCTGTGCTTTCTCAATAGTCAACGTGTACACCGACCACAAAAATCTCCTCTACCTGCAGACGGCCCAACGGCTAAATCCCCGGCAGGCCCGCTGGTCACTGTTCTTTTTTCCGGTTTGACTTTCTCATTCATTTTCGCCCAGCTGAAAAGAATGTCAAGGCGGATGCTTTCTCCCAGGCTTGGGATGTGATAGGGGATGAACCCGCACAACGGCACATCATCCCTCCTGAGCGGCTAATCTCAGCTGAACCGGTAGATCTTTGACAAATCTCTCCGGGCTAGACTTATGTTCGCCCGGGCGCTGCAGGGGAGGATATTTAAATTTGGGGGACATTTGCTCTCAAAGGGCTGGACATCCAGGGGTAAAAAGTTTTTGCTCCCTGATCCTCGTTTCTTTTGGGGCCTGAACTCGCTAAAGAGTTCGGCATTCGGGGCATCATCACTTCCTGTCCGAAACACTCCCTCGCCCCAAACCGGGGGGTTTGCTTCAACCACTACCAACCCCAACTGCCTTGGGGATCATTGGTATGGATTTATCAGGGATCTCCCTCCCCCCTCCGGTAATCCGGGTGTGGGTAGTCCCGATGGTTTCTCAAAGATGGCCCATTTCGTTCCCTGCCGGGTCTCCCTTCTGCCTCTCTTGCCACCCTTTCTTCCGCAATTTTCCGCTTGCATGGACTTCCCTCATATTTCTTGACCGGACCCAATTCTGCCCAAAAGTTCTGGCGCCCCTCTTGCCCGCACGGGTTAAGTTGGACTTCCCTCGGCATACCCAACCCCAAAACCCAAAAGGAAACAGGGGGGTTAATCAGCCTGGAAAATACCTACCCTTTTTTGTTTTCGGCACGAAAGATGATTGGGCTAATCTGTTACCAGGGGCCAATTCTCTAAAATTTCCTTGGGACTGGGAGTCTCTGGGTCCCCCCCCTTTCTTCATCGTCTATGGACAATTTTCCGCACCCACCCCTCCTCTCGTGCCCTCTGAAATCCCTCCTAAAGGGTTTGGGTCCGGACCTAAACGGCCCAAAAGGGGATAAACACCTGTCCTGCAACAGGCTTCTCCCGCATAAAAGGGGCATGCAGACAAAGGGAGAAACCCTTCCCCTTTTTCCCACCAAACAAGGGTGGTTATCACGAAGTACACGCCTTAGACCCCAGCTAAAAAACGGGACCCTTTCCCCCGGGACCTTCGGGTTTCTCAAGGCATCAACCCATTTGGCCTACAAGCTTGGGCTCCCCCAGATGCCCCCAACCCCTCCACGTCTCCCTAAACCCGGGGGTCCTGAATCGCTACTCCCGGAGAGCTGCCCTTGATCCGTACAGATGCCCCCAAATCTTACTTTGGCCAGAAGACCTTTAAAAGGGGAAGCGTCATTTCCCATTAACTGGAAGGGGTTGGGAAGGTCCCGGGGAGCCAAAGGGGGACAATATTCACCAAATTAATCCAAAAATTCCCTTCAGGCCAGAAAGGGGGGGAGGCCAAAGGGGGGGGGGGTTCGCACGATGCCCTGCACCCCACCTGGGTCGTGGGCGCATCCGTGCCCTGCTGCCGGCGCCACGACTCGCATGTCGGGTCGCGAGTACGCTCGTTCCCCTGCCTGTGCCCCTGCGCGCCGGCAGTGTTAAATTTAAAGGGCCAGTGCAACGAAATTCCTATTCCGGCCCCTGCCCCCTATTTAACCGCCTTTTCCCTGGTTACCCCCCGGTTTTTTAAAAATCCATTTAGCCTACTGAGAAAAGCTTCCTAAGCCCTTGTTCTGATTACCGGTGTACCGTACCCTTTCCTCCTCCCTCACCACGAACCTTTCCGCCTGCCCTGACCTTCCTGCCTTCCTCAACCCAAACTTGCCACCTTCCTTACCTTCCTGCCTTTCCCCCACCGAGCCGCTTTTTGATTTTGTACCAGAACCTCGGGTGCCTCCGCAAGAAGTCACGTCAGGGGGGAGGACCGGGGAGACTCCCGCCACAGCAAGTCCATCCCGCTTTGCGTCGGGCTCTGGTGAAAACCGGGACCTAGCTTAGATTCCGCTCCCTGGCGTGGCTATTGCCATCGCTTGCGGTGGTCCAGAGGATCCACTACCATTGCCCGTGACAATACCCATATGTTTTTCTTTTGAGAACCTTCCTATCTTGTTTATATTTGCCCCAGATTGTACATACAGGTGACTGGGAACAACCAACATCTTTTACCACACACAGTGTTGGATTTCCTTGTTGTAGGAGTTTTATAATCTTTTCCATAGTTTTAATTGATTACTCTCCCTATCTGGTCATGTTTTCTTTCAGTTACTCAAGTCCAATAACTCCAGAAGGTCTCTACACACTCTCCTTTAACAATGGAATTTGCAAAATTCTGTTTTCCCTTTAACAATGTAATTACATTTTTTTCTTAAGATTGATCCATATTTTTTTCTCTGTTTGATCTGAAAAAACATACCGTATTTTAACTTACTTTCATTTGTCTGAGGTATTTTTCAAGAATCCACGATGTTCAGTGATTAAAGAAACACTGTATAATGATACATCTGTGATTGATGCATTTGTTACGAAGGACAAAATCTAGGTGAACATCCTGAAATATGATGGATTTTAATATATTTTGTCAGAGATTATAATCCTGCTCATGGTTCAACTTACATGAATGATGAAGAGGAGCCTGATGTCATGGTATAAGGCTGAAGTGTCTCATCAGATTGGGCAGCATTTTCTTTAATGTTCGTAGAATTTATCAGGCTAACTGGAATTTCCTGGCCAGTAGCCATAGACTGAGATGCAAGCCCTTTATACAGTTTTATCAGTGATGATCTAAAAGAGACAAGACCATTTACATTAATGTTACTATCTATACAGTGTGTTACAAACAGATGTAAATGTCAGACATTTCATTAACAGTAATTTAGCAGTTTAATCGCAGTGGGGCTGTCTACGATCAGTAAAAAAGGTCTCATCATTCTTCTAAGGTTAACACCACATCTGTCCATGTTCTGTGCGTGGTAATATAGCTCATCTCAATTTAACTTAAAAGAGATAAATTGCAATAAAATTGCACAGAAGGACAAACCTATGGCTTTGTGTGAACAATCCCACTTTTAATTCAGCACTGTACAGAGTACTGACCCATGCACTTTATGAATGATGCGGTCCCTTTATTCTAATGATAGATGAGGGTACCAGAAGGAAGACTGGATAGAGGCACGAAGTGGGACATTTTCGAGAACCGGTCTGTGACTACCCAAATGACGGTGTTATTCGAGGAAAGTGGAAAATCAGTGATGAAATCCATGGCTATATGTGTCCATGGACACTCCGGATTGGGCAGAGGCTATAGGATACCCGCAGGTTTGAGGTGAGGAACTTTGTCATGGGCACACATGGAACAAGAAAGAATAAAATTCTTGACATCCAGATTCGGCCACTAGTAGTGCCGCGAGATAAGAGTAGGATTTTCAGACTCCAGGGTGACCAGCCAGTAAAAAACAGTAACCCGGAGAGCTGGACATACGTGAGTCTTGCCCGGGGGAATACATTGGAGATCATGTGGATCAAACTTGAAGGGGAAATAATGTGCTGAGGAACAGGTTCTTCTCCGATGACATCCGAAGCACGGGAGAGAGCATCGGCCTTGGTGTTCTTCTCAGCAGGTCAAAAGTGAATCCGGTAGTCGAATCGTGAGAAAAAAGGGACCACTTGGCTTGGCGAGGATTAAGACGCTGAGCGGAGAAGTACCCACAAGTCAGAGTTTTGCCCTTGGGACCTTTCTGTGTGAGGACTGCCCCCCCCCACGGAAGAGGCATCCACCTCTAAAGAAAAAGGCTTCTCGGGGTCAGGCCTAGACAAGATGGGTGCAGTGGAGAAGGCTGCCTTCAGCTCGGAGAACGCTCTTTCGGCTGCCGGAGACCAACATTTTGGCTTAGCGTTCTTCCTAGTAAGAGCCACAATGGGAGCTACCAGGGTAGAAAAATGGGGAATAAATTGCCGGTAGTAGTTGGCGAATCCCAGGAAGCGTTGTATAGCCCGAAGGCCGACAGGACGTGGCCACTGCAAGACAGCCGACAACTTAGCAGGATCCATTTCCAAGCGCTTGTCAGAAACTATATATCCGAGGAATGGCAGACTGGTCTGATGGAACAAGCATTTCTCCAGCTTGGCATAGAGACGGTTGCTGCACTGTTTCGGCCGAAGACGCACATACAGGCTCCTCGAACACACTGTGGAATTCCTTCAGGAAAGCCTGCAGGTTAGCCGTCACAGGGTCACTCCTATCCCAGAGAGGCGTAGCCCACACCAAGGCCTTCCCAGACAGTAGATTGACCACAAACGCCACATTTGATTGTTCGTTTGGGAACTAGTCGGCCATCAGCTCCACGTACATGGAGCACTGCATGATGAAGCCCCTGCAAAGCTTTGGATCCCCGTCGAACTTGGAGGGTGGATTCAGATTGCTGTCCAAGACATCCACCATCTTCAGATCAACACAAATCGACCACTGATGTTCATAATAATAGATTTTCTGTAATATGATTTTTACATTTTCGTATTCTTCTTTAAGTTTTGTTGATTTAGCAATGGGAAAAGACGCATAATGGTTACCATTGTGCAAGAATACACACTTCAAGCTTGTAATGGAGCTGCCTATAAAAAGCTGACAGTCTTCTGGTCGATTTTCTGTTAGTCCGATTTGAGGTACAATTCCTGGAATGTCATTACAGTAAGCAAGTGCTTCCTCTTGGGGGAAATATGGGAGAAGCCTCTCTTCAATTGTCCTATAGGCTGTAATTTTAACTTCCACCTTTATAAGATTTCATTCACGAAGTCTGAAAAGTCTAAAAGTTCAGCTGTGTGTTCGGACAGATTTAAGTCTCAAATCAGGTTATTTTGTTCTTTTTGGCTTAATGGCTAAGGTGTCAGAGCTTTCCTTAAATTCACTTCCACTGCTACTACCTGCCATACACTCCAATCCCTGTCTGTCTTCAGAGTCTGACAGTGGCTGGTTTGGTAGTCTGGTAAACACTGGTATGAGAACGTCATTGCAATGTGGAATAAGTCGTCTTACTAATTTAAAATCAGGATAACCCCACCAAGCTTTCTTGTAACGATTAAAGCCTTTAATCTTTACAACAAAAAAATATAAATTGTCATTGTGGTGTTTTCGGTTCTCTCCATACCATGGCACACCAAAGTTTTACTGTGTGGCCACTGTTGTAGGTGCTCCACACACATTTTGCAAGCCCAAGACTTATCGTAGTTTCCAAGCTGTACTCCAAAATAAGCTAGATAGACGCGATACACAAAGTCTATGTTATTTCTTTTTTGTTTTTCAACCACGTACTCTCCACATACATAGCAGAATACATCAGGATTGTTACATGTATTTATATACTTATTAAGACAGAACCTTTTGGGTATAAACCAACACTGGGTTGACAAACTTTTACTTTTAACTAGTGTTGAGCGATTGCGTTGGCTATCGAGATCGATCGATAGTCGATAGTCGGCCGCTATCGATAAGGTTTTTCGATAGTGAGCGTCGATTATGAGCGATGACCATTAAAGTCTATGGGAGAGCAACAACACCTTCATTATTACACCCAAACAAGGCTGGAGAAGCTGAAATTAAAAACCACAAATAAAATGATACGTGCTACATCTTAGGCAACACACTTAGGTTATAAAAGTCACAGAAAAAAAAGTCACAGACCATTCACTATCCCGTCTTGACCACAGCCGACCTTAAACCGCATCCCCCACAAATTGAAAAGGCCAGAAGGCAGATGATTTAAAACCACACTTATTTGAACGGGAACTTGAATATCCCTGTCCGGGGCCCCAAGAAATGACCCCCAAACCCCTGCATGACCCCCACATTTAAAAAGTGCCGGAAAAAGGGCTTTCAACCCCCAATTTTAGTTTCACTGGACATTGACTAACCTGTCCTAGCCACAGAGACCCCCAAAAACTGCTACCCCCATTTTTAAAAAAAGTGCCGAAAAAAGGGAGTCTTTTAACCACCTTTTTAGTTTCACGGGGACATTGACTAAACCGTCCTGGGCCACAGCATGACCCGGGGCCGAGTTACATGGGTGCGGTGAGAGCCCACTGGCGTCCGCATCTAAACACGCATTTTTAAAATGCCCTGAGAGCAGCAACAAAAACTGAAGGCGAAGCAGAGTGCAAAGGGGAAAGTGTGAGAACTCCAGCCTTCCTCAGTACACAGTCAATACCGGGTAGCGCTTGTCCCTCCTATAATTGGACCAATTGATTTCACTTGGAAAACTGGGGGTTTTAACGCTCCTGTTACCCCCATCCCTTTTTATCTTGGCTTTCTTTTTCTCATTTTACTAAACGTGCGGGGGAAAGTCTCTGTACTTTTTTTCCTTCCGAGCCCCATACTCCATCCCTCGAAAACCTACATTGGCAAGTTTCCTGTACCTCCCTTGACAAAAAAGGGAAATTTTTTTTTAACACTATTTTTGTACATGCAATTTTTTTTAGTACTTTAATTCTAAAAACACATTTTTAAATGGGGATGGAACCCCACCATGTCTTTGTTTCTCTTTTTTTCATTGTATTAAATGGGTTGTCCAATACGGGATTGATAGCTATTTTTAAAAGATCTTGCAAAAACAACCCCATTTTGCATATGGCCTTAACAGTGTCCACCTATCCGTTTCTGACAACCATCCCCTTGAGCCACCTTAAAATTTGAAAACAAATGTCTGTTAGAAACAACATTTTTTAAAAGGACCTGTAGTAAAAGCTGCATGCACAGCAAAATCCCCCCAAAAAAATTCAAAGCATGACCCTTGGCCATTTTTGGAAAAATTGTAAAGAACAAATGCTGTTAAAACAACATTTTTTAAATAGGACCTGAGTATGCTGCATGTCACAGCAAAATCCCCCAAAAATTCAAAGCATGCCCTTGACCATTTTGGGAAAAATTTTTTTTTGTGAAGAAAAAAAGTCTGTTAAAAACAACATTTTTTAGAAAGGCCTGTAGTAAACTGCATGTCACAGCAAAATCCCCCCCAAAAAATTTCAAAGCAGCCCTTGAGCCACTTGGAAAATTTTAAAAGAACAAATTTCTGTTAGAAACAACTTTTTTTTAAAAAGGGACCTCTAGTATACTGCTGTCACAGCAAAATCCCCCAAAAATTCAAAGCAGACCCATGAGCCTTTTTTGACAATTTGAAGAACAAATGTCTATTAGAAAAAACATTTTTTCGAATAGGACCTGTAGATTGCTGCATTCAAAGCAAAATGCACCCAAAAATTAAAAGCATGCCCCTTTAACCACTTTGGTAAATTTTAAAAGAAAAAATGTCTTTAGAAACAACATTTTTTTTATAAAGCCCTGTAGATTGCGCATTTCAAACACATGCCCCCAAAAAAATTAAAAAAATGACTTCTCACCACTGTTAAAAAATTTGAGGGAGAAAATGCCACTTAGAACCCATTTTTGTTCCAAAGACCATGTTTATTGTTTATCTCACAGCACAGCCCCCAAAAAAAATAAAATATACTTCTCCCCCACTTTTAAAAATTGGGGGGAGAAAATGCCATTAGAAGCCACTTTTCTTTTTCCAAAGGACCATAATTATACGAAAACTCACAAAACAAAACCCAAAACTATTGAAATGCAAAACTCTTAAGAAAAGTGAGTAAAGGGGAATAGGGTGTCATAAAACCTCTGTCTTTTACAGTCTCCCACAGCAAACCAGTAAAAAAAACGTTGGAAAAGGGGAAAAAAAATTTGCAAAAAAATATTTTTTTTAAAAAAAAAAGTTTTAAAGGGGCCATTTCTTTTTTGAAAAAAAATGGAAGTAGACCGGGCAACTAATCGGTAACCTGGGCAAGGGGGCCACCATCACAGAGATCCAGGGCCTTTCATCTTGAGAAAGTCAAAAAAACCACATTATCTGTGGAAAGCCGATGCGTTTCTGTAATGACTCCTCCAGCTGTGCTGAAGGTCAGCTCAGATAGACGCGGCTGCTGGGCAGGACAAAACCTCTAGGCTGAAGAGCCAGCTCGGGGCCCTTTCCCTCCATTTTGGGTACCCAGCAAAAACTATTGGGCCCCAACCATGCAAAAACACGGGTTGAACGCAATAGTCGGCCCATCTTAAGCTGATCTCTGTTGTTGGGGTTGGCCCGCATTGCATGCGTTGGTGAGGTGGGAAACAAGATTGCCAAAGGGCACCCCTTAGGCTTCTCCACCTTGCCTGCTGCTGCCCGCTACCCTACGGCACTCTAACTGCTGTCACGCGCGATGTTTGTTCCACCGTGACATTTGGGGAACGGAAGCGAAACCCAAAAGATGTCTCCCTTTTCAAACAGCAAGGGCTCCATTTCCTGCATTTTACTCTCTATTTTGGGGGTGGAAAGGAAATGCGATTTTTTTTTTGTACCGGGGAACCAGGAGGGGTGGCCCCCCAGTAACTATTTTTCATTTTGAGGCCTTAAGCGAGGATCATTTTGGGGGGAATGGACATCCAAGCACTCATGTAAGATGGAGCCTTGATTTCCCCAAACCTCGGGGCGAGGGGGACTAAAACGATCTTCCTCCTTCCTCCTCCGCCTCAAATTCGCGCCAACCTCTTTCCAAGGCAGGGACGTCGGTAACTCGGTGCTAGGGAATTCCTCCCCCCTCCCCCTCCTCCCCCTCCGCTCCTCGGCACAGCTTCAAACACAGCCTGACTTGCCTGAGATGATGCACCCCGAGAGCTGATGCGCCACCTTGCACTAGCTCTGGGCCCCCGAACCACGCCTAATAAGACCGATGAAATTGGGGAAACTGTCGGGGCCCTTTTGGATTTGACGGAAGAAAGGGTCCGTGTCCGCATCTGTGTCCGTCTCCCCCTCCGTCGCTGGGGGACCTGTGTTTCAAGTGCCAACTCTTCCAGAACAAATCACCACAATGCCAGCGACAAGGGCATTTTCCCACTGACCATTTTTTGGGGGCTTTTTTCAAAAAATGGGAAGGATGGTGCAGACTCTTTTACCTTCTCCACTCCGGTGGGTTAACACCCCGAGGTCCGTACCGTTGCTTTTTCAGGCCAGTTCCCCCTTCGTACTGCGTAAGGCATTGCGCTGCTGCCCCCCAATCCGGACTGTGGAGGGGGAAAACCAGCGGTTGCCCCGTCAACAATGAGACAGTTGACGGGGGGGCGAGCTGACCGCAACGCGCCAGGCGGGGACGAAACAGGTTGAACGGCGGGAATGCGAACTCCGACCTCGGCCTTCTTCACAGGGATCCCCCCGGGGACTCTTTAGAAATTTCTGGACGACAAGGGGTTTATACATGTGCCAGGGAAGGGTTTTCTCCACCTCCGATCTTAAGGCGGCCAGAATTTCGCCCCTTATGCACACCACCTTTCCTGACACAAGGTTCTTGTCACCCAGCCAGGGGCCCCGGTCTCGTTTTCTTTAAACCCTCCACAGCTCCTGACCTGTGTGTGGGCGGTCTCCAACAGATTTAAATTTTAACACGGCCTGGGTCTCTGGGGGACGTGATGCCACCAAAACCTTGGGGGAAAAACCCTGCACCATCCCCGTTTTTTAAGAGTGTTGCTGAGCCGAGAGCCACCGTCACCCCCCCAAAACATCCACCCAGTTCACCCATGAGCTGTCAAAAAGAGATATAGCGGCCTTGGGCCGTGTTACTATTCCCTGGTCGGTGGTGAGACGGATTTTCCGGACACAGATGCAGACAACGCGCTTGAAATTTTAGATGACACTGGCTGGCCAGGGCAGGACGGCTTTTTTGGCAAAGAAAAGCCCTCTGCATCTGGTAAAATTGGGGGCAAGGCAGGGCCATGACGTGGGGGAACCCATCGTGTCCCCAACGGAAAGGCAAACATTTCCCAAGGCCAAAAGCCTGGCAATGCCGACTTCAGGCTTTTGGCTTTGGGGGTGGTTTGGGTTAAAGTGTTTTCTTCTGCTCCCAAACCTGGGAAAACAGAAGGGTGGCTGCAGATGGCCGCTGTACGGGGGCAGGTCGTCAAACTGGCGGAAGGAGAATGGGATAGTATGGGTCTCTGTGGAGCTGGTGGTACTCCCGTGCGACCGGTGGAGGCTGAAGCGGAATGCTGATCCCTGATCACGACTCTGAGAGACATGGGCATTGAGGAACGCTTGGTGTATTGGTGGAGGAGGAGGAGCGGAGACCGGAGGGTGTGACATGGGTTGGGGCCCAGCGTCGTCTGGCCTTTTTATGGGCCAATTTTCCCCTTCCATTTTCAACTCATGCATTCCGCTGCAGTAGACTAGACATGTTGGTGGTGGTTAACCCCTTAAGGTTCTGCCTCTACTTATGCTTTACGGCAAAGGCGTCAAATGACATCACTGGGTGAATCAGAAGGCTTGCACAAGAAGGCCCAGCTTGAGAGTTCCTGGACCTTTTGAACGGCGAAAAGCGAGGAGCGGGGTTTGCGCTGACCGTGGCTGGCGAATCAATCAGCGACTTCTGCACCCCCTCTCCCTTTTTGTGCGGGACCCCCGTATTGACACTACCATCCATCGTCTTCCTCCTCTTCCACTGATGAGCGCTCAGCAACAAATTCTCGGAAAAGACCATGATGGATCGCAAGTCGTCATCATCATCATCATCCACACCAGGTGACATTGGTCGTCTACTTCTGCATCCAGAAGCTGCGGGCCTACAAGCAAGGGGCACTGTGCAAGGCGTTGCCGACCGCCCGGTATTATTTGCCCCGATGACGGCTTCCTTCACCTCCTCTGATGAGCATCATAACTGGGCGTCGAGCAGACTAATCATCCTCTTGATTTTATAACATGCCTTCTGACCCCAACCGCATTTTGTCATCAAATAGAGGTCTTCAGACAATGGATTATCCACAGTGTGGGTACACATTGACATTGAGGCTGCTTCATGTTGACGGATGAGCTGAAATGAGGCGGATTGACGACATTTAGGGCTTGTGACTGCGAGACGATGAGGTAAATGGGACTGCAAGAATGCAGGTTGCAATTACCCACTGAAGGACAAATGGCGACAATGTCGTTACTTATATTCACAGGCCCTGACCCAGGATGACAGCCTAGACTGTCCCTGCAGACTGACGATCCGCTGGCATGCGATGTGTATTCGCCATCACTGGAAGGAGCACGTTCTCTTGGTACCTCTACCTCCATGTGCTACCTCCCACTTTCTCCGCTTACCACCGTGCCATTTCTGCGTCCATGTTCAAAAATATAAAAAATTGAGAAGTATGAATGTTTTGGAAAGTCTCTTATTAAAAGACGGCAAAATCACAGCTAATCTCAAATCCCCTAATCAAAACAAAACATTGCTGGATTTCATATTTAACTTCAAGGTGGTACTAACAACAAATCTGGACTGGGCAAAAGTCCAAAAAACACTAACTGTTATGTTTTGGGTATAATACACGTTATTTTATTGCAACCTTTTCAATTCACCTGTGGGAATAAGAATTGCTGTTTTAGATTTTACGTAGATGCTGCGTCAATGAACTTTGCTGGTGTGCAAAAGTCAAAAAACAGCGTAACTGTTTAATGATTTGGTATAATAAACGATATTTTTTGCACCTTTCAATTCACACTGTGGGTGAATATAGAATTGCTGTTTAAGATTTACGTAGATGCTGCGTCAATGGAACAATGCTGGTGTGCAAAGGTCAAAAAACACTTAACGTTATGTTTTGATATCATTAAACAGTAATTTTTGCACCTTTCAATTCACCTTGGTAGAATATAGAATTGCTGTTTTAAGATTTACGCATATGCTGCGTCAATGAACAATGCTGGGTGTGCAAAAGTCAAAAAACAACTACCTGTTATTGTAATGATATAATAAACGTATATTTTGCACCGATTCAATCACTGTGGTGAATATAGAATTGCTGTTATTAATATTTACAGATGCAGCGTCAATGAACAATGCCTGGGTGCGCAAAAGATCAAAAAACACTAACAGTTATGATTTGGTATAAAAAACGGTCTTTTTTGCCACCTTTCAATTCACCTGTGGTGACTATAGAATTGCATGTTTTAAGATTTACGTACGATGCTGCATCAATGAACAATGCGGGGTGCGCAACAAGTCAAAAAACATGACGTAACTGTTATGTTATGGGTATAATAAACAATATTATTTTGCACTTTCCATCCACCAGGTGTTGAAATATAGAAATGCTGTATTTAAGATTTACTTAAATGCAGCGTCCATGAAAAATGCTGGTTGTGCAAAAGCATAAAACACGTAACTGTTACGTTTTTGGTATACCACGATATTTTTTTGCACCTTTCAATTCACCTGTGGTGAATATAGTAATTGCTGTTTTAAGATTTACGTAATCGCTGCGTCAATGAACAATGCTGGTGTGCAAAATCAAAAAACACGTACCTGTTATGTTGTGGTATAATAAACGATAATTTTTTGCACCTTCAATTCACCTGTGGTGAATATAGAATTGCTGTTATTAAGTGATTTAACGTAGATGCTGCTCAATGAACAATGCTGAGGTGCGCAAAGTCAAAAAACCCGGACCTGTGATGTTTTCTACGATTACACGGTATTTTTGGCAACCAAAACAACCTGTGGCTACTACAAGATTGCTGGATTATGTAATTTAACTGCAAGGTGAAATATCAACAGTCACATGTGTAATGGGTAAAAAAATTGAGTTTAGCAGCTAACAAAGAGACTCTGCAGTTTACTAGAAATGATGTGTATCCATATAAGGTTTTCAGGCGCCCAATATCCAGGAAATATTTCAATAGCAAACTGTAATAATAAAGATATTCCACAACATGTCCTACACTAAGTCTTTGTGAACTTTATCCAGTGTTTCTTTATAGATAGAGCTTGTCTGTGTTCGCCCGCGGCCCCTCCGCCCCCCCCCCCCCCCCGCTCCCACCGGCTGAATTTACACGGTAGATGCTGCTTTAAAATTCTCTAGCTAGACTAAATAAAATCATCAAATCTCTAACAAAATTGGTAAGGAACACAGCTAATATAGAGGTTTCTCTGTGCAGAAATAGACTATTACGCAGAGCTGTTTGCCACGAGGCAGAGCCAGGTCCTATCCCTATGAGACGTCTGAGAACACTGAGGGCTGAAACAGGAATAAACGCTGTTCTACTGTAAAACGAGATCAGTGAGATTTTTCCAGCCATTCGCAACCGATACACATCCCCTCATGAACGTCGCACACACATCTCACCCTGCTCTATTCTGTAATCTGTTTTGCGGGCCCCAAAATTACGGGAAAGCCCCGAAAAAGGCGCATCTTAATAGATAAGCACAGATTTTAACCTTAATTATCGCATGATCAAAAATTTCGATCACCTAAAAAACCTTCCCGATTTCAACTTTGTTGATAAAAATCGCTAAACCTACTTTTAACATTAGAATATATAGAAGATCTTTTCAGTTCTATTTATTGACACAGATTTTTTAAAGAAGCACAGTTTTCCACCCGGTGGGTGGGGGGCGGACGGCAGACAGACAGACAGGCTTTGGAAAGGGGGTTTTTATTTGCAAAAACCCTTTTGTTTTCCTAAACTTTTTAAATACTTGTATTGCCTTTTTTTGCGCCCCTTTTTTTTTAAAAGCCACCTGTCTTAAAATTTTGGGTACAGAAATTTTTTAGTAATTTTTGGTGTATTTCTTGGTGCAAAAAAAAACCTTTTTTATCTATAAACTTTTAAATACATTGCACTTTGTTTCCCCCATTTTTTCAAAAGCCACTTTTTTCTTAAATTTGGTTACAAAAAATTTTGTGTAACTTTTGGGGATTTTCATTGGTGAAAAAACCCAAACCTTTTGTTATCGTAAAACCCTTTTAAAAAGCTTATTGCACGGGGTGCGGCCCCCTTTTTTTTTCAAAAAGCCACTTTTAAAATCCCAAATTTTGATAAAAAAAATTTTTCTAAAACCCGTTTCGTTTCTTTGCTGAAAAAAAAACGCAATTTTTTTCATCCGTGTAACTTTTAAAAATATTTTTTATTGCGTTTGGGGTGAATCTCAGTTTTGCACAAAACCCCGCCTTGTATGTTTAGTTTTTTTGAAAACTTTAAATTTCCAAGTCCTACGGGCATTGAAAATCCCGGGGATTTGAAGGAAAACATGTTGTTTTTGTTTTTCGGTTTCCCCCCACACGGGCAAGCTTTTTTTAAACCGGGTTTTTTTATTCGATAGAAACAATTCTTTTTTCTAATCCTTTTGGCTTTTGGAAATTTGAGAGATTTAAGTTTACTTTGTTTTGCCGTTTTTTCAAAAAGGGGACTGCCCAAAAACCCCTTCCATCCCTTTTTTAAATTTTTATCTTTTTTAAACATGGAGCGAACTCCCGCGGGGGGGAAAGCAAGCAAAGGGGGGTTAGGCCCTGGAGGTAGAGGTACGAGAGAAGGTGCCCCCTTCCCATTTGTGGCGCCCAAAAACCAAGCCAAGGGAATCTTCGGTTCAGCACCATCGGGCCCTTTTAAACCCATGGTTCGAGGGCCCTGTAAATTCAGAAACAAACAGCGTCGCAATCTGTTTCTTCAGGGGTTTGAAAAACCTGCACCCAAACCAGTCTTACCTCCTCCCCCTCCCCCAAAAGTCAGGGCCCCCAAAAAAGTCGTCATCGTCATAAACACAATCCGTGCCAACATAAAGCGAAGGGCAGCCCAAATGTAAAACTCTTTGTACCCACCACTGGGGAAATCCATTTTTTGAAAGTTCTTTGATGAAAAAATGGGGTTTGGGGGTCAAAAGGGCCCTTTTTTCAAAAGACCCCGGGGACCAAAGGGGGAGGGATTTTTTTTATTGTTTCTGACGCCCAATCGGCTGATCCCAAACAAAAGGGGGAAAAAAAAAGGGCCTTTTCAATGGGGCAAAACCCAGGGGGGGTTTCGGCAACCCCTTTGGGCAGTCCCCATTTGCTTGTACCCCTGCGGGCTCCCGGGATGCAGAATGTCAGGACGAGGAATCACCTTTTTTTGGGATGATGATGATGGACGCCCTTTTGCAGCCCAACGGGGGTCTTTTAAAGAAAATTTGTTTTGGCGAGCGCTTCATCACGGGATGAGGAGGAAAAACAGGGGGGAAAAGTGTCAGTATGGGCCCCCGCCTCAAAAAGGGGGGGGGAGGGCGGTCGCACAAGCCGGGCCTGAGATTTTTCCCGCCAGCCATGTTTCAGGGGAAACACCGCTCCTCACTTATCGCCGTCAAAAAAGGCCCAAGGCCCTTTTCAACCCCGGGCCCTTTTTTTCGGGGCAAGCCTCGGAATCCCCCAGCAATGTCAAATGGTTTTTGCCGAAAATGAATCAGTGGGGGAAAATTTTTTAGGTTTTTAACCACCACCAACATGTTTATTTCACAGGGCAGCGAATCCCTGAGTTAAAATGGAGGGAAAACCCCTTGGCCAAAAAAGGCACACCTATCCCGGTTTCCCAAACCACTGTCACACACTTTTCCCCCGCCCCTCCTCCTCCCCCAAAAAAAACAAGCGTTCCTCAGCTGCCCTTTCTCCAGAGTAAATAGCAAGGATCACCCCCGCTCACCCTCCACCGTTGCCCGACTACCACCAGCACCATCAGAGACCCATACTACCCCTTCTCTTTCCACCAGTTTGACCTGCACACCGTACAGCGGACAGTCTAGCAGCCAGCCTTCTGTCTACCAGGTTTGGGAGCATAAGAAACACTTTAACCCAAACCATCCCAAAGCCAAAAACCTGAATGTCGGCATTGCCAGGCTTTTGGCCTTGGAAATGTTGCCTTTCCATCTGGAGGACACAGATGGGTTCCACCACATCATGGCCCTTGCCTGCCCCCAATACCAGATGCCGAGCAGGCATTTCTTTTCTTCTGGCACTTTTTAATCTGTGGGTCATGCAGGTTTGAGGGTCATGCTGTGGTACAGGACAGGTATAGTCAATTTCCAGTTCAACTAAAATGGTGGTACAAAGACTCCATTTTCCGGTACTTTTTAATCTGTGGGTCAGACAGGTTTAAGGGTCAAGCTGCGGTCCAGGACAGGCATAGTTAATGTCCTATTCAACTAAAATGGTGGTCGAAAGACTCCTTTTTCCGGCACTTTTTAATCTGTGGGTCAGATAGATTTAAGGGTCATGCTGCATTCCAGGACAGGGATAGTCAATGTCCAGTTCAAGTAAAATGATGGTTCAAATAATACTGCCTTCCGGCACTTTTTAATTTGTGGGTCATGCAGGTTTAAGGGTCATGCTGTGGTACAAGACAGGGATAGTGAATTGTCTGTCAGTTTTTTCCTGTGACTCTTGTTGCCTAATTGTCTTGCCTAAGATGTAGCACGTATCCAGTTTACTGTTGTGGATGTTAATTCCAGCTTCTCCTCCCCTGTTTGGGTGTAAGAATGAAGGTGTTGTTCCTCTCCCATAGACTTTAATGGTCATCGGCGATAATCTGTTATTGACTATCGGATATCGTCATGATAATTGCCGATATCGACTATCGAATCGATAACGATAGTTGATACAATCGCTCATCACTATTCCTGAGCTATACTGCAAAGAAGCAAGCATATTCATAGACGTTAATAAAGGGGTTTTCTCACTATAGACATTGATAACCAAGCAATAGCCTTTGCCATCAAAGTGTGATAGGTGAGGCTCCCACCTCTTGGACCTCATCCTGGACAACAAGTCCCAACACCTCTCTGTTTTGAATGGAGAGGTAGTTGGGACTTTCCCACTCAAATCAATAGATGTTCCGAATACAGCCAAGTCCCATTCATTTGAATAGACAATTTGCACTGTAATTCAGACTATAAACAACAGCAGAGATATTTTTATACCATTGATTTTACCATTGATTTTAAAATCCACAACAAGGACAAAAAATAATTGACTTGTCCATTCTTTCGAGTGGATTCAATTTGGATTACATGTTGGGCATGCGTGACATGGAATAGCACCACTACAATAAGGCTACACCTTGTCCATATTAGCATTAAAAACTGCTTCTCCAGTCAAAATCTGGGGAAGAAACCCAAAGCTATCACCCCTGATTTCTGCCTCAGATTTCATGTTAAATTTCTCTATTTGGAAAAAGCCAACGTGTGAACATGGCCTAAAACAGATGACATACCAGATTGAGAAAACTGCTGCCTTCTGGAATTATTAAAGTTTTTCTGTATTCCATCTCATCACTGCTTATTCAATTCCCATAATCAAGTCTAACCAGATATTTCCATTGCTGATTCACTACAAGTAATTTTGAATGACTTTTATGTAGCAGATGCAAAGAAAGCAAAAGGTGTGGACGTTCACATTTACTCAAAATCCTATATTTTATATTGCCCAAAACTATTTAGAAAGGGTCTGTAATTCGTATTTTAGATAATCTCCACTAAATTGGCTTAAGATGCAATATCAGAATGCATTTTATAACAATGCATTTTATAGTGCTTTTTCTAAAAAAAACAACAACAAAAAAAGAAAAGAAAATAGACTCCTTTTTACTCTAGAAGATCCCTTTTAAAGCACTTTAACACTGTATTCTACATATAAACAACCAATACTTAAATATGTTTTTGCAAGATAATTTATAAAAACATACTTCTTAAGTTTTTTCCGTTTCTGGATCAACAAATCCTCATTGTATTGGAAGAGAACACTATAGTGTGATATAAAAACACGCAGCCTTTGGACACAAACTAACAGCAAGTAATAATCCGGGTGCTCTTGTTCTGTAAACTTCAGGATATTCTGGAAAAAGAAGAAATAATCAGCTGAAATACAATTTCCTTCCATAGACCACAGTGGCAGTTGCTACAATTTCAATGCCCTCCGTGTCTTAATATAAATTTTGCAACTTCAAAACGATGTAGAAATGACTAACAAAATAGTGATGAATATAACGAAAGGAGAATAATATAGTAATTGATACAGTAATTTATGCCAGTATTGTATTTTTTTTTCTTGGAAAGGTAAAGGTTTATTTTTATTAAGAAAATATAAGCACTATAAGGATATTCCTCCTTAACTCTTCCATAATCTGCTATAAATGTGCGTTTTCCATTTTTTAGGAGAACAGGTTTCTGTGCCTATTTGCATATCTCTCCATTCTAGTCTATATGCAGAAGCAGCTGAGCATAAACCACCAATTTATTTAGACCTGCTCAACACTGAAGGATGTGGGTGCCGGACTTTCCAAAACCGTCCCCAGGACAGCTCCTATTCTGTCCATTTTAGGGTTGGGTCTACACAGGCCACACCCCCTTTTAAGGCTCTTGCGGGCTGCCACAAATGCTTTGGCAGGACACATGCTGTTCAGGTCTGCTTTAGATAGAAAACCTTTCTAATGTTATTAGGGAACTAATAATAATAATAATGTAAAATTCCAGTTTAAGAAGCTGTTCGATTTGGACTATATATTTTTGTAAGAAGGGTCCACAAATGTTAAATAGATAAGACGATCAAATTTTGATCTAGAGATTCACCCTTGCCTGTATATAAACCTGGCAAAAGTCTTCAATATTCCTGCAGCACCAGCAAACGGGAAATTAAAGGGTTTTTCTCATCATGCAGTTTCACAGAGCCAGAGCCAGCTTTAGACTCACGCTTCCTGGTTAGGCTATGGGTGGTTCTGTAGCCATGATTGGCATATCAGCTCTGCTATCTCTAGCTATTGCTGTTACAGTGACATGATTACAATAGGTTTATAAAGTATAGTACACAAGGCTGCAGATCTCTAGAGAGTGAAAGCTTGTCAGTTAGGTAAATAAACTCCATTGCTAGAGATAAGACTCTACAAGGAGTGACTCGCCATGGTAGAATGGACTGACAGCAGCGTGAATCATTTAGATAAAAGACAGAGGAGAGAGAGGTAGGGAGAGATGGTCGGTTTTCAGAGAAACTTGTAGTCTAAGAAGAGAGAAATTTTTTTTGTTTTTATTTCTGACAAAAGCAAAACCTAAACAATTAATTTGTCTTCATTTACCTTTCCCTAATCATTGTGGTAAGAAAACCCGTTTAAATGGGTTGTCTAAGAGGATAATAAGTGAAAGTACCATTTACCTGTCATATCCAGAAATGCTCCAGTGTAAATATTTCAGTGCTCGCCACCAATCTGTGTTTACTTGTAGTGCAACCATGATGTCATGACTGCTGCCAATCACTGACACTAAGGCCTGGTTCACACGGCTTATTGCCGGCATAATTGCGGGGAAGGATTTCGCCCCGCAATTACGCCGGCAGCCGTGCAGCGGGGCGGGGGGCCAGCAGCTCGCCGGCCCCATAGATTGTCATTATCTACGGCGCGTACGCGCCGTAAATAATTCACATGTCACTTTCTCCCCCGCGGTGGATTCGCCGAGCGGGGAGAAGAGACGGAATCCATAGTTCTCTATGAGAACTGTGGATTACCGTAATGACTGAGACGGATTGGAGCCGTACTGCAGCGCAAATCCGGCGTGCAGTACGGCTTCAATCCGTGCCCAAATAAGCCGTGTGAACATGGCCTAAAGGTCACATGCTTTAAATGCTGGCGTCACTTCTAAAGAGAGCAACTGGTCTAAGTAGTCACTTGTATCTACTTGTATGTACAATAAACCAAGAACAGGAGGGTCCACTGGCACTAATGAGAATTGGTTGGTTTGTTGTTTTATAATATTTCCTTTCCGGCTACTGTTATCTATTATACTTTCATATGACCCTATAAACAAATTACCCAATTTGTAATATTTATCACCTAACCATAGAATAAATGTATGATCAGTGGCTGTGCTACTGCTAAACCCCAACCGATCACAAAAATAGGAGTCCCAAAGCAACCACAATACACATAGATAACATTCTCCAGTTACAAGTTCATGACCAACTGGGGCTTGTTATTATTTCATCTATTTCACTGGTCATACAGAGTGATTAAATAGCCTACATCCCAACCTGCTAGAGTTTTACAGAGAATTTACAGAGAAATAATATATTAGTCTTACCTGCAACAGAATAAGATATTCTGGAATGCGTTGAACTACATGGAAAAGCAGAATGTACAAATCTGACTTCAGGTCTTCTTCAGCCTAATCAGATAACAGAAATGTAACATGTAATGTATGTCTAAATGCTGTAAGGGTATGTTCACACGGCGTATTGCAGCATGTACAGTACTTGCTGTAATACGTCGGGTGTTTTAGAAGTACGCGCTGGCCAGTACGTACTTCTAAAGCGTGGCGACGGTCCCATTCACTTCTATTATCCCCTCAATACGCGTTGGGGAAGGCGGCGGTAATTCATAACTCTCTGTGGAAGCTATGAACTACCATAGTTACAGATTGTATTTCAGGGCATGTTGCAGCGCAATTACACCCTGAAAAACTGTCTAAAAGACGCCGTGTGAACATACCTTAAGATTTACAGTTGCCTTTGAGCTATCACCACAAATGGTGTTTGTCTCACTACTATACCTACCATCAGTACAGAAAAATTACACTGCCATGTACACATAATAATGCTGCTATGCAGTGCCCAAAAAATACAACCATAAATGACTGCCAGGGTGCTCCTATTTCTATATCCCTAGGTTAGTGCTCTGATCTTTAAGTTCACTTAAAAACTTGCAATACCTTACACTGCTGCTACTAAAAGTATAGTGTTACAAAGCACTAACAAGGCTAAAACCCATGTGAACATTGTTGGGACTACAGTGCCTGCATGACCACTGCAGCCCCTTCAAATCAACTAATTGACAAGGCTCCCAGAAGTTGGTATGTCCACAGATCTTATATCGGCCAGCAGGGGTGCCAAGAGTCAAACTCATATCCATCTAATATTCATTGAGAATCAGTTTTAGAAAGCTTGGTATTTTTAACAATTATGCTAATGTGCAGAACGATATTACTTCTATTAAATAATATCTTTCTACATCCAGCAGCTGACAAAGCCTTCTCCTAAAGAAGCAGTACAGCCTATGTGCAGTACCATACAGGTATAACCTTATCTTTAAGTTACTAAACATCTGGCTCTGAACCGTTCATATTAGTGTCTTTGGTTAAATCAGACTGAGGGATTGCTTACATTTTCTTGCAATTGTCCATTTTAGCTTTAATCAGCTCATATAAGAGTATAGTTTTTGGCAAAGCAAGAATGACAGGTAGGCAAATGTAGGCAACTGCTTTTCCTGATTTAAGCCCATGCCATACACGGTGGGTGCTAGCTGTTAGCTATAGTTTTACTTACCTTCGATTGCCAAGACTGGAGAGAGCACTGAACCAGACATTTAACTACTTAGACACTGCGGTCAACATGACTGCGGCATTTAGGCAGTTATACAGGAGAGAGTGCAGCCCTCCTTAATTTCCAGATCTACTCCAATGTGACGCAAGTGCTGACTAGTAGTGATGGCAGCCTGGGGCCTAATAAAGGCCGCCAGGCCTGCTATCTTACTGTCATTGGTATACCCTGCCTCTGGAGAGCTGTAATTGTACTCTACTCTGCAATACCTGAGGAAGCCATGAACAAAGTGTGTATCAGGTGTTTGGTGGGTAAGCAGTGGTACCTCTCACATATTAACTTGTTATTTTCCTTTTTTTTTTTTTTATATAACTGAAGTTTATTCAATTTTTTCCAAGTAAACAGATACAAAAACAACATAATTCCTGTCTACAAGATGTACATAAGAATCTCGCAAAGCAGATGTCAACTCTTCTAAAGTGGGATGCATCCCATTGAGACAAGAAATTTTAGCATATAATGCAAGCAATACAACAAGATAATAACACGACTTAGACAAAGACAGACACGAGAGGGAAGAGGTAAGGTAGATCAAATGTTCCTCCAAGAAACAAATAATAACAATAATAGGGTTTCAATGCGATAGGGTCTCAATCCCTATTAGATAGTAATCCCAAGGAGACCAAATCACAGTGAAAGAGTCAACCTTATTATTAAGCAAGGCAGTGAGATATTCCGTTCTCCGTATTTCCTTTAATCGATCTAGCATATCTGTTCGAGTGGGTGGGGTCGTCTTCTTCCAGTGACCAGCGACTAAACACCGGGCTGCTGTAAGTATATGCAACAACAACTGCTTAGTGGCCGAGTTTAAACCTTGTACAATAAGGTTTAAAAGAAACACCCTTGGGTGCATAATAAGCTTCACACCCAGTACATCCCTAACCAAGTTTCTCACCTCCCGCCATAAAGAATGTATTATCAGTCCCAAAAAATGTGAAAACAAGGTGCCCCCCGCTGTCTGACAGCTCCAGCATAAATCAGGAACGGCAGGGTTTAACTGGTGAAGAAGGGAAAGGGTGTGATACCAAAAATAAAGAATCTTATTATTATTATTATTATTATTATAGATTTTAAAGCGCCATTGATTCCAGGGCGCTGTACATTCGAGGGGGTTACATACATTACATAAGTCATAACATTAACATAACATTACATAACGAGTACAGTGATAAGGGATAATGACAATTGGCACGACAGAGGGAGAGGACCCTACCCGCGAGGGCTTACAATCTACAAGGAGGGGGAAAGAGACAGGAGGTGAGGGGCAGACATGTCTGTGGAGGAAGTAGTGACAAGTTTAGTGAAGGTTATAGGCAAGCCTGAAGAAATGGGTTTTCAGGTTGCTTTTGAAGCTGGTGAAAGTGGAGGAGAGTCTGATGTGTTGGGGCAGTGAGGTCCCGAGGGTGGGTGAAGCACGGGAGGAGTCTTGGAGACGGTTGTGTGAGGAGCTGATAAGGGGAGAGCAGAGGAGAAAGTCCTGTGAGGAGCGGAGAGTGCGTGAGGGGAGATATTTGGAAATTAGGGCAGAGATGTATGGAGGGGAGAGGTCATGGAGAGCCTTGTATGTCATGGTTAGTAGCTTGAAATGAATTCGCTGGGCAATGGGAAGCCAGTGAAGGGATTGGCAGAGGGGAGAGGCAGAGGAGTAGCGAGGAGAGAGGTGGATAAGACGGGCAGCAGAGTTAAGGATGGATTGGAGGGGAGCGAGGGTGCTAGCTGGGAGGCCACAGAGAAGGATGTTGCAGTAGTCTAGGCGGGAGATGACAAGGGCATGGACCAGCATTTTTGTAGCGTCATAGTTGAGGAATGAGCGGATGCGAGAGATGTTTTTCAGGTGGAGGCGGGAGGTAGAGGTGAGGGTTTGGATGTGTGGTTTGAAAGATAGAGCGGAGTCTAGGATTACCCCAAGGCAGCGGACTTGCGGGACCGGTGAGAGTGTAGAGCCGTTGACTGTAATAGAGAGATCAGGGGCAGGGGTAGAGTTGGATGGTGGAAAGATGATGAGTTCTGTTTTTTCCACATTTAGTTTTAGGAGACGTGATGAGAAGAAGGAGGAAATGGACGACAGACAGTCAGGGATCCGGGAGAGTAGAGAAGTGACATCTGGGCCGGAGATGTAGAGTTGGGTATCGTCAGCATACAGGTGGTAATGAAAGCCATGTGAGGCTATGAGCTGACCGAGGCCAAGGGTGTAGATAGAGAAGAGTAGTGGGCCCAGGACTGACCCTTGGGGGACACCGACAGAGAGAGGCCGGGTGGAGGAGGTGGAGCGAGAATGAGAGACGCTGAAAGTCCGATCAGTGAGGTACGAGGAGATCCAGGAGAGGGCCAAGTCCGTGATGCCGAGGGAGGAGAGGATTTGTAGCAGGAGGGAATGGTCGACAGTGTCAAAGGCAGAGGACAGGTCTAAGAGGAGGAGCACAGAGTAGTGGCATGAGGCTTTAGCAGTTACTAGGTCATTAGTGACTTTGGTTAGGGCGGTTTCGGTAGAGTGGTGGGGTCGAAAACCAGATTGTAGTGGGTCAAGAAGAGAGTTGGACAGGTGGGAGGACAGCTGAAGATAGATGTGCTTATCTTATATTGGTTCTCCTTCGTAGTGGCACAGATAGAGGTCTTGTGAGCATGTTTCCAGACAAGAGGCCATTCTGACAGTGAAAGGGACTCCCCCAAATAGGTCTCCCATTGTGACATATACTTGTGCTGCGGGTGGGAGTCAGGGTCAGGATCAATTAACATAGAGTATATGTCAGAAATGAGGCCCTTGGTGGAGGAATGCGAACGGCATAACCTTTCGAAAGGGGTAGGGTCCACAGCTGTCGTAATCTTTAAGGTATGTCGAATAAAATGAGTGATTTGCAAATATGAGAAATAACTGGTAGGAGGTAAGCCAAAATCAGACTGTAGAGTATCAAAAGAAATCACCTTCCTTGTCGACCCATCTATAATATCTGCCACTCTAAACAATTTCCCATCGAACCAGGGCTTCATATTCAATCCCACCATACTAACAGGTAGGAGCGGTTGAAAAAGAAATTATGTCATGAGGGATTGGCCTGTGCTCAGCGAAAATCTCCGAGCACACGCCTTCCATACACTTCGCATCAAGGCCATTGGACCAAGTAGAGGCGTCTCGATCTCACATGAAGATGTTCCCCACAATAATGAATTAGGATGAGTGGGGGCAATCCAAAGCTTCTCAATCTCAGCCCATCTAGCATAAGCCATTAGGGATGACCAGACAGGCACTCTACGCAGTTGAGTAGCCCAATAGTATTTGATAAGATCCGGCACAGAGAGACCTCCACTTTTCTTAATAGCAAGCATAACACTCCGTTGGATTCTATGACGCTTATGAGCCCATATGAATTGAAGAATAGAGGTCCAAAGGGCCTTAAGATCCGAAATGGGCACCAGGATTGGGAGAGTTTCAAAATGATATAGAAGTTTAGGCAAGATTGTCATCTTAATAGAGGCAATCCTCCCAAACCATGACAAGGAGAGGCGATCCCATTGGTGTAGTAATCTCCTAATTTCAGTAAAGAGAGACGGGTAATTATGTTTATATAAGGCTTGAAATGATTTAGTTATGTTCACTCCTAAATATTTTAAGGTATCCTCTTTCCAATGATATGGAAAGTTGAATCGTAATAATTGAAGTTGATCTGGTAGAATATTGAAGGGTAATGCTTCTGTTTTAGCGGAATTCACCCTGTATCCAGACAAGGCTCCAAACTCCTCCAAAACCGAATGCAGATTGGGTAGAGAAATATGAGGCGAGGTCAAGGACAATAAAATATCATCCGCATACAGGGAAACTTTAAAGGTGCTACTCTGTATGTCAATTCCCTTTATGTTTGGGTTCAGACGAATGGCCGCAGCCAACGGCTCAATGCTTAGCACAAGCAACAAAGGTGAAAGGGGGCATCCCTGCCTGGTACCGTTTAAAATCTGAAACTTTGGAGAAGAGCCATGGGGAAGGCAAATAGCAGCAGACGGCCGCGAGTAGAGACCTCTCAGTGCTGTAAGATATGAGCCTTTAATACCAAAGCGTCTAAGAACATGGAACATGAATCACCAGTCGAGGCGGTCAAACGCCTTTTCGACATCTAGACTCAAAAAAAGAGCACTTTGATCTCAGCGATTCACCACCTCTACAAGGTCAATGGTCCACCTGGTATTATCCGCACCCTGTCTGCATAACACAAATCCAGTCTGGTCTTTATGAACCACCTGAGGGAGATGCACTGCCAATCGATTAGCCAAAATTTTTGTAAAAATCTTTAAATCTGCATTCAGCAGAGCAATGGGCCTAAAGCTAGTGGGATCAAGACGATCTTTACCCGGTTTAGGAATCAGAGTAGTAAATGAGTGCAACATAGTTTCAGGGAATTCGGCTCCGTTCAAAAAGGCATTATACATGGTCACCATTGTATCAGCCAATTGGGGGTAAAACATCTGATAATATAAATAGGTAAAGCCGTCAGGGCCAGGAGCTTTACCTTGAGGGAGGGATCTAATTACTTCTTCAATCTCCTCCTTCGAGATAGGCTCGTTAAGAGAAGAAACCGCTTCAGTAGGCAAAGACGGCAAACAACAACAGGTCAAAAACCGATCAAAAAGCACTGATCTCTCATCAGGGTTTTCAGGAAGAGCAGTAGGGAGAGAGTAGAGGGAAGCAAAGTATTCCCTAAATCTTTGGGCTATGAGATCTGGATCGTGGACGACCTTTCCCCCTGAGTCCCTAATGGCGTGCGAGACTCTGTGTCCCCTCGTAATTGCGAGGCTAATAAAGAATGCGCCTTATTTCCCCTGTTGTAATATCGTTGTTTGGTATTAGCAGTAGCTTTTCAGAGTGTTGCAGGGCAAGAGATTTCAGCTCATGTCTAATATTAACAATAGATCGCAGAGTTTTCTTAGAAGGACACCACACAACGGGAATTAGAATCCTTCTTGATGCGGGAGCCAATGGAAATACATTGACCCCTAACTACAGCCTTATGGGCTTCCCACAATAATGCAGATGTAGAGACAGAACCTTCATTATCTACAAAATAATCTACAATAGCCTGTCTAATTTTGTCTTGGTATTGAGGCTTCTTAATTATGCTTTCATTAAGCCTCCAATGACATCTACGAGCAGAGGTATGATCTGCAGTTAAAGATAAAGTTATTCGTGCGTGGTCCGACCACGTAATAGTGCCAATGTCAGAGGTCACCATACGTCTCAGGGTCGGAACATTACCAAAGAAGTAATCTATCCGCGATTGTGATCAATGAGCTGCTGAATAATAAGTAAAAGATCTATCACTGGGATGAGCTATGCGCCAAAGATCAAAGAGAGAGAACTGTCTGATGAGTTTACGGAAGCCTTGAGACAATGCACACTGAGTGGGAGAAGCTGTTACAGGTCTAGTATAGCACCGGTCCATGGTCGTAGAGAAAGACATATTGAAGTCACCCCCCCATAAGCAACATAGCTGGTAAAAGCTTAACTACTTTGTTTAAAACTCTTTTCAGGAACTTGAGCTGGGACTGGTTAGGGACATAGACATTACATAGTACTATAGGGGAATTTTGAAAAAGGCCTTGGAGAATAATGAACCTACCCCCTGGATCAATGATAGAGTGGGAAATACGTATGGGGCAGGTAGTAGAAAGCAAAATGGCTACTCCCACTTTCTTTCGAGTTTGAGAGGCCATGTATGCTTGCGGATATAATCGTTTAGCAAAAGAAAAATTGCCATCATGGTTGAAAACTACTTCAGCCCTGTGCGTTTTCAATTCCGTGAGCAAGAGACGCTTCTTAATAGAAGAATTAAGACCCTTAACATTAATGGACAATAACTTAGCCATAATAGAAATACCATAAGAAATAGAAGCTAGTTACCCAACCATTACCAAAGGCCATAGGAAAACCTATGCACCATAGGGGGTACAGATTCTGGGGAAGATCTACACGAAACAAGAGGAAAGGGGAAGACAAACCGACACAACAATTAAAGCATAGAACCATCAAAACAGGAAAAATTCCCAAAAACATCACCAAGCTCCCAGGAAAACCTAGGGCCCGGGGAGAGAATCAGAAATAGTGTTTACACCTAACAATTTGACTAGTGACGTAATGTCAGTTATTAGAAGACAGATCAACAGTGACACCTCTCAAGGGGGAAAAAAAAGAGAAATAGAGAGGGAACACAAATCTGAGTGTCTCTCAAAAAGGGGGGGAGCGGTATCTCCGACTAGGAGGTCCAGTAGAGTGGCTCTGGCAGCTATTAGAAATACAGTAAATGAGAAAGGGAGAGAGGACGGAGAAAAGAAAATGAGAAAAAGAAAAAAAAAAGAGGAGAGGGAGGGGAGGTAGCTATCACGTAAATATGTGAGGCTATAGAACGAGAGGGGACATCCAGACTCGTGAGTCATGTAGCAACATAAGAAAAAAAACCTGGTGAGGTAAGTAGGAAAGTCAACCCGGAGAACCTGCATGACTTCCTGAGGGGGAGATGCGAGGGGACACGTTGCTTCTTCTTTTAAGTGTCACCTTCTGCCAGACAGGTGGGAGAGCTTGAGCAGAGTCCTCCAATTCCGAGTCCGGGATGTCTGGTTGAGGGATCTCCAAATTCAAACAGAAGGTAGGTAAGTCCGAGTGGAAGCGAAGGATTGATGTCTGTCATTTCACTGAGGCCAAGAGTGAGAAGGGGTATCCCCAGCGGTACAAAATTTTCCGTTCCTTCAGGATCTGCAACAAAGGTTGTAAGCAGCGTCTTTCTTGTAGTGTGATCCAGGAAAGGTCAGGGTAGAATTGAAGTTCAGCACCGTTATATTCAATGGATTTGAGGCCTCTGGCTTTGGCCACTGTTCCTTTAAAGTGTAGTCCTGATTGCAGCAAACCACTGTGCGAGGCCTGCCCCTAAGATCTTTTGGTCGGAGGGCTCTGTGTGCTCTGTCCATCTTAATGCGATGACTCTCTGCTTCCCCTAGCATGGAGTTAAAGATTACATTCAGAGTTGTGTGCAGATCTTCCTTTTCCTCTGTTTCAGGAAGCCCTCTAATTCTAATATTATGACGTCTCCCTCTATTGTCTAAGTCTTCCAATCACCTTGTAGTTTCGCGGAGGGCTTTGGCATGGGCGTTGATATTTGTATGCAGTTGGAAAAACATATCTTCTGGTGTCGTCATGAGCATTTTCCAGTGAGTCCACATGACCCGCCGTATGTTTCAGGTCTTGTCGGATGGAGACTATTTCAGAACGACATGCGTCTTTGATCTCTGCTACCAGATTTTTAAAGTAATCCTTAGTTGGAAGTTGCCGTATGTACTCTCTTAGTTCTGGATCTATGTTAGTCACAGGCACCTCAGAACCTTCAGCTTCCAAAAGAGATTCTTGGGATGGAGACCACTGACCATCTAGGGTAGCTGATGAACAGGCTCCAGTGTCTACTGGTTCCGTCCATGACGGTTGCTTTATCACAGTCTTGTCAGTTATTTTCCTCTTGGATCAGTGACACTTTGCTGATTAATGCGGATTTGCGATTGTAAATAAATTGTTTTATAAACAAAGACTCAGTTGAGCGTTTAAGAGTAAAGTAATAGTAGTTAGCAGAGGATGAGACCTCTAGTGGAAGGAGCCAAAACATTGAAATTAAGTTTTACAGGATAAATCAGACTCTTGTATAGTGATCCGCGCCTTTTAGAATGACAAACAGGAGGTAATCAGAGCAATGTCACTAAACCGTTGCTTGAGGCTGTGAGATTAAGTTAAAAGATGTAAACGCTGGAGTAACCTCTTATAGCCTGGTATCTCTCACCTAGTTGTTCTGAGGCACAAAGTGATTTAACCATCCAACCAACGTCCCATTAGTCCCGTATAAGAAACAATAAAAGTCTCTTTGTAAATGGCACCTTTTCCACCGACTTGCCGACTGAGTGCTGGTAGAGAGCCGCTTTCAGAACTGCAATGGCTGACGACTTTAGGAGCGATTTAACGTTTGTCTCCAGGGGGTTGGTAGCAATACCGCAGCTGTAGAGGTAGATAGGCAGGGAGCCCAGGAAATATAATGCCGTTGTGTAGGGAAGCAGAGAATGGGATGGTGGATTTGTTCCCAATGAATCCCGGTGTGGCGAAGCAACCGCAGTAGCAGGTGGATAGAGGGGAATGTCCAGGGGGCCCGACCGTAGTGTCTGCAGCTGTGGAGGAAGGTAAGCAGCCAGGAGCTGTACCAGTCCTCAGGGGAGTGGTGCCGGGGAGGCGAGAAGGCCGGGGCAAGCTGGACCCACCACAGACGGGTCCAGGCGTGATACTATGGCTGGGAAGACAAGCGGGCGGCAGAGGGCTGTATTGGAGCTCCGGAAGGATCTGGGAGCACTGATGCGGGTGCGGAGGGGAGCCGTGCCGAGTTCCGTGGGGCCCGGGTGCAGTGTCGCAGCCGCTATGGCAGGCTAGCGGTACGGAGCTACTCTTGGTCTTCCGGCGGCCTCCGGGTCCGAATCACACCACCGACCTCTCTCGTCGCCTCCTCAGCAGGAAGGGCAGCTCCAAACAGTCCCTGTCCGAGGCAGGAGCAGAGAACTGCGGCGAAATCCTCCTCTGGTCCGCTCAGCTCCCGAGCGGAGGACGCAGACGGCCTGGCAAGATGGTGCCGAGATGATCAGGCGGCGGGACGAGGTGAAGCTTCCGCCGTGGATTTCAAAGTATTAGGACGGGTCAGCCCGGAATTACAGGTGATCTCACAGTCCAGGTAGTATTGGGAGCCTCTTCCAGCCAGTTTGGGGTACCTTCGCCAGGTTTTAAGCCGATGTAGCCTCACTTATAGCTGTAGAGCCAGAGGAGCTCCTGAACTAGGCAGCCATCCTAATCGGGTTCCAGACCACGTCCCCGTTTATATATGCCCAACACTTAAAAATATTATATATTTTATTTTTGCCTCTATTTCTTTTAATCCTGACAAATGTTAGTCTGTAGGCTAGATATTTATATTATTATGTTGTGAGGGTAATATTTATAATTTTTATACATTTAAATAATTTTTATATACTTTTTAATAATTATTTGTTCTCAGTCAGTATATAATGTTTTTGGTATACTGATGTATTTGAAATGAAATGTGAATCTGAGACCCCCTCTCCAGGCGCATATTTAATTGAAAACGCATGGTCTGTATGATGTGTATGGGTCTATTCAAACCTTGAAATATTAAGCCTCTAGGAACTAGATAGTTATTTCTTTTAAAATGTATTTTATTGGACATTTCCAAAAATTAACATTAGATAGTAAACAATAGTTAACAGAATATTCGTCATCCACAGTATCAATTAGCAATTAAGACATTTCAATGTGGGAATTGTCCACTTTTTCTCATCTCCTTTTTTTTTTTACAACAAATTAACAACAAACATTTGCAAGGGAGTATATTAAGGGCATGTCCCCACGGCAAGGGTTTTCGGCCGGTTTTTCAGCCGGTTTGCGGTTTTTCAGACCGCTTGAAAAACTGGCCGAAAATAAGCACACTTGTGCTCTATCGAAAACCTGTGCAGCAGTCCCCACTGCACGGGTTTTCCGTCGGGCGGTTTTGCCGCCGCGGTCCGCTCAAAAAACATCGCGCAAGCACCATCCTCTGGCCGGTTTCCAGACGGAATCGGTGCTGCACAATGGGAGGGGGGAGGGCTGTTCTTCGATCATCGCGGAGAAAAGCTGTCCCCCCTGCTGCCGTGGGGACGGGCGCAAAACAGGACAAATACCTGTGCCGTGGGGTCGTGCCCTAACAATAACCAGTTAAATCTGGAGCTTTCAGTTTGGAGTCTCTTTGACTTCACTCGCTCTCTCGGCCATGCCACTGCCGAGGTGTTGGGATCTTGTTAACTTTGATCTATTTCAGTTGGTAAATCTTCTAGAGACAAGGCCCAAGATGCGACACCGGCATGCGCACCGTTTACTATCAAAGGTCCAGGTTTAGATGCATCTTATGCACGTATAAGCGCATCGCCACTGTGTGTCGGGTCCCTCTATGGGTCACGTGAGAGAGAGCGAGACTACTCAGTGTGGAGGGCTGATTATTATTATAGAGTGAATAGGAATCTACATGAGCTCCAGAAACTTCCCAAATGTGAAAGCAAGCGGGTGAGCAGCGCGTGACCCCCAGGAACCCCGTTACCACTTATTCATAACTGGTTATATGGGCGGCTCTCCTTGTAGAATCTGCTGTTGGTACCAGGTTGTTAGGGCAAAACAATCTTTAATTGCGTTTTGTATTCTAGCCGGCAGCAGTGGAATAAAGCTATTCCATACCTTGAAGAATTTTTTAGTGTGTGATTCTTTTTTGGTGGGAGCCTCTACCCAGTCCATTTTCATAATGAAAGATAATTTCTCTAGAAACAACTTGAAAGGTGGGGGGAGTCATTGATCCAAGTGTTTAGGATCGTCTTTATCCCCGCTGCCGAGACCATGTACAAGAGCTTCCTACTCCCCGGTGCACAGGACGTCCCCTGGATGTCTATGTGGCCAAATATGGCCCATAATGGAGTGTAAGGAACAAAGTTTGTCAAATGTTCTCTAGTGAAGGACATCACTCTTTGCCAGAAATGCTGTAAGGCCGGGCATGACTACAGACAGTGAAACATATCCGCACCCGGAGATTTGCAACGGAAACATTTATCATCTTCGAAAATCCCCATTTTGAAACCCCGGGCCGGTGTAATATATGCTCTATGGTATAGCTGTAAGGACATCTCCAGGTATCTGCTGGCTGGCAGAAATTTGCGGCTGTTGTTAAAGGCCCGATGGAGAGTTTGAAGATCGAAAGCTGGGTCGTCTTGTATCCATTTAGTGAGTCCCATATTAGTATTAGCAAAATCTAGAGGTGTGCGTATATAATTATATATGTGTGAGATTAGCCCCCTCGATGTGGTAGGATGATTTAGGAACTTCCGGGTCCCATTCAGTTGCGGATAAATGTGAGAGAACAGTGTTAGAGTAGTCGCAGGCACTAAAATGGGAGATATTTTTGTCTCCATATCACACTATACTCTTATTTAATGCGCCTTAAAACGGGCTTGGAGGCACCTCTTTTCTGACATGTTGCCTGAAGTGTCTATATTTTGTGTGGCTACCATTATTTTACAGCACTGCCTTAAATTCTTAAATTCTAAAGGTTGTAGCCACTGGAATCCTCTTCCACTCCTCTATAACGACATCACGGAGCTGCTGGATGTTAGAGACCCTGCACTCCTCCAACTTCAGTTTGTGTATTCCCAACATATGCTCACTTGGGCTTAGGTTTGGAGACATGCTTGGCCTGTCCAGATCATTTAGCCTCATTTTATTTAGCACGGCAGTGGTCGTCTTGGAGGTGTGTTTGGGGCTGTTATCATGTTGTAATACTGCCCTGTGGCCCAGTGTCCAAAGGGAGGAGATCATGTTCTGCTTCAGTATGTCACAGTACATGTTGGTATTTATGGTTCCCTCAATGAACTGTAGATCCCCACAGCCAGCAGAGCTTACGCAGCCCCAAACAACGACACTCCCATCACCATGCTTGACTGTAGGCAAGATACACTTGTCTTTGTACTCCTCACCTGGTTGCCGCCACACATCTGAAGCAAATAAGTTTATCTTGGTCTCATCAGACCACAGGACATGGTTCCAGTAATCCATGTCTTTAGCCTGCTTTATGTCAACAAACTGTTTGCAGGATTTATTGTGCATCATCTTTAGAAGACAATATGACCCCTCTACCCTTGTAACCTCTGCAGTAATGCTAGCAGCACTTATACTTCTATTTTGAAAAGAATCTCTGGATATGATGCTGAGTATGTGCACTCAGTTTCTTTGGTCGCCCATGGTGAGGCCTGTTCTGAGTGGAACCTGTCTTGTTAAACTGTTGTATGGTCTTGGCCACCCTGCTGCGAGTTTCAGGGTGTTGTTAATCTTCGTATAGCCTTGATGTAGAGCAATAATTAATTTTTTCAGATCCTCATACAGTTCTTTAACATACCTGCTCCCCATTCACACCTAATGAGTCACTTAGCACCGTGGAAGGAAGATGGCAAATTGGGCACAATTTGTCCATTTTCACTTAAGGTTGTGCTCACATTTGTGAGATACTGTAAATGGCCACTACAAAAAGAATGGTGAAAAGCAACTTCAAGTAAAACCCCTTCAAAAGACAAAGGACACTACCTCAGTCTGGAGAAAAGGATTCAGTTTCCAGAAGAGAAAAGCCTTCTTTACCATGAGAACTGTGAATCTGTGGAATAGCCTGCCTAAGGAGCTGGTCACAGTAGGAACAGTTGTGGGCTTCAGAAAAGGCTTAAATAACTACTTGCAACTTAATATTAATACTTATGTAGCCTTATAAAACATCTGGATCCAGTCTGCTGGCAATTTTGGGATCACAAATAAAATATTCCTTAGAGCAGATTGGTTCTTGCCCTATGGGTTCCAAAGTCTGTATCAGCTTAAAAATTCCCTATACCACTCCTTTCATCCACTTTGATTAAACTTGATTGACATTTCAACTGTATTAACTATGTAATTAAAAGTATCCCCCCGACAAGTACCTATTACCCAAAAAGGTGAAATCATAAGTGATTCTATAAGCAGGGGAGAAAAACTGTGTTGACATAAAATTTCTTCCATTTTGGCACAGGTAGTATATCATTAGTGAGAAGACAAGGGATAATATAAGGTGCTGAGAGTTAATACAATTTCCTTAAGAAATGGGTTTACTTTTTATAGCTATATATAAAACGCTTACCTCTTTAAGAACCACAATGTGGATCACTGATATACTTTCTGGTAAATCTTTCAGGTAGGCAACATAGTAGTCCAAGAAATTGTTCTTTTTTTAGAAAGAAAAGTAGAGTATTGTATCATTAACATATCATGGTAGTTAACACATTTTCATAGGAGCCACTGCTATAGCTTTGGCTAAAACAAAATAGCATGGTTGCATTTAGAGAATCATTCCTAATAAGATGATATATAAATGGTGGAAAGGGGTAGACTGACAGTTTGACACAGGACTGAAAGATTTAAGAAAGTTGTTTATCTTTAAAAGGTATGTGCATCTTTGTCATAGAAATTATTTTTACATCTACGATTGTGTACGTGGAGAGGTATAAATTTAGTCTGTAGGTCTGAGGCACCCACCAGCGAATTTGATTCTTGGGGTTCACCAGTGAAGTTGATTCTTGCGGCTACCAGTAGAGTTGATTCTTTGGCCCCACTCTGCAGCTACTGTACATGTTTGCACACACTGCACCTGACTCTTGCACGCTGCATCTTGCTTTATGTTTCTTTACCTCTGCTTTTCTCCCTAAAACAATAAGCCAACCATGCCTAAAGGTCCACCATTATTCAAGTTTCCCTAATCCACTGTGGGCCAGGACAAGCCTGACTATCAGCAAATTTCAGTGTTGCCTATTTTATTTGTAAGACTTGCTATTGTCTTGTTTTGTAGAGCATCAAGTTCAGAGTTAGTGTGACGCGCTACTCATTTCCACCCTCTTTTCTGAATCCTTTAGAAGTCCTGCAGAGATATTGATAACATTAATGTGTATGTTAAGGGCTCATGCACAAAGGTTAAAAACATATTCATTTATTTCCATAACCAAACCTCACATCTCTATGAGAAGGAAGCGGTAACTAAAACATGTTTTGATATTAAACATTATATTTTACACTTTTTGCATGAGCCCCTATGAGTTTTTTTTGTTGTTGTTTTGTGCAGAAGAAAAGTTATCAGCCGATGTTCCATTGGACTTTGCATCTAGGAAAGTTTTGAGTCTTTTCAGCAGTGCATGGAAGGGCTATTTGGCTTCTTACTAAAGGAACACATATTGGCTCTGTGCCCAGAGGTCTGAAATTGTGCAGTGTTTTCATTCGGGTGGTCGTGTACAACATAAAACAGCAGTTTAAACTAGCAAAAATGGATTTACAAGCATTTTCTGTGACTTTCCTAGATATGCTATATCACCGTTTAATAGAAGTAAGCTTGACGCTCTGTGTGTTCCTGATTACATAGGAAGCAGCTACTGTGTCAAGTCCTGGAGATCAGGTTCTAAAAGGGTTTAGGTTTTTTCAGAGCAGCCTTTTAAAAGCTAACCCTTTGAGTACTGCCTCCAATAGCTTTTGAAACCAAGGAGAAAATTGGACAACCCGTATTAATTCATTCTTTTCCCTATTTTTGAGTTTATTTGTATATAAAAGGTAAATTTGCTGTTCCAAAGGGAAGCAGGATCAAATGCCTTTGATGCAAGCTAAGACCTCCCCTCTCTAAAACCAAGAGGGCAGAAGGGTAATAATAAAAGTGGACACACAAATGGAATACAGGTTTGGTTTTTCTACATAGATTTTCAATAATGTTTGAAAAAGGATGTGTATATTGAAACTGTGAAAACAATAATGTATAATGTATATAACTTTTCAAATTAATGTAGTCAAGTTGTAATTAAGATAAGCATAGTTACCTCATCATTGGTTAACTTCAGGGAATATGTCTCCCAGTATTCTTGCCTGGGACCATTTTGACTACTCTATCCTGCAATTACATGGAGCAGAAGGTCAAGGTGATGCTGGATCAAATACCGCAAGGAACTTAGGAAGAACTAAGAAATGAACAAAAGTGGACCATTGAAGATGACTTCATCTCCAATAACAGAATAAAATGTTATCAAAATGTTATCTGCTGGTAAAAGAAGAAAATATGGTAAATTGTCTATAATGTATCATTTTAAATATTATCTAAGTGGTAAATATCACTTTTATCACTAAGGCTTGGTTCACATATGCATCAAAAGTTCTGTTCGAGGAACTTCCATCGCATGTTCTGTTGGAAATGGCAGAAAAAATAGCACAGCCAGCTGCACAATTTTTTCCATCTCAATGACAGACATAGCTGTGGAATCCACACGGACCCATCGTAATCAATAGGGTCCGTCAGGCGCCGTGGTTGTCCATTGTGAAATGGATCACTAAGGTCGACATATATGAACATTGGTGCTGACAGGCCAATTCTAAGTAGCTTTAACCTGTTCTTCTGCAGGTCATACATACAGGCGCATTGTAGTGCCAATACAACACGCTGGCTCAGGTAGATACCTTTAACCTGGTCTGACTGTTCTAACTGTTCTGCGCCTAGATTTGGTGTCAAAGAATCATAAATGTGTCTTACTCTAAGAATGTGTGGGACACAACCTCAGAACGGACCACCAAATCTTTGCCGCATAAAAAGTGTCTTTGGCGCATTACAATAGGGATTTATCGCGCCAAGTTTGGAAGTGCACCTGTTCATACATTCTTTTTGGCTCAAAGTACACCAGAAAACTGGTACAGCAGCCCCATTTATACATGTCATCTTAAGCATCCATTATCACCTCTGCGATGGAGGTTCCGAAAGGAACAAAAGATTGCCACAATCTAAATTAAAAACAATAATTCAGAAATATTGCAATTATCACACAAGCCACTGACTCCTCATTAGCAAACTCCAAAAAACACCACCACTCAGAAATATATGTAAATAAGATATATAATATTTTTTTTTTATTGAATCAATGAAATATACTTAAAAAATCCCCTTAACCTACACAAAAAATAAGCACCTAATCCATATCACAACATAAAAAACAACAAATATATAATCAATATAAATATGCAAAATAGGTAAAATAATCAGGAAGCATTTATATAATCAAATGAACATTCTTTAAATAATAAAGTATACATAATAAAACCTAACCCTGAAAAAAGACCAATGGAAACCCCTTTGCAAGCAAATAGCGAAACTTTCTCGGGGTGAGCCCTGTCTTGGGTTTTTTACGGGTTCGTATTTCATAGTATACTTCTTTTTAATATGAATTTCATTTATTTTTAATAGGGTTTCCCTGTTTAATTATGTTTAGATTATTTATTTGATTGGTTTATTTTATGTTTTTTTTGTATGTTGTGATATGGTTAGTGCTTTTTTTTGTGTAGTAGGGATCTTTTACTTTTTTAAATTTATTCAATTAAAATTTTTATATTTTATTTACAAAATTTTTTGAGGTGGGGTTTTTTTGGGGTTTGTTAAAATTGCTTTTGGTTATTGCTCCTTTAGGTGGGCTTCCTTTTTACCCTCCAGACAGGAATACTGCAGGGGAAAAAGCTCTATAATAATAGTTATCCTTATTTTGGGGTTCATCACGTACAACAGGTGTGGGAAAAAGCTCCTTTACCACTCCCTTTTCGTAACATTGCAAAAGTCACAGGGGGCATGTCTATCGGTTTCCTATAGAACTCAAATGGTCAATTCAACAGTATTAAAAAATGAATAGCCCCGTAAAGACATCTTAACGACTTGAACTATTAAAAACCAAAAAAAAGTTTTTTTAATTTCGATTCATTCTGTTTTCTGAAAAAAATCGCCCCTTTCCCTCAAAAACCCAAAATTGTTTTAGTGACGCGATTGTGGAAACGTTCTTTTTGTTTAACTGTGTTTTTATTGAGTTTTTTTCAAAAAAAAAAAAACATAACAGAAAAAGCAAAAATAAAGAATTGAATAAAGCATAATACCCAAAATAGCATTTTGTTAATATCATAAGACATATGGAAACAAAATCAGAAAAACTGAAACCGACTAAATTCACGGTATATATAATTACGGGCGGGGGGGAACATACTTCCAAACACTAAGGGAAGAAACCGCCCTTAACTAAAACAGACTAGCGGGGTGTTCTCCCATAATCGTTTCAATCAAAAATTTGGAAAAATCTATAGAGACCCCGGGGTTTCCAAAGGGCGTAAAAGGTTCCCCAAAACTTATCTTTCTTTGGGGCCGGAGATATTCCATACCCTGATTTCCCACTCGCGACCAAGGCCCTTTTCCAAACGGGGCAGGTCGCCCCAAATATTTGGCGATCAAGCACTTAGCTGCCGTTATATGTATAAAAAAAAGCCTACTTAAATTCCCCCGGCCTTTCTTAAAGGTATTTCAACCCCATTTATTTTTTGTTTGGCTGGCTACGGGGAATGAAAAGGTGGCCAAATGTGTGCCATCTGTATTTTAAATTTACAGACGTCTAGAAAATTTTTTAGGGTGAAAGGGAGAGCCACCATTGGCCTCTGTTTTTCTTTTTAAGATTTTTGGGACGAATTTTGTTCCTTTAAAAAGACATCTCATGCCCAATCAACCTGTTTTCGCGAAAAAAAGACATTCCCGAAAATAAACCTAGTGCATTTTTTTTGCAATTCGAGTCTGGTTTTTATGTTTTTTTAATATGTCTGGATTTGTGTATTTTCCTTTTGGGATCATATTTCAGTGTAGGGCAGGAGCTGGGGTCCTGAAGGAAAAAAAAAAATGAGTATCAGGGATAAGCGACCCAGTACGAGACCGAAACGTCTAAGTAGAGTGGGCGAATTTCTCAAAAAATTGTTCGGTCACTTTGCCGAATTTCCCCACAAAATTAAATTTGGGTCCGAATTACTTGGGGCAAATCACATTAAAAAACAGCTATTTCCAGGTGCACAGACCCTGGGGTGTGTAGAACGTTTGTCCCCATGTTTAAAATATGCAGAGATAGTTGGTTTGGTTTATACATGTTGGTTTTTAGTATGACATGGACATGATGCCCCCACTTTAGAATCGCTTCACTAAAATTCCCTGGGCATTAAGAGGACAAAATGAAAAAAAACTCAAGCGGGAAGTGCCTGAAAAAAGTCTCCCGGGAAAGCTGGAAAAAAAAAGCTGAGGCTCGGTGGAACATGTGAAAATGTGGAAGGGGCGGGGCACCCCCAACAGCATGAGGTCAGACAGTGGCACAATGCATTTGGGGTGGAAAAACTGGAGTAGGCCCACGAGGGGGCACAATGCAGAGGTGCAGGTGACGCGGCGCCAAAAGCTTGAGCTAGAGATGGAAAAAATGACTTTTGGGGGTGACAAAATAGGGGGAGGCCCACAAGTGGAAACATTGACCGTGTGGAGGTAGGCGCAGCAGCATGGGTCGCAGTGGATAATTACTTTGGAGGTGGGAAAAAAAACTGGAGAGGCCACAGAGTGGCACAATGAACAGTGTGGGATCCCGGGGGTAGCAGCAGATGAGGTCAGGCAAGGGCACAAGGGACATTTGGGGGGTGGAAAAAAACAGGAGTGGGCCCACAGAGTGGAAAAATGCACAGTGTGGAGGTACGGCAGCAGCAACAACAGCAGCAGCATGGGGTCAGGAGGGGGCACAATGCCATTTGGAGGTGGAAAAAAAACTGGGTGGGCCACGAGGGGCAAAATGACACGGGTGTGGAGGTCAGGGGCAGCACCCATGAGGTCAGAAGGGCCAATGACATTCTGGAGGGGGGGGGGCAAAACAGGAAAAGGCCACAAAAATGGCACAATGAACGTGTGGAGGTCTGGCAAGCACACATGGGTAGAAGTGGAACTTGACATTTGGAGGTGGCAAAAAAGGAGTAGGCCCCACGGGGCACAGAGTGGCACAAAAACAGTGTTGGGGGTGATGGCGTCGCCACAGCACCCTGAGGTCAGAGAGTGGCCAATGACATTTGGGGGGGAAAAAAAAAAAAACCAGGAGTGGCCCGAGGGGAAAATGAAGGGTGGGGAAGTCAGGGCCCCGAAAACGCAGCAGCAGCTGGGTATAGAGTGGCACTTTGCACGTGGGGAGGTGGGTGGCAAAACCAGTCCCTGGTAAAGATGGTTGGGGGCGATGGAGAAATTGTCCGAGTGTGTGGCATCAGGCGGGTGGGGGGCATCGATAGTGGCGAGGCAGGTAGTTTGAACCCCAATATTTCTCACAGTTTGGGTGAGGGGACATGGGTGATGTGTCTGAGCCTAAGGCATTGGTGTGTGGAAATTCTGGGCCAATTTCCCGCTCGATTAAACTTGACAAAGGTCGTCGTTTCCCTTTCCCCTGGGCCGGGGTTCTCCCTTGGGGGTAACGATGGCCCCCCCCCCCATGAACCCCGCTCTGATGCCCCACTCTGGGCCGGGGCAGGACGCTTCTCCCTGCAAACTGCTCCAGCTGCTCCTGCTTCCTCTTGTCCCTGGGGAGGGAAAAACCACTCTCCACTCTTTCACCCGACAATGCTTCTCTCCATGTCCCCCCCTCTCCTCCTCCCCTCCATTTCAATCCCCACCGGAACTCATGTGGCCGCGAGATGTAGTCCCCACGTCTCCAGTCCCCTGCAAGACAGATTTTTCAGCATCGTTCCAGGACTTTGAAGCAGTGGAATGACGTTATTCATCCCGTAGTCCTGGCGACGGGACAAATAATGGGGCCCTCTCAAATGGCCTCAAAAAACGGCAGGTGTCACGCATGAGCTCCCATGGCTGACATCAAAGTTACAAGGGGAGGAAACTCCTGTCCGCCTGGATCATCAAAAAATCGTTAATGTCTTTTCTCTGTTCATACAGTCGGTCCCAACATGTGCAGGCTGGAATTTAACTGGTTGGAAACATCGCATATCAGAGTGTGTTGGGGGAGGCCATTCTGCCGCTGCAACTGAGGGGTGTGTCTGGCTTTGAAGTGCATGCACAGTTTCCTGGCCATTTTCAGAATCTTCTGAAGATCGGTGGAAGCTTCGGAAAACCTTCTCACAACCAGATTGAAAACCCATGCGCCATGCAGGGCACAAGGAAATTCCCCCTGGTGCAGCGCGGACACCATGTTACTCCCATTTTTCCATCACCATGGTTCGTTTGCAGTTGGCGCGGAGAAAGCCAAAACTCGATTTCTTGCTGCATGACGCGGAGCAGTTCCTCCACGTGTGACTTTGTTCTCCGAGGCAAGCCAGGTGTAGAACTGCGTGACACCGCTGTGCCCTACACATGTGGTATGATTGGGAGCAGTACTTGTGGAGGCTGAGATGGTGGTGGTGGTGGTGGAGGAGGAGGAGGCGGACATTGGCGTAGGAGCCGCAGTTTGACAACGTGGAGGAGAAAGCGGCGTCTCCTGTCCAAGTTGTTGGTGTGCCTGGGCAGGAAGCACATTCACCCAATGGGCCGTTAAAGGACATGTACGGGTCCCTGACCGTAGTTACAGCTCCAGACGTCCGCGCTGCCGTGCACCTTGGAACAAACCGATAAGCTCAAGGATGGCCCACTTTCTGTTCTACATATTTATGAAGTGCTGGAACTGCCTTTTTGGAAAAGAAAATTACGGCTTGGAACTCTCCATCTCGGCTCGGCACAAGCCTTTTAGTTCTCTGAATGGTGCAAAGTCCACCTATTGGAAAGGGAGGGACTGCAGTACCAACAACTTGGACAGGAGCATGGTCAGCTGCTGCACCTTAGGATGGTTTGGACGCATACTGTTGTCTCTTTGCAATCGCCTCGCTGAACGACTGCTGGCGCCATGAGTAGCGAGGAGCAGGAGCATCTGGACCGGGAGATGATGGCAAAGAGAAACACTTCCCTTCTGCAGAGGTGGTGGAGCCTTGACTGGCTGCAATGGCTGCGTGCCACTGGGCGCTGCTGCTGCTGTTGCTGCGGCGGCAGGATGGACCACCACATCTGAGCCACTTTTCTCCCAGGCCACCGAGATGGTGACGCTGCATGTATTGACGCAGGGCCGTGGTTTCCAACGTTAGCTCCCTGGCCACGCTTCACTTTCTGCCCACAGATTCTACATATACCCATATTCGGCTCCTCCAGGTGTCTTAGCAAAGAACTGCCACACCGCCGAGTAGCTGATTTTACCGCAACGCTCCGCACTGTGTGACTACTTCCGCCGCTGCCTCGCTGAGCCCCTGTGCCGCTACTTTCTTGGACTCTGCGAACGCGGGTTTATCCTACCCTGTGGCCGCTTGGCTCCCCGACCTCACAATGCTGCTACCCTGCTGACTCCGGCCCACACAACCCACTTGCTGGCTGCGCTGTGACTGGACGCGCAGCTGATGCCCTCTACCTCCTGACCGATGATGAAGCCCTTGCTTCACACCCGGCCTTCCCAAGTGCAGTCGGCTACATCAATCATTCTATTTGTGTTTCTCGGTCCCACTGCTGTCCTCATCACCCGGTCTTTGTTTGCATGAGGCTTACCCCTCACAACATGACCTTCCATGCAAACATCTTACTTTGCCGCCTACTGCAAGAAGCAGGGGATATTGGCCCCATTTTCTTCGCTGCCATGTAGATTCTGACTGCCCTCCTCAAATTGTTCATCTCGCTTATATATGGGCTGAGCCCAGACAAATAGTTGATCTCTGGTGAGGGAACCGGATGGGACTGAGGCGGGTTTGACGGACAGGTGAGGGCTGCTGACCGCTCACCGGGCCCCATGCCAACTAAGGGGTTGTGTTGTTGATCCAACCGACTCTTGGGCTGGGGTGTCAGGATGGTCATCTTGGGAGGAAGATGGATGACCCTAGTCAACCAATTCAAGAACCCTTGGGTTGCTAGTCAGCACATGCGTTAGATAACAGCGGCAGTTGTGGGCTCACGAGTGGGACCCATGCTGCGACGTCCCTCTGCTGCGTACCAGGGCCATGATCCAGGAAATGTTTGTGCACTGCCTACTCGCAGGTGAAGAGCCTGCCACCTCTCTGTTGACATATGTTTGTTCTAAAATGTACTGACACTGTTTGATGTAGATATCATTGTCATTGATTAATTACACACCCTTGTATTGACTCCAAATGGATACCACTATAGAAGGCTTGGGTATAATGAGCAAGTATGGAACATAAATTGCGCTCCACAGAGATGGGCACGAGGAAAAATGACCTTGTATGTGCCTGTTTAAAAAACTGTGTGTATTTTAATGAATATAAAAGCACAAACAGGCTTAAATTAACCTTGGAGATGAATTACTGTTACAGACATTTCTTCTGTGGCGGTGAAAAACCAAAGTTTCTTTTACTGAGGTACAACTGCAGAAAAAATACTTTGTTAACCCTTGGATGTAAATTGGCAAAAGAATTGAGCAACCAAAAACTACCAGGCTTTGTATGTGTTGTTACAATGGAGTGTATTTTACGCTAAACAATAGAGAAAAACTGTAATTAACCTTCGCTTGGTGAATTATTGCTACAGGAAAAATGTCTTTTTGGCGGTTTGAGTGAAAAAAGACGGTTTATTTTAGTCACCCACAACAGCAGAACAATGCTTAATTAACCCCTGGATGTAAATTGCGGCAATAAGAAATGAGCAGCCAAAAACTACCAAGCTTTGTAGCGTGTTACAGTGGCGTGCATTTTACGGTACATAGCAAGAGAAAAACTTGTAATTAACCTTCGCTTGTGAATTATGCTACAGGCAAAATGTCTTTTTTGGCGGTGACAAAGACGGTTTATTTTAGTCAACACAACAGCAGAACAACGCTTAATTAACCCCTGGATGTAAATTGCGCAAAATAATTAAGCAGCCAAAAACTACCAGCTTTGTAGCGTGTTACAATTAGAGATGGGCGAATCGATTCTAACGAAGTGGAATTCGTTTAGAATTTCAGGAAAACTTCGGTTCTGAACGAAGTCGAAGTTTGGGGGACTTCGGGTGAACGAAGTGTGCTTTTGATTGATAAAATGGCTGCGAGCACATGGCGTTACATGGGGCAAAGCACTCTGGGAGGAAGAAGGGCATAGCCTGCATGACATGTGCAGAGATGAAGCCAATCAGAGACCGGCGGGATTCTGTGACGTCACCGCACTATATAAGTCCGGGCGCGACGCTGGGAGCTCACACTCCTCTCACTGTACTGACTAGGGAAGGTGCTGCCGCGGCTGATTGTTACTGAAGAACTGATTTTTATACAGCGATTTTTGGGGGGTGTCTCAGCTTGTCTCAGAGACTGCTTCTCTTAACGTTCTATTTCTGATTTTGTGGGGTATTGGATCTGAAGTTCAGTGTGCGTCCAGTGCAGCTGCATATACATTTTAATGATATCTGCTCACAGCACATTGAATATCCAAGGGGGATCTAAGCCTGTTCCTGTTGTATTCATTTAAAGAAACAGCGTTTTTACAATACAAATACCACTTCATTTTTTGGCTGCTCAATTCTTTGGCGCAATTTACATCCAGGGGTTAATTAAGCGTTGTTCTGCTGTTGTGGTGACTAAAAGAAACCGTCTTTTTCACCGCCAAAAAATACATTTTTCCTGTAGCATAATTCACAAGCGAAGGTTAATTACAATTTTTTCTCTTGTTGTGTAGCGTAAAAAAACACGCCATTGTAACACGCTACAAAGCTCGTAGTTTGTGGTTGCTCAATTGTTTGGCGCAATTTACATCCAGGGGTTAATTAAGCGTTGTTTTTCTGCTGTGGTGACTAAAATAAACCATCTTTCACCGCCAAAAAATACATTTTTCCTGTAGCATAATTCACAAGCGAAGGTTAATTACAATTTTTTCTCTTGTTGTGTAGCGTAAAAAACACGCCATTGTAACACGCTACAAAACTCGTAGTTTGCGGTTGCTCAATTGTTTGGCGCAATTTACATCCAGGGGTTAATTAAGCTTTGTTCTGCAGTTGTACTCAGTAAAAGAAACTTTGCTTTTTAACCGCCACAGAAGAAATTCTGTAGCACAATTCATACCCGAAGGTTTATTAAGCCTGTTTGTGCTTTTATATTCACTAAAATACACAGAGTTTTTAAACGGCACATGCAAGTAAATTTTTCCTGCCCATTTGTGGAGTGCAATTTATATCCAAGGGTTACCCAAGCTTCTTAGTGGGTTCATTTGGAGTCAAATACAGAGTGTATATTTATCATATACAGATATCTTCATCAAACAGTGTCTGTATATTTTAGAACAAACAGTATGTTAGACAGAGAGGTGGCAGGCTCTTCACCTGCGAGAGGCAGAGGCACAAACATTCCAGGCCCAGGTCGCAGCACAGCAAGGGGACGTCACAGCAGGGGTCACTTGGTGAGGCCACAACTGCCGCTGTCATCTAGCGGCCGTGTGTTGTTCAGCAACCCAAGGGTTCTTGATCGGTTGACTAGGTCATCCACTTCCTTCCAGATGACATCTGACAACCCCAACCAAGAGTCGGTGGGAACGTCAGACACAACCCTTAGTTGGAATGGCCCGGGAGCGGGTCAGCGGCCCTCACCCGTCCTCAACCCGCCTCTGTCCCATCCGGTTCCCTCAGCCAGAGATCTACTATGTGGTCTGGGCTCAGCGACACTATATAGCGAGGATGAACAATTTGAGGAGGGCAGTCAGCAGCTACTTGGCAGGGAAGAAATGGGGCCAATATCCCCTGCTTCTTGCAGTAGGCGGCAAAGTATAGCTGTTGCATGGGAGGTCATGTTGTGAGGGGTCAGCCTCTGCCTACCAAGACCGGTGATGAGGACAGCAGTGACGATGAAACACAAATAGATGATGATGTAGCCGACCGCACTTGGGAGCCGGGTGAGGCAAGGGCTTCATCATCGTCCGGAGAAGAGGCCGTCAGCTTGCGCGTCAGGCAGCGGCGCAGCCAGCAAGTGGGTTGTGTGGCCGTGAGTCAGCAGGGTAGCAGCAGTGTGAGGTCAGGAACCAAGCGGCCACGGGGTAAAAAACCCGCTTCGCAGGTCCAAGAAAGTAGCGGCACAGGGGCTCAGCGAGGCAGCGGCGGAAGTAGTCACGCAGTGTGGAACGTTGGCGGTAAAATCCGATACTCGGCGGTGTGGCAGTTCTTTGCTAAGACTCCGGAGGAGCCGAATATGGGTATATGTAGAATGTGTCGGCAGCAAGTGCAGCGTGGCCAGGGAGCTAACGTTGGCACCACAGCCCTGCGTCAACACATGCAGCGTCACCATCCGGTGGCCTGGGTGAAACGTGGTTCAGATGTGGTGGTCCATCCTGCTGCCGCAGCAGCAGCAGCGCCCAGTGACACGCATGCCATTGCAGCCAGTCAAGGCTCCACCACCTCTGCAGAAGGGAGCTGTCTCTCTTTGCCATCATCTCCCGGTCCAGATGCTCCTGCTCCTCCCTACTCATGGCGCCAGCAGTCGTTCAGCGAGGTGATTGCAAAGAGACAACAGTATGCGTCCAACCATCCTAAGGTGCAGAAGCTGACCATGCTCCTGTCCAAGTTGTTGGTGCTGCAGTCCCTCCCTTTCCAAATGGTGGACTCTGCACCGTTCAGCGAACTAATGGTTTGTGCCGAGCCGAGATGGAGAGTTCCAAGCCGTAATTTCTTTTCCAAAAAAGCAGTACCAGCACTTCATAAATATGTAGAACAGAAGGTGAGCCAGTCCTTGAGCTTATCGGTTTGTTCCAAGGTGCACGGCAGCGCAGAAGTCTGGAGCTGTAACTACGGTCAGGGCCAGTACATGTCCTTTATGGCCCACTGGGTTAATGTGCTTCCTGCCCAGGCACACCAACAACTTGGACAGGAGACGCCGCTTTCTCCTCCACGTTGTCAAACTGCGGCTCCTGCGCCAATGTCCTCCTCCTCCTCCTCCTCCACCACCACCACCATCTCAGCCTCCACAAGTACTGCTCCATCATACCACATGTGTAGGGCACAGCGGTGTCACGCAGTTCTACACCTGGCTTGCCTCGGTGAATGAAGTCACACAGGGGAGGAACTGCTCCGCGTCATGCAGCAAGAAATCGATGTGTGGCTTTCTCCGCACCAACTGCAAATCGGAACCATGGTGACGGACAATGGGAGGAACATGGTGTCCGCGCTGCACCGAGGAGGGATGGTCCATGCGCCTTGCATGGCGCACGTGTTCAATCTGGTTGTGAAAAGGTTCCTGAAGTATTCCACCGATCTTCAGAAGATTCTGAAAATGGCCAGAAAACTGTGCATGTACTTCATCCATTCCTACAAAGCCAGGAACACCCTCCTCGAGTTGCAGCGGCAGCACGGCCTCCCCCAACACACTCTGATATGCGATTTTTCCACCCGTTGGAATTCCAGCCTGCACATGTTGGACTGACTGTATGAACAGAGAAAGGCCATTAACGATTTTTTGATGATCCAGGCAGACAGGATACCCCCTGTGTAATTTTGATGTCAGCCGGCACTCAGCGACACCCCTTTTTGTTGAGGCCATTCGGGAGGCCCCCGTTATTTGTCATCCCGGGACTAGGGGATGAAAACTCATTCCACTGCTTCTGTCCGGGAACAATGCGAAAAATTGCCCGGGGCGGGGGACTGGAACTGGCACTACTCTCGCGCCACAACCCCGGTGGGGACTGAAAGGGAGGAGGAGGAGGACTTTGGGAGCAAAGCAGTGTCTATAAAAATGATGGATTTTCTACCCGTGAAAAAGAGGGAGAGAGGAGCAGCTGAGGGGGTAGAGGGAGGGGAAACGGGCAATCCCCGCAAGCACCGTGGCAGTTTCAGGGAAGGACGGGGAGCCCCTGGGATCACTTGTGCAAGGGCCCACAGCAATGATTTGCCTGGCTAGGGCAGCCAATATCACACCGCAGAGGATACTTTCGGCTCTCCCCCCAATGGACTCTCGCTCCCCATCCAAAATGGGAGCCTTTTTTCCCACTATTGAAGGGGGACAAACTAAAATACTTAGGAAATCCCCTATCATTGGCCCTGCCCAGTCGCATCGCCCTCCTCTGACGGGTCTGCCCGGGGGGTTTTTCAGCACTCACTACTACTGCCGCACTGCTGGGGAAGGGGGGGGGGGGGGTGGGGGGGGAGCAGTACCAGCTCCATCAGCACAACCTAACTTCCTTCACCCCCAAGGGGGAGGCATCGCCACTCAGCAGCAGGACCAGCGACCCGAACCAACAGTGGGGCCTATTGGAAAACACTCTGCCACCCCATTAGAAGAAAACCGCTGACTACGGGGAGCCAAACTGGATGTTGGCCGCAACTTGCCGATTTTCAGTGGAGAAGCTGTCCTCCCGCCAGAGTTGGCATCAGAGCGGGGGGTTCATGCGGGGGGGCCATCGTTTCCCCAAGAGAACCCCTTATCCACGGAAAAGTGAACGACTGACCTTTTTCAAATTAAACGGGGGGACGGCCAGGATTTCCAACCCAAGCCTTAGGCTCAACTAATCACCATGACGCCCACCCAAACGTGAAAATGATCTGGGTTCAAATACCGCCCAGCCACTATTCGATGCCGCCCCCCGCCTGATGCCACACATCTGCTGACATTTCCCATCGCCACCAACCATCTTTACCAGGGACTGGATTGCCACCCACCCCACACTCTTCATTGGCCACTGTCGACCCCATGCTGCTGCTGTGGCTGCTGCCTGACCTCCACACTGTTCATTGTGCCACCCCCTGACCTCAGCTGTTGCTCCTGCCGCCGTCCCCCTCCACTCTCTTCATTGTGCCACTCTGTAGCCACTCCATTTTTTTTCCCCCTCCAGAATTCATTGAATGTCACTCAGCGCTCTGCCTGACCTCCACCTCGTATTGTTTGGGTACTCCCGTTTTTTCCCCTCCAAATGCATTTTGCCACGTCACCCATGCTGCGCTGTGCTGCCCGTGACCCAAAACTGTGTCATTGTGCCACTCGTGGCCCTATCCGTTTTTGCCACCTCCAAATGTATTTTGCCACTGTCTGACCTCATGCTTTTGCCACCGTCACCCCACCCCTGTCCCTTGTTCCCCTCTGGGTACTCCTGTTTTTTCCCCCCTCCAGAAGTCATTGTGCCACTTCTGACCTCATGCTGCCGCCCGGGCCTCCACTCTCTGTCATTGTTCCACTCTTTGGGCCCACCAGTTTTTGCCACCTCCAAATGTCATTATGCCACTGTCCCGACCTCCGCTGCTGCTGGGGGTGCTCTGTGACCTAGACACGGTCATTGGCCACTCTGGGCCTATTCCTGTTTTTTTCCACCCCCCGAATGACATTGGCCACTGTCGACCCAGTGGGGCCGCCTCACCCCACTCTCTGTCTTGTGCCACTCTGTGGCCTACTCCTTTTTTGCCACCCCAAAGTCATTTTGCCCCGTCTACCTCATGCCGCGCTGTTGATTCCGTCAACTCCACACTGTGTCATTGTGCCACTCTGTGGCCTATTCCTGTTTTTGTCACCTCCAGAATGTCATTGTGCCACTGTCCAACCTCATGCTGCTGTGGCTGCCGCCGTCACCTCCACACTCTGTCGCTAATGTTGCCACCTGAGTTCTAAGCTTGTTTTTTTCCAGCTGTTGCTGGCATGACTTTATCAGGCAACATTCCTGCTTCAGTTTTTTGGTCAGTTTTGCCCTCTTAAGTGCCCAGGGAATTTTATAGTGAAGCGATTCTTAGAGCGGCGGCAGTCATGTGCGTGTCATACTAAAACACAACATTGTATGAAGAACAAACCAAGCTCCCTCTGCATATTTAAGCATGGCACAACATTCTACAGCACCCTGCAGGCTCTGTGCAGCCTGGAAATAGCTGATTTTTAACGTGATTCGTCCCGAAGTAATTCGGAACGACGTTATTTTTTGTCGGGAAATTTGGCGAAGTGAGCGAACCAAATTTTGAGAAATTCGCCCATCTCTAGTTGCAATGGCGTGTATTTCACGGTACACAGCAAGAGAAAAACTTGTAATTAACCTTCGGTTATGAATTATGCTACAGGCAAAATGTCTTTTTTGGCAGTGAAAAAGATGGTTTATTTTAGTCACCACAACAGCAGAACAATGCTTTATTAACCCCTGGATGTAAATTGCGCAAAAGAATTGAGCAGCCAAAAACTACCAGCTTTGTAGCATGTTACAATGGTGTGTATTTTACGCTACACAACAAGAGAAAAACTTGTAATTAACCTTCGCTTGGGAATTATGCTACAGGCAAAATGTCTTTTTTGGTGGTGAAAAAGACGGTTTCTTTTAGTCACCACAGCAGCAGAACAACGCTTAATTAAACCCCTGGATGTAAATTGCGCAAAAGAATTGAGCAGCCAAAAATGAAGTGGTATTTGTATTGTAAAAACGCTGTTTCTTTAAATGAATACAACAGGAACAGGCTTAGATCCCCCTTAGATATTAAATGTGCTGTAAACAGATAGAATTAAAATGATATGCAGCTGCAGTGGACCACACTGGCTTAGATAAATACCCCAAAAACAAAATAGAACTTTTAAGAGAAGCAGTCCTAGACAATGAGACACCCCCCAAAATCGCTGTATAAAAAAAATAGTTTTTTTAGTACACTACATAAGCACCGCGGCAGCCCCTTCCCAATCGTACAGTGAGAGCATAGAGCCCCCCATCGTCGCGCCCGGACTTAAAATGCGGCGACGTCACCCGAAACCCCCGGTCTCGATTGGGTTTATCTCTGACATGTCATCAGGCTATGCCTTTTTTCCTCCCAGAGTTTTTTGCCCCATGTAACGCCTTGCCCCAACCATTTTATCAATCAAAAGCACACTTCGTTCACGCGAAGTACCGTTCGACTTCGTTCCGAACTGAAGTTTTTCTGAAATTCTAGACGAATTCCACTTTGTTAGAATCAATTCGCCCATCTCTAATTGTTATATTCTGATAGCCATAACTTTTTATTTTTCTGTACATGTGTAAGGGCCTTTTTTTTGTGTTAAAAACTGATATTTTCATTGGTACCAATTTGGGGCTTGTGGGATTTTTGATCACTTTTTATTTTATGTGCAACAGTCAGAACAATTCTGCAATTTTTTTTTTGTTTTGTGTTTTATACAGCATTCATGTTGCGGATTAAGTAACATGACAGATTTAAAGGCTAGGTTGTTATGCATGCTGCAATAGAAAGTATGTGTACTTTTTATTTTTGATCTTTTTGGGGGGGGATTTGCATTTGTAATGGGAAAAGGGCAGTGTAGAGTGTTTAACTTTATTTTTTGTGTGTTTTTTTACTTATTTTTTTCACTTTTATATTTGTTTTACTTGTAGCCACTAGTGATGAGCGATCACGCTTACTATTCGTATCGGGACTCGATTAGTCGATATCCGGCAATTATCAGAGGATTGCCGATAGTCGATAATAGATATATCAGCCACTAGATAAATCCACATTAAAAGTCTATGGGAGAGGAAGAACACCTTCATTCTTACACCCAAAACAGGGGCTGGGATGGAAGCATGGATATTAACATCCAACAACAGTTCAAATGGATACGTAGTCTACCATCTTAGCACAAAAACACTCTGTCGCTCCTATTGCTTGGCTCTCAAACGGTTTCCATGTAAAGTGCTTGAAAAAAGAACCAGGAGTGCGGAGTTCAAAAAACAAACGGAGGATTGGTGAGTGGCTAATGTGGTTTGTGATAGCAAAGTTGTTTTATTTTTGTCTATGAAGGGTTGTGTTTTTAAAGTACTGATCTTAAAAAAAAAGATAAAAAAAAAGTTCCTAGTTGTACTCCAAGGACCTTTTGCATACTGGTGTACTTGTCGGGACCTTTGAGTCCACAGGACTAGGGGTGGGAGGGGTTTCTTTATAGTTGTAGAGCAGGTTTAATGTGCAGCACAGAGCTCGTATAAGAGCTCGCTATATTGCTGGCTACAAAACGGAGAGTCGGTAGCTTGGCTGGTAGTGCTTGAAAAGAACAGTAGTTGTGCGGAGTTACATACAACAGTAACCGGAGGATTGGTGAGTGGCTACATAGGTTTGTTGTAGCATGAACGTTGTATGTTTTTTTTTCTAGTTGAAGGTTGTGTTTAAAGTACTGACACTTTAATAATAAAAAAAAAATAAATAAGTTTCTAGCTGTACCTCCAAGGACCTTTGCATCACTGGTTTTGTACTTTCTCGGACCTTTGAGTCACTATGACTAGGGGGGGAGGGGTTTCTTTCTAGGTGTAAGCAGGTATAAATTGCAGCCACAAGAGATGTGCTCTATAATGAGCTCGCTTCTAATTGCTTGGGCTCTAAACGGAGTGCTTGAAAAGAACAGAGTGGCGTAGTTCAAAAACAACCGGTAGGATTGTGTGAAGTGGTCGTACATGATGGTTTGTGTGCAAAAGTATTGTTTTATTTTTCATATTAGAAGGTTGTGTTTAAAGTAACTGACACTTTGTAAAAAAAAAAAAAAAAAAAAAAAAGTTCTAGTGTAAGCAAGGAACTCATTTGCATTCACTGGTATGTACTTTCGGGACCTTTGAGTACATTTGTAGTCTAGGGGGGGACGGGGTTTCTTTTAGGTGTAAGCCATGGTATAAAATGCTCGACAATGTGCTCTATATGAGCTCGCTCTATATGCTTTGGCTCAACGGAGTGTCTGTTGAAAAAGAACAGTGTGCGGAGTTCATAAACAACCGGGAGGATTGGTGATGTTGGTCATAGTGGTTTGTGTGTTGAGTCAAAGTTGTTTTATTTTTCAATTGGAAGGTTGATGTGTTCTAAAGTACTCGTACACGTGCTTTTAAATGATAAAAAAAAAAAAGTTATAGTGATGTTACTCCAAGGGACCTTTGCATCTTGGTGGTACGTGTTTCGGGACCTTTGTGTCACTAATGACTAGGGGGGGGGGGGGGGGTTTCTTTTAGTGTAAGCAGTAGGTATAATTGCAAGCACCAGCAAGTGCTTATAAGAGCTCGCTCTATTGCTTGTCTCAAACTGGATGTGCTTGAGAAAAGAACAGAGTGCGGAGATCAAAAACAACGGAGGATGGATCCCACCCCCCCCCCCCCCCCCCCCCCCCCCCCCCCCCCCCCCTCCCCTCCCCCTCCCCCCCCCCGCTGAGTGGTACTATTGGTTTGTACGCAAAAGTTGTTTATTTTTTCTATTGAATGGTTGTGGTTAAATAACTGACACTTTAAAAAAAAAAAAAAAGAAAAAGTTCTAGTGTACTCCAAAGAGGGACTCTTTGCAGCAACTGTGTGTACTTTCGGGACCTTTGAGTAGACATGAGACTAGGGGGGAGGGGTTTCTTTCTAGGTTGTTGTAAGCAGGTATAAATTGCAGCACAATGGTGCTCTATATGAGCTCTGACATCTAATGATTGGCACTCAAAGGAGTTCTCAAGGGCTTGAGTAAGAACAGATAGTGCGGAGTTCCAGAATAAGATCAACGGAGTTAAAAAACAGGAGAAGAGGAAAAGAGATGTTAGAGTAACAACCTCTTTTATTTAATACTTCAATCTCATTAACTTATTATTTTTTTTTTTTTTTCTTTCATGCTGTTTTGCACCACGGATTACATGGGCCAGCATTCACTGGCTCAAATTCTTAGCAGTGCACAAACTGCAACTATGTATGCTCACACTACTGGAGCAAGAGGTCCAGGGTGATATACCTCGCTGTAGCTACAGATTGTGAGTCATGTTGCTTACTCTGGTAGCTCGCAGATTTAGGTATATCATAGAGGCAGTAAAATGCAACTATTGAGGGAGATTTTGCGACATCAGTGAGACCGAAGAAGAGTTTGCTAATCTTGGAAGCAGACAATTAAGTGGGCTAAATGTGGAGGGTGGAAGTATTGGAATCAGCAGGGAGGAGCCGTTTCGTAAGTGGGTTAATGTAGACAGGGGTGAGGGGGGAGCTCTAGGGGTACCAGAAAAAGGAAGCCGCTCTTACTACTCCTGAGATACTAGCAAAATTGCTCAAGTTTGGGTTGGACATATGTGGGAATCAGTCTCAGAATTGGCCAAAGCTACCTTGTGTGTAACACTGCTCTTTCCTAGCAGCCGGAAGAGCAGCCCTATCTGTAGGTTTTGGGGGTTGGGATTGCATGTGTCAAGGAAAACGGACATGTTAGTATTAGTAGTAGGGGGATCTCTATAATCAGGAGAAGACGGATATGATTTAATGTGTCGCCAGGACCGCCTCAGTACGACATATGTTTGCTGCAGTCTACATGGTGGCTCAGGTTCGGTCAGTATGTTGGGATGCACGGGTGAAAAATTATCTAGGGAGGGGCTGGCGTATGGACCCAGCTGTTGTAGGTCATGTTGGAACCTTTGACAGAATAAGGTAGGTGGAGGCTCCTAAAGAATAATTTTAAAGAACTAGCGATCAAAAGCAGAAGGGTTGGACCTCCAATGTTGTGTTCTTCGGTATGTTTATGCCTGGTGCCATGCGCTACTCAGGAAGACTACGGGAGCTCAGGGAGTAAATGACATGGCTGATAGTCTTGGTGTTAGGACAGAGGGGTTTGGGTTTCTTTAGAGAGAATTGTGCTGATATTTTCAATTGGGGTACAATCTGTTTTCTACAGGATTAAATTGCACATGATGGAAGGGGGTGTTGCTGTGCTGAGGAAAGAGTTCTAGAAAGGGTTGCGGGCGTTGTTTAAATAGGGCATGAGGAGGGAGGACAATATAGAAAATGAAGGTGTGTATGATACTGTTAGAGAGTGGACAGACTATATCAGGCATGGGTGGAGAGAGTGGATTGATGGGGTGAAGTTGGAGAGAGACCAGGTGGATAGTGTGGAGATCAATGTGTTGCAAACCCGCATTAGAGGATATAAGTACCCAAAAATATCTCAGTGTATTCATGCCATCTACTAACTGTATAATTATAGGTGTATCGCTATGGATGCTGTCTAATAAAGGTATAATGTTAAATTCTCTGTGCCATTTGTCGCAAAGGACGTAATGTAACTTTAAGTATCCAATGTCCATCTACGAAGGAGAAGATGTTAAATCTCGAAAACCGCCATGCTGAACATAGGTAAACTCATTTAATCCCATGCGGTCTACTGATAGGGGTATGTATGATCCCATGATGTACTTATTGAACATGCATAAGATACAATTCCAAAAACCATTGGACGGAAAAAGTGTAAAAGAACTGGAAGGGAAATTTTACAAATGTCTATTCACTATAATGTGTAGAAAGTCTCTGCTTACCCAAAATAGGGGAACTTGTGGGCGCTAGTTGTAGAGGAGTGATTGATGTGGTAGGTGAGATTGCTGAACATGGCTGGAGTCTTCCTGCTATGACTTGGGTGGTTACACTTGACAAGGTATTTAATCTACTTAGGAAAGACAGATATATTGCGAAACAGGAAGGGGAGGAGGTGTGTTGTAATAGTGTAAGGAGAGATAGGAGGGCAAATGTAGAAAGGAAGGTAATACAAGTGGCGGTGGTTAGTAGCTGAATGGGGGGGGAATAAGTGGAAACAAATTGTGGGTGGATAATACAAGGTGTGGATTTAATGCAGATAAATATTATTTTTGGTGTAGCTTTAGACCAACTCGAAACATCACTGAGAGGAGAGATAGAAGAAGTACAGATGCATAATCTAATACTGGTAGGGGCAACTCAGGCAGGTACAGTGATAATAAAGGAAGTGACTTCTACAATTTAGCCCAGGGCATTGACTTGGCGGTCTCGGGTTTGCATTGAACGTAAAAAGGAAGGAATTATCCTCAATCTGTTAGAGGGATAATTTTATGGGCTTGTTTGTGGTGGGAACCAACTAGAAGTGCTGCTCTGTTGGATAATTTCTGTCATTTCTTACTCAATGAGCAGAAACTTGTCTGACGGTCAACGGTTTTTTCTCAAAATCAATGGTAACAGTGACCTACTAGATATTAATTTATTTTAGCGAGATAAACTTGGAAAAAAATAGAAAAAACAGGAGCGGGAAAGTGTAAAGTAACATTTAATCTTTATTAAAGGAGCCAAATTTTGCTTATTGTGGGACGCCTAATACAGGACATTAGACACTGGGATTAAGCTGTCGGATTAGCATACTAGATGATATAAAAGCCAATGGAGGAGCTTAAATACTTACTTTGCGGAAATCATTATGTTGCAAAATATATTGTTCTATGGGTAACAAGTAATAGGCGACTAAAAACTAAAAACCAACATGGCTTTCTACCTTCTGTTAAGTGGGCATTAGAAACAGATTAAAATAAAAAGGCCTTTAAAAATTATTAAGTCAGTAGGGCTCGGCATCAGCCTTGAAAATGTTACAAAAGAGGCTTAATGTAAAATCTGTAAAAAAGTGATAAAAACAGCTAAAGATTCGCAGGAAAGAAGAGGCAAGTGGGCCAAGGATTAGCAAGACTAACCACAAAGAAATTCTTTAAACTATAAATTGCCAAAAAAGCCAGAAAGTTTCAGAGCTACAGTAGGACCATTAAAAAAGCTTTGTGATAGGGGAGTGGTCACTGGTGACCAAGAGAAAGCAGATGGCTACTAAATAGAGTTCTGTTCAGCTCAGTATATAAACTATCACGGAGATACTGTTGAAGAAGGGGGTGGGCCTCAAGTGACAGGTCTAGTGGCTAGACCAGTTTCTGTTAATGTACATATCTGCTATAATTAATTGGCTCAGTGTAGAGAAATAAAGTCAAGCCAAGTTAAATAAAAACTGAATGTGAACAATGGCTCAGCCCTGATGGGGGGGCCCAAAAAATGTTCACCACCAAAGTTCTTAAAGAGTCGCCGCGGTTTGGCAGTGTGCCCCTTGTTACATGATATGTAGAGATTCCTGGTGAACGAGTTATAGTGCCTAGTGTAAGACTGGCGCTAGGCAAATGTAAGTGTCCATCTTCAAATAAAGGTTCTCTAAGTCTTGCCCAGTAGAAATTATAGACCAGTAGTTTAACATTATGATTGTGGGGAAAAAGAAAAATGTTTGAAGGGTATTAGGGACTATATACAGGAGTATGTTGACTCAAACAATCAAATATTATTAGTGCAATTGCCAAGAATGGAATTTTTACTAAGGTGACAGAAGTGTCCAAGACAATCTGTTTTCATTTTTAGGACGAGATGTGAGTAGAATAGAAGTTCTGGATAGACGGGGCGCAGCTTGGGATCTATTGTGTTTTTAGACTTTTCAAATGCGTTATAGACAATGTCCGAATTAAGCGTTTGTTTGGTAACTTAGAAATCCATTGGGTTAGATGATGTGAACAGTGTGGTAATTCGGATATTAAAAACTTGGGATGCTGGATCGTACTCGAGAGTTGGTGGGTAAATGGATCTATCTGAGTGGTTCCACCGGTTGAGTGTGGCTGTGGGCCCAAGGGCTCTCAGTATTGGGTCCTCTCTTATTTAATGTATTTATTAGAACGATATAGTGGAAGGGATCAATAGCTCGGTTTTGTCGATTTGTTGCATGATGACACAAGCTTATGTAGGCGTAGTAATAGTGCAATCTATGGAAGTATGCTCATTAAAATGCAAGCTCGAACGGGACACATGAAGTGCGTTGGGGCATACACTTGGCAAATGGGTTCAAAGTGAAAAAATGTTAAGATGGTTCTGCATCTGGGGAGAAATGAATATACATGCATCGATATGTCTAAGGGGGAGAAGAAACTTGGAGAAATCGTTGTTGAGAAGATACTGGGCCGTTCTGGATAGATCATATAACTACAGACACATAGCATGCAAGTGCATCATCTCTGCATCTAAGCCTAGTTAAAGATGTTAGATTGGGCGCTGTATAAAAGAGGCAGGACTCGTCGGGACAAGGATGTTCATTCTACCGCTGTAACTAAGCTTGGTGCGACCTCAATTATTAGAATATGTGTTCATTTCTGGTGCCCCATAGTTATAGAAGAGATGTAATAGAGCTAGAAGAGAGTACTCACTCAGTACGAGCAACCAAAACTTGATAATGGGGAATGGAGCATCTTAGTGTTATGAGGCCATTGGAGGGGGCTTAGTAGGAATTGAAATTTAGATTTGTCTTGAGAAAAGACGGACTTCGGCGGGGGACATGTTTAGTGTTTATATAATAATATTATAAATAAGTCCTACTATAAGAAAGTTATGGTGGAAAAAAATTTTATTCAGGTGAAGCGCTCCACTCAAAAGACAAGGGGACATTCCTTTTCTCGACCTAGAGAAAAAAAGTGTATTCAATATCCAGAGGAGAAGAGCGATTCTATCATCTGGAAGAATACTGTTTTTTGTGGAAATAGCTCCTGCATGAGGAGTGTGTAAAAGCAGGAATGTAGTAGAGTTTCAAGAAGAGAAGGTTAGGATTACTACCTGGAACTAACGAATATTAATGAGTACGTAGCTAGGTTAAAATTTCTGGATACCTGCGACGGTGGCGGCTCTGGGGTCAGATATTGGGTCTTATACTGGATAGATGTGTTTGGTTCTTGTCCTTGTGCGGATAGTTTCGGAGTGCAACTTAAACCAAGTGGAGCAAGCCTGGGCTTAAGTCCTTGTCTCTCTCCCTCTCACCCATTTTCCCCTATCCTAGAGTTGATAACTCGATGGCTTCGGTGTCTTCTTTCAACCTTACTAGACTAATGTAAACTATGTTAGAAACTATGTAACTTAGGTTATAAAAGAACTCTAGTATAGAAAATAAAATCACAGACCATTACAACTATGCCCTGTCTTGTACCACAGTCCATGATCCTAATAACATGCATGAACCAAATCAATTAAAATGTGCCCTAGCAAGTCAGTATTGATATTGAACCATTCTTTTTACTTGCTTGAATGACTGTTTGACTATCACAAGTACTGGAACGCAGCATGACCCTAAAAAACTATCTACCCCCAGATTAAATAAGTGTCTGAAAAAAGGAGTCTTTGAGAATCAGCATGTTTTAGTTGAACATGGACATTGAATATGCATGTGCCTGGAACAACCAGTATGAACATTTATTAAAACCTGTCTGAACAAACATATCTTAAAAATGTCGTAAAAAGGCGGTTCTTTTAAACCACCAATTTTAGTTGAAAATGGGACTTTGACTATCCTGTCTGGGACCGCTCTACGTATGACCATTTTAAACCTGTCTGGACCCTACAGATTAAAAAGTGACGGAAAAAAGTGGAGTCTTTCATACACTCATTTAGTTTGAACGGGAAATTGACTAATACCTGTCCTGGGCCAAGCATGAGCCCAAACCTGGCGATGACCCCCAGATTTAAAATGCCTGGAAAAAGGGAGTCTTTGTCAATTCCACCGTTTTTATATCTAGTTGAACTTGGACTATTGAACTATACCGTCCTGGGTAAACCTACTTCATGTTCTAGTCACTCCTGTAACCTCCAATGTACAATTCAGGGAATATCTGTAATCAAATTTTTTGTAATGAGAAGTCTTGTTAGTACTATCTTTAATTCTAGAAAACACTATTTTTAAATAGGAAGAAATCTCACTCCTCTCATGTCTTTGTTCTCTTTTTTTGTAATTGTATTAAATGGGTTGGTCTCACTACCAGGAAATTGCTTATGCTATTTTAAAAGAATCTTGCAAAAACAAGTAGTATTTTGTCAATTATGTGTCATTATACAGTGTCAATACACTATTCTGTTTTTGACATCTGCTATAGCACCATCTCCATTTGAGCCACTTCTTTGACAATTGTGTGTGAAGCTCACAAAGGTCTTGTTAGATAAACAAGTTTTTTTCTAGAATAGGACCTGTAGTATAGTGCATTTCTCAAAGAAGCATGACCCAAAAATTTTATAATAATGATATCTCAAGCAATTGTAAAATTGGAGGGAGAAATGACACTTAAAAGCTTATGTTTCTGTTCTAGAGAGGAGACCAATGTATTGTATAGCTGTATCTACACAGGCAAATGACCCAAAAAAATTATAAAATATGATACTTCGCAGCCAACTATTAGAATAAATTTGTGATTGGAGAAATGCCATTAGAACGCCACATTTAGTATCCAATAGGTCCATAGTTATAGCTGTATCTACAGCAGAGTGACAGAAGGGCACCCCATCAAATTTATGAAGATATGACTTCTCAGCCAACTATTAAGAAATTTTGTGATGGAGAAATCCAATTACTGAAGAATCTGATGGTGCCGACATTTCTGTTTCACATTTGGACTAAATGATTATGCTGTATCTCACTCAGCTACATGAAGCCCAAAAAATATTGAAATAGACTTTCAGCCACTTTCAAAAATTGGGATGGGATATGCCACTTAGAAGCAAGACATTTCTGCTTCCAAAGGACTATGACTATAGCTGTTTTATCAACAGCAACTGACTTCAAATCCGCATTTGACAATGGACGAAAAATTCTAATGACTCTCTAAGTGAGTTAAAATGGAAATACTGGTTATTGTTGAACCTTGGTGGGCTTTTACAGTTCCAACCGCAGAAATCAGCAAAATGATCTTTTTGGAACTGAAAATAAATATATTTGCTAGAGAGAAGAATAGATCTATTTGAAAAAACATTTTTCAAGAAGGTGACCATTTGTCTGTTTGAAGAGGATTGTGAAGTGAGACCGGCAACTAATCGGTGAACTCGGCGCAATTGAGGGGCTACAACAATAATCAGAGACTCATTTGCCTTATTCAATCTGATTGAAAGTCAATAATGATCACATAATATGTCTGTGGATAACTGTCTGAGATGACGTTTGAGACTAGTAATGACTCACTCTCAGCTGTGATTAGAAAAGGTACACACCGCTCTCAATATAGTGCTGGCTGCTGGGCAGGACAACTCACCTCCTTATTGGCAAAGTGTGTCGAGCAGAGCTCGGGGCCATTAATCTCCATTTTGGCTATGCCAGGACAGTCTATCTCGGTGTTGAGAAGCACGAATAGATCGTGCACCATGATGGTAAGCTGGTCTCTCGGTGTTGTATGGTTGCCCTGACTGATTGTATATGGTAGGTGAGGTGGTGGGAAATTAAGATTGCTCAGAGGTCACCCTTAAGTGTCTTCTGGCTCCACATTGCTGGTGACTGCTGTTGCGGCTACTTGGCACTTACTGCATGTCACGCGCTGACGTTGTTTCCACCGTGACATCTAGAAGAACGTGAAGCAGACGTAAAACAGTTAGTATCCAGTTGATCGCAATCAGCAAGGTCTTCATTTCCTGTCATTTTACTCTCTTTTTGGCGTGGGTGGAAGGAATGTGCTGAAGTTTTGTTTTGTACAGGGGATGCAGAGGGGTGTCCAACCCAGGTAACTGGTTGTACATATTTGATGGCCTTAATGCGAGGAATCGTGTTGGAGGATATGGAGCATCCAAGCACTCATGTGAAGAAGATGGGAAGCCTTGATTTCCCTAGCCTCTAGGTTCGAGGGTGCCTCTGCATCAAAATTCGCGCCAACGCCATACTTTCACAAGGCAATAGGGACGTCGGTAACGTCGCGGTGTCCAGGAAGATACCTTCCTCCCTCCTCCTATCAATTCTTTCGGCTACAGCTTCAAACACAGCACTGACTTGCCTTCAGTTGATGCAGACATGAGAGGCTGATATGCCAGCCTTTATGCACTAGCCTGGAGTCCTCCGAAACCACTGCTAATGAAGAACGATATATATTGTGAAAACTTTCTGGGATCTTGTGGATTTCAACGGAGTGGAGTAGGCTCCGTGGTCCGTCTCTCTGTCCGTCTCTCCTCCGTTCTGTGGCGGGACCTGATGTTTAACAGTGTCCATTGATGTTCCAGAACTAAGATCTCCACACAAGATCATGCTGAACAAGGGCATTGTCCTCGCAATGACCATTTTGGTGGCTTCTTCTAAAAAAGACTGGCAAGAATGGTTGTACAGACGCTCATTTCACTCGCCTCCACTATCGAGTGGGTAAATCAACTCCCGAGGTTCCGCACCCTCGGCTGTATTGTGTCAGGCCATGTGTAACTTCATACTTCGCGTATTGGCAATGGCTATGCTGCCACAATCGCATGGAGTCATGTGGAGGGTAGGAATATTAGGTGTTGCATGACGTCAACATTGAGAACGGTAGACGGAGGAGGAGAGACGTGCTGCCGCTGCAAAGCTAGCCAGGCGGGTACGTCTGCAAGAGGGCTTGTCCAACGCGGAAGTAAAATTGCGAAGCTCGACCTCGAGCCTTTCTCAGGATCAGGCAGCCCTGAACCCGTTGGTAGCGCATTTAGTGTAAAAGTGAAGACATATCTAAGGGGTACGACAAGGTTCATGACATGTGCATGAGCAAGGGATGTGCTACAGCCTACCGATCATAAGCTAGCGGCCGCTGATTAAGTGTCGATCACTGGTTATTCGTCACACCACCTTCCCTGGCACAATGTTCTTGTCACCCAGTAGCGCTCGGTCTCGTGTGCGGAAAGCCCGTCCACAGCTCCTGACTGTGTGTGGACGGTTCTAATGACAGATTAATTTCAACACGAGACAGATCCTGTGCTCATCTGGGCACGTGTGATGCATCAGAGGTACCTTGGGGGAAAGAACCCTGCACCAATCCCTGCGGTTTTGAAAGAGCGTGGCGAGCATGAGAGCCTCCGTGTCTCCTGCCAAGAGAGGGACATCCACCCAGACTCATCCAGTAGGAGCTTGTCACAGAGATACAGAGAGCTTGGCGTGATTACTAGTCCATGTGTGTCGGTGGTCAGATGGAACTTTTTCCTCAGACACAGGGGGATGCAGAAAAACGCGCTTGAATTTTTAGAGGACACGTGGTCTTGGCAAGGGCAGGGATGCCTTGTGGTTTCTGGCCATTAAAGAAATGCCTGCTCAGGCATGTGGTTTTGTGGGGAGCCATCTCGAGAGGCATGCTTGATAAAACGCGCCCTCATTGGATCCGCATTGTGTGTCATCTATCTATCCACTCTATCATCATCTAACAAGGTGAATTGGTCGTCCTGAACATTCTGGCGATCCAGGAGCCTTCAGGAAGCTACAAGCAAGATGGTGATCTGCAATGGCCATTGACGACTGACTGGGATTTTTCTGCCGTGATGAACGGCTCTTAACTCTCTGATGGCAATCTAACGTAACGGGGCACTTCAGAGAGACCTCAAAATAGATCCTCTTCTTTGGCTATTGGTCTTTGGAAATGCCTTCTGACCCAACCGCTTTTGTCCATCAAACGTGTCTTCTAGAAACATGGATTATCTCATCAGTGCGTGGTGGTACTGATCGTTGACATTGTGGGCTGCTCTTCGCTTCATCGTTTGGGCCGGATGATGATGAAGAAATTTGTGGCCGTGAGACTGGAGGACGCAGAGGTAAAAGACTGTCTGGATGCTAGGTGTTGCATTAACCACTGAAGAACAGATATGGCGACGGCTAGTTCGTTACTGAAGATTTCTACAGGGCCCTGACGGTCCTTACGGATCCGATGATCCGCTGGCAATGCGTGTGTCGCTCAGGCAGAATGGAAGGAGCACCTTCTCTGTTTAGTACCTCTTAACGCACTCCATGCCGAACCACCTATTTGCTCGCTTACCACGAATATGTTCAGAAAGATAAAAATTTAAAGAAGGTTTATGGAAGAGTTTTTTGAAAGTCTCATATAGTAAACAGAAGTGCACAACTCACAACTATTCTTTCCTAAAATCCCTCTAATTTCACTCATACAGTCAAATATGATTAGAAACTAGAAATGTTTTACCGTAATACCTGTGAAATGCGGTATAGGTGGAGAAGAACAGTAATGTGTCAAAATCAACAGGTTGTTCTTCCTTCAGTCCCGGGATTTTATAAGATGCCGCTTGTAGGACTAGGAATTAACAGTTTTCAAGACAAAATATCATGTACAAGTTGCGCCAAACTGCAGATTCTATAGTGCGTCCATTAAAAACATATTCGAAAAGTTACATGGATGAGAAAAATTTGCGTTTTTCTTGCAGCGAATGATGAAGGTCGAGGAACAGGTGTTGCTAGAATTTTTTTCTAGCAGAAAAAAAACTAGGGGACGAACCACGTGCTAATACAGCTATTAAAAGATTTTATACTGATACAATCAAAACGGTGGGTGTTTTGCACCAATGATGATACAACCAACAGTATACTAAAAAATTTCAGTAATCAAATTAAGTACAGAAGGTGGCTGTCTATGAACAAAACTGGGATTGACCAAAGTAAAGAAAAAAAAAAATACGCACCTATTTGACAGAATATTCAGATAATAAAAGAGTTTGCGGTTTTTTGCACCTATGATAATACACTGCAATTACTAGGCAAAATTTCTGTATGGTAAAATACCATACAAGATGGGTTATTGTTTAACAGAAAAATGTGCCTGCCCCCAAAGTGAATACGCAATTCCTCATTAAATTGTGTACGGATATTATAAGAACATGGTTTTTGCACCTATAAATTTAACACTAGGTTTGCGCTTGAAAAAGTTCTGTATCCCTATTGTGTGAGTACTAAGTTGGGTCTTTGAACATGGTGGGCTGCACAAAGTGATAAACATGGAATTAAATGTGTATATTATTAAGAGGTGGTTTTTGGCACCATATGATATACACCTGCTGTATGTGTATCTAGCAAATTTCTGTATGGTAATTATCTGTAGCAAGATGCGGTCATAGTTAAACATAAATGGCTCTGCGCAAAAGATGAACAAAAACCTATTTAAAGCCTTGATTTAAGATCATAAAAGGTGAGTTTTGAGAACCTATCAAATACACCCTTGCAGATTACTTAGAGAAAAGATCTGTATCCTAATATAAAGGTACAGCTGTCACAAAATACCAAGCTAGTGATATTTCACCATAAAACTGGCAAAAAGACTAGTTAATAACAACCAATTTTAAATTGAGACGGGTCAAGCAGAGTCTGCGGTGCTGCACAATATCCACTCTCACTTTTACAAGCCCTGCCTCGCCATGCCAGCCTGTCTGTCGGTGTGATCGCCCGATACCCCTACCCGCCCGCTCCCTCTAACCTCCCGTGGCTGTACAGCGCTAGATGCTCCTTTAAAATTTCTCAGCCTAAGTAACTAAAAACTGAAAAATCTCTACATCTACTAAAGTTATAATGTTCCATAAGTCTAAATGCATTAGTTGTTCTGTTGTGAACAAATGAGGAATACAGTTTATCAATGAGCTGTTTTGAGGAGAGAACCGTTCGCACACGTCCTGCTCTTATGATATCACAGAAACACACTAATGCTGAACAGGATAGTAGCCTGTTCTATGTTAGTAATAACGAGAAGGTCATGTGGATTTTTCAGCCAACACAAACATACACATCCCGTCATGACGTTTGCCAAACCAAGCTCACCTCTGTGCTGTTTTTCATTATCTCTAAAGTTGAGATTGTGTGGCCTGCGCAAAAAGACAAGAAGTTGTCAAAAATGGATGCGATTATTAATATGATTATGCGCAGAATTTATAACCTAAATGTATCACGTTTTGATCTGAAAAAATCAGATCTATCATAAAGAAAACCATGCAGATTTCAATCTTGGTGAGTAAATAGAATGCCTCAATACCTAGTAGTCACTGGTGTTGAGACTCTGACCCCGCTTAATCTTAGATGGATGCTAAATACATCATAGCAGTACACGACTGTACTACTATGTTTTGTAGCTGCCTTTGCTATGCTTTACGAGATGTGTTTGTTCAAGGTAGCAAATGTCAGCATCCCGCATGATCTCCAATCGCAGGGGTGCTCGAAGGAGATGGTAGCAGAGAGCAAACTCTTCCATTTTTGTTATTTAATTATTAGATGATGTGGCATTATCTATTGGTTAATCAGCCGCAAACGAAGTACATTCTGGTCCCGGATGATAGTAAAGGTCACCAGCTGTAGCGCACAGCCAGTTCCTCGCAGTGATCATGCAGGACTCTGTCGTAGAGCTCAAAACTGGTTCTGTCTTTAAAGGGTTAATGTAACAAATAAGTTTAGAATAAGTATTGTTTTATTTACATTTCTATAGGCTATACTTGAAACAGTCCACAAACTATAGTATTTGCGTGCTATGTCTGCATGCATAATATACATTTGTTGATCTAGCTGCACACAGAGACCAATATAAATGGTTTTCATTCACTTTACAGATCTAAAGGGTTTAAAGGTTTTGTCTCACTATAAGTATTGCTTTTAATGATAAAGATCTTGCAAAAACAAGTCACTTTGCAATACGTGTCTATTAACAGTGTCCTACCTATTCCTGGATATCCCTTCTTGTATGGGCTGCACCAGCTTCACAGGTCACTATAGCTACAGAACTGTTTGATTTCTCCTGATAGGCTGTCAGCACTGGTTGCTATAGTTACAGACCTGGCTTCTACTGCAACCTAGTAGAAGCCAGTAAACAAGCCCCTGAATTCAAAATGAAACCAAGAAAACAGGAATGAGGTAAGATTAATCAATGTAGTGAGACAACCCCTTTAAGTAAACATAAACAATCGGAAAATAAAGAATAAAAAACCCTGTAGATTACAATTTGTGATGATGGAAGTCATATTTGACTTTGGACTTTTAGGGTATGTGCAGACAGCGTCTTGGATACATTTTTGCAATACATAAAACGTTTTGCATCAGACACATCCAAAAACGTACCACAAAGTGTGGTACGTATTTGGATACATATTTTGGACTGCAGAAATGTATCCCTATTGTTTCTATAGGCTTTTCAATGCGTTAAATGGATCAAGAACTGACATGTCAATTCTTTGAATACATCCGTTTAAATCAATGCATAAACGTATGTAAAACACATATAGTCTGGACGACAACATGTATTTTACATTTAAATCAATGTAATCACATTTGAACATTGTTAAATACGTATTGGGGTCCATTTTTCGGTACGTAAAACGTACACAAATACTGTATGTGGTTAACAAACACCGTGTGAACATACCCTTAAGCTTTACCTATGTAGACCCTTTTTTGTCCTGAACTTTTTTTCTTACCTTGGTTAAGTAATAAACACACTGTTGGAATGTGTACATAATAACCTCATCAAGAAGTGCCATGGACTCTTCACATGCTTCTAGGTCACTTGATATAAAGGCATCTTGAGAAGTACCTGAAAAATTAATTATTTACAAAATGTTAAACAGTATTACTTTCTTATTTATACCTGATAAGTGGGGCCTCCACCTTTGAAATGCATTATTGCATGGCTTTCTCCATTGAAGTCTATGTTAGCTCCATGAAGAGATTAGCTGAGAGCGATTCTTCCATGGATAATGTCATGGATGAAATAAACCTCCCAGCATTCCTAATTACTAGATCACAAACTACTGGTAAAGATGTTTAAAACATGACCAATGTAATTGAAGGGGGCTTCTCTGTATGCTTCCATGTTGCTGACTTGCCTACAGTTACCGCCCACTGAGCAGGACGTTGTGCCGTACTGGGGTTGACTGTATTATACAGATGTAGCAAAGTCTAACTTGACCGTGATGTCGCAACTTACAGTATTATCTGCTTTTATCTCTAAGCAATGGTGGTTGAACAGCATTAAAAAATTTAGTAAACATTCTTCTATATGATATTAGTTTGAAAGATAATGCCCCATGATCTTTGCTACATCTGTACATACCAAGCTTGAAGAAGGGCTCTAGTCTGAAATGTTGCTAGTATTGACACAGTACATGGGTAATATAACACTCAATAACATTCGCTGACTGCTCCTTTATGTATGGTATTGGTAAAATGGTGGACCATCCTGATCAGGCACCTGTCATCACTACTAAACTAGAGTATGTTACCTTTACTAAATGTGTGGCCAAATTTTGGATGAGATATGTTCAGGAGGTTGCACCACAAAGTCATAAATGCCCCATGTGATGCAGTAATGTGCTTCATATTGCATCATTTGTTGGAGTGTCCTATGGTGCTTGTATGATTCCTCTCCACATGATTTTTACTGACATTTTTGTAACTGCATTATATAGATGTCAGAAAGTGAGGAAACATGCATATGTGTCTTTTTGTACAGTGTATGGAAACTTCTGTATATATTGTCACGGTTCATGCCGTGGTCCCTGCCTTGGACCATCTGCGTGTCCATGCCTGCCTTGTCTCCGTTATGGCTCCCTGGGTCCCAGCGGCCTGTTTTCTTGTTTGCTGCGAGTGTGTCCTTGTCCTTACTGGCCTTGCTCATGCTTCTTGGGGTCCTGTGCGCACACTGGGCCTCCTAGTGCATATGTGCGGCAGCTTCCTGCCCTTTATAGGTTCTGTGTCCTGGTTGCCTTCCTCTTGACCTGTAACCCCTGTGTATAAGAGGAACTTCCTGTCCTTGCTTCTGGGTCAGTCCATTGTTGTGCCTCATGCTGAGTGGTTGTCCATCTGAGCTCCTGCCAGCTTCTCAGGTCTGCTATTCTGGACTTAACCCCTGAGATGCCTGTTCTGTTCCTGTAGTCCATCAGAGCTCCTGACCACCTGTCTGTCGTCTTGATCGTACCTGTCTTTTCAGCTTTGCTCATACATTTTCAATAGGAATGAGATCAGGACTTTGTGATGGCCACTCCAAAACATTGAGTTGGTTATCCATAAGCCCCTTTGTAACCAGTTTGGCAATATGCTTTGGGTCATTGTCCATTTGGAAGACCCATTTCCACTCAAGCTTTAACTTCCTGGCTGATGTCTTGAGATGTTGCTTCAGTATTGCCAAATAACATTCTTTCCTCATGATACCATCTATTTTGTGAAGTGCACCAGTCCCTCCTGCATCAAAACAACCCCACAACGTGATGCTGCTATCCCCGTGATTTACAGTTGGGAAGATGTTCTTAGGCTTCTAAGCTTCTCCCTTTTTCCTCCAAATGTAACAATGGTCATTATGGCCAAACAATTAAATTTTGTCAAACCACATGATAAGTCTCCAAAAATGTAGATCTTTGTTCCTGTGTGCAATTGCAAACATTAACCTGGCTTTTATATGTTTCTTTTGGAGTATTGGCTTCCTCTTGGCATAGTGGCCTTTCAGCCTATGTTGATACAGTACTCGTTTCACTGTGGATAATGACACAATCTTACCAGCTTCTGCCAGCATCTTCACAACGTCTTTTGCTATTGTTCTTGGGTTGATATGCACATGTCGGACCAAAGCACATTTATCTCTGAGACACAGAATCTATCTGCTTCCTGAGCGGTATGATGGCTGGACATTCTCATCTTGTTTGTATTTGTGTATAATTGTTTGTGCAAATGAACGAGGCACCTTCAGGTATCTGGAAATTGCACCCAAGGATGATCCAGACTTGTGCAAGTCCACAATTCTCTTCCTGATATCTTGGCTGATTTCTTTAGACTTTCCCATGATGTTACACACAGAAGCAGTGTGTTTCTGGTGCGCAATTAAAATATATCCACAGATGTGTCTCTAATTCAGATGTTGCCAATAAACCTATCAGAAGCTTCCAAAGATCAAATCGGCTGTCCCAAATTGTTTAAAGGCATGGTAATCCTAGTGCATGTAAACTTTTGACATTGCAGAAAGTAATAAAACGGCCTTAAACTCTCTCTCTCTCATTGGTCTGGCATTTGACAAAAATAAATAATTTTGGTAATCGTAATTGACCTAAAATGGGTAAGGTTTATTCTGATTTCATGTCAGATAGTGAGAAAAACATGCATATGTGTCTTTTTATATAATATATTTATATGAGGGGCCGCTGATAAGTCTTTGGCTTTGTGTTCTTTTTTTTGTTCCTACAGTAATGAATGTTCCATCAAATGAAAGTCTTATGTGTCTAATATCTGTTTTCAAAATTTTGTGTTTGTAGCTTATGGTAACAATGGCCTAGGCACGCAGGAAAACAAAATGTCGGAGTCTAAGACGATATTCAAAGGAAATGAGAGTAGAGGATTGATAAAATTCTTGTTTCTGCGAGGAAAGTCTGCAAAGGATATTCATGGTGATATGGCACAGACATTGGAGGATCAATGTCCTTCATATTCTACAGTTAAGAACTGGGTTGCCAAATTCAAAACGGGCCACCAATGATGAGGAACGTCCTAGACGACTGAGAGTGATTGTTGTTCCAGAGATCGTCGATGCTGTGCACAACCTCACACTGGAGAATCTGTGAAATTCAGCTAAAGGAATAGCAGACATCATGGGGATTTGTTGTGAACGTGTTTGTGTCATTATCCATGATCATTTGAACATGAAGAAGCTATCTACAAAGTGGGTCACCAAATGTTTGACAACAGATCAGAAAAGCAAGCGAGTGAAAACTTCCTGGTCCATTTGTCAGCGATTCCGGACTGATAAGAACTTCCTGGATTGACTGGTCACTATGGATGAGACGTGGATTTATTTGTATGACCCTGAAACCAAGGAGCAGTCAAAAGAGTGGAGACACAGTGGTTCTCCTCGTCCAAAGAAGTTCAGGGTGCAAAAATCAGCCGCTAAGGTGATGGCGTCTGTGTTCTGGGATAAGGAGGGCGTGCTGCTAGTGGATTACCTTCAAAATGGCTCCACCATCAATACAAGGTATTACATAGAACTTTTGGACCAATTGATTGCAGCTCTGAAGTCCAAAAGGCGCGGCAAGCTGTCCAAAGGAATCTTGTTCCTGCAAGACAATGCCTCCGCTCACACCGCACAAGCGACCATGGCAAAAGTGGTGGAACTAGGCTTCCATCTGGTAGACCACCCACCTTATTCACCAGATCTAGCACCCTCTGACTATCATCTTTTTCCAAACCTGAAGAAACACCTCAAGGGTACCAAATTTCACACCATTTCTGATGCCATGGCTGCTACAGATGACTGGTTTGAGGCACAACCGAAATCCTGCTTTTTGAAAGGCTTAGAGAACTTGGAATACTGAAGTAAGAAGTGTGTTTACATCAGTGGAGAGTATGTGGAATAAATGTAAAGTTTCATCTTACAATCTCGTTTTTTTCTGGGTAAAGCCAAAGACTTATCAGCAGCCCCTCGTAAATATCTGCATGTAATATCTACAAATTATGATCATATGGTGTCCAGCACTTGGAGAAATATATATTAAGGTGCTTGTGGAAAGAGTATTGCAACTCTTAGACAAATAATTGAAGTGATTTCACAGCACACACAGCGGCGTATTGAAGCACAAATACATGGCAAAATGCGCCCCGCAATTACACCATGTGAACATACCCTAAGTATGCTTAGGTCTCAGCTCAGCTGAAAGTTTTGGGCAGGAAGTGGCTGTCAGACTTAAAGAAATGTTGCTTAGGGGAGGAGCAAAACTTGAGCACCAAACTAAACGTTTTGTTCCAGAGCCTTTAGCTATGCCACTGAATCTGACACTGTCCAATCAGTGCTGACAATGTAAAGTTGTGGGCAGCTAAAAATGGTCCCTATGGCTTTAAGTTAACCAGTTCCTGACTGGGTTGTTTATCCCCCCCCCTCCCTTCTTACCAGACTCATTTTAATTTTCTCTAGTACACTTGATTAGGCTTATTGCACACCAATTTTTTTTTTGAATGGATGATGCACATAAAAAACATATGCATTAACAAGTTTATTGACTAATGTAGACGGACTGAAGTGCAACGTACATTGGTTTTATGTCTGTTTTTACATTTCCCGTCAAATATACGTTACATTTTGGCAGATGGAAAACGTAGAGTGCTTTGCTTTAAGTAAAAAAAAAAAGTATATGTTACAGTCTATGTTTTTTTTAAAGTTTGTCAATGGAAAACGTATCCTAGTGTATGTGCCAATGTTGTAAACATATACGTTTGTATCCATCAAATCATATCAGGGAAAATGTTTTTTTATTTACTTTCTTAGCAGAAAAAGTGGCATTAAAATAAGTTGTGTAAGGGTATGTTCACACAGCGTTTTTGGATACGAATTGGGATCTGTGTTGGATCCGAAAATCGCATCCAAAAACGTAGCGTCGATCAGATCCAACACATATCCAACACGCAGCTTCGTGTTTGGATCGATGTTGGTTGCAGCAGGATCACACCCTATAGTTTTAAACAGGGGTCCTGCTGCATCTTTCAGAAGGATGGATCTGAAAGATGCAATGTAAAAACGCATCGGCGATCACTCATGTGAACGCTGATACGTGTTTTACATTGCGAGCAATGTAAAACATACTGCTTATTGTTAGATGCATGTTTGGGTCCATCTAGACCAACCCAAACACGCATCTAAAAGCGTATGTTCACACGGACCCAACACGCCATGTGAACATACCCTAATTGTGTCACTTTTCCATCATAGACATTTTTTCATATAGGTGATATAAAGTTTTAGGGTTGTCAGAGGTGGCCGTCTTAATATAGTTTGCGGTTCTGGGCTATAGGCCACAACACCCTGCTTGTGTTGTTTTTATTTTTCTGTGGTAAATTTTTTATTTTACATAAGACCAGAAAAATGCTTCTGGGGGGCATATTTAGATAACTTTTTTTTTTATCCTCAGTTACAGAAGAAATGCCCATAGTAGTGACTGCAAAGTTGATCTGGGTCTGATAAGAGCTAGCAACTTATGCAGTTACCAAGCCCCAGCGGTCAAGGGATGCAGAATCCTAGGAGGTTTCCTGTTCATCTGTATGTACAGTGCTCATTAAGTACTTGAAAAGACAGGGACAGAAATAAACCCTTCCTGTCATTCTTCCCTGGGACAGCAGGGCAATCCTGCAACAGATTGTTTGTCTGTAAAAGACATGTAGAGTTATGCGTCAACATGTTCATATAGGGGACGGATGTGCAACGTACATTGACATAGTGTCTGTTTTTACACTTTCCGGGAAATATGCGTTTAACTCGTAATGTTAACTCGTTACACTTTTTTTTTAAAGTGTATGTCAATGGAAAACGTATCCTAGTGTACATGCCCATGTTGTAAACGTATACATTTGTATTCGTCATAAAAACATATAAACAAACCTAAGCAATCAAATTTCAAGGAGGAAAAAAAGGGTTGACGGATATATGAAAAGACAATTAAAAGACTAGTTATGTTAATTAAAAACAAACAGATGTCAGACTTCTGCACAAAACAGTGTACTTTTGGCATATTTTTAGTGTATACATTGTAATGTACATGTTTTGACGTATGGGCAAACGTAGTGTGCACCAAGCCTTAGATATCCAACTCCTGAAAATGTTAAATCAATGGTCGACATCTAGCTTAAAAAATCTGTTTTCATTCGATATGTATGCATGATTGACGCACAAAAACCTGTATTTGACAATACTTTGCTTAGTTATGTGAAAATTTACCTTTATTGTTCAATAAAGCATTGAATTTGAAAAAAAATAAAAATCTGAATAAAACAAATCTGACTTACTTTCTGTCTCCCATTCTTTTTCCATGTCTAGAATTTTTCTCTGTACAATTTGAGCAGAGCTCAATAGATATTTATTTGGACACCTTAACATTAATGGTCGGAGGTCAGAGGCCACCTCTTCAATCCCCAAAGTACTCCCCAAATTTTTATCTTGCTGACTAAAATGACAAAATAAAAAGTTTTTTTTTATCACAAAGCAAAGCATTAAACCAGTTTAAATCACACAAAAATACTTAAAAAACATATTTTTAGTAACTAGAGCTATTTTTTTTTTAGGAATAAAGTTAAATGTGTTATTGCATATTAAATATATTATAACTCCCAAACATTATGAAGGATATTGAGCTCCACTTTGCCACCCCATTTGTACCAAAGCAATGTAATAGCTAGGCTCCAAAGGGTTGCTGTGGCAGTCAAGGCCTAATAGACACACAGGGACCATGTGACCCCATATAGGGTTTAAATTTGGAGAAAAGACAGCTTTTAACTATGATTATATCCAGGCCCGGACTGCCCATAGGGCCCCAAGTGCCGGCGCCGGTCTGTGGCGTATGTTCAGGGGCCTCAACGGTCGCATCTGCGACTGGACCCCTGTGCCAGGGGGCCTACAGACCCAGACCCAGCCATGCAGCCATCACGGCTGCCGCTTGCACCGCGCAGTGCAAGCAGCAGTCGAGGCAGAACAGCTGGGATCTTCTGATCCCTGCAGTTCATTCAGCACCCTGGAGATGGACAGAGGCGGCAGGTGCGCAATGTGATGACGTCATCGCCCATCGCCACGCCTGTTCCGCGGGCCCCCGCAATCACGGGTGGAGAGCGGCCCACTCCATGCATGAGGAGTGAAGAGAGGAACAAGAAAGCAGAGCTTCAGGTATGTTTATTATTTTTTTTTTATACTACATAACTGGCCATGTATGCCCATGAACTTTGTAAATTCCATGCATGCTACCTACTTATATGCCCTCCTGCATTCTCCTACCTATTAACATTGCCCTGCCTGACTACTATTTACCTGCCTGACTATTTTAAATGCCCTGTCCTGCATATATACCTGACCCTGACCTATATTATAACATGCCCTGCCTGCCTATATTCCCATGCCCTGCTGCTTGCCTTTTACATGCCCTTGCCCTTTCATATATAAATGCAAAACTTGGCCTATTACTGCATGCTAAATACATGCCCTTGCCTGCCTATCCTATATACATGCCCTGACTGCCTTATCCTATATACATGCCTCTGACACTGCTACCTATATATGCCCTTGCCTCTTGCCTTTATACCTGCCTGCCTATATTACGATGCCCTGCTGCCTACTTTTCATTTGCCTGTCATGACTACTATATACATGTGCCACTGATGACCTAACTATATACATGGCAACTGACTGCTATATACCTGCCTGCCTTTATTACTTTGCCCTGCCTTGGCCTAATTATACTCTTGCCCTGCCTGCTAGTATACTTGCCCTGACCTAAATGTATATGCCCTGCCTAACAGGTTTATACTGGCTGCCTAGCTATATTACTGGCACTGCATATATATTGGCCTTTGGGGGGGGGACCTAGACCTGCTCCTTATATTTTAATTGACTGCCTATTAACTGCCCTTCCTGTCTGCATATATACTGGTCCTGCAATGCGCTACATTCTGGCCCTCGTGAGTGCTTAATTACTGGGCCCTACCTGGCTTGACTTGCTAGGCACTGCACCTGGCTACATACTGGCACCTACCTGGATTAATTTTATGCCCACTGGCCCATAGCCTGGCTATTTTTTTGGGACCTCCTACCTGGATTTTTATTGGCCTAGGACTGGCTAGAGGTTAGGCCCTACCTGGCTGATTTATGGGGGCAGCCCTAGTCTCTTGATGATTATGGGGGCAGCCCTAGCTACCTGGTAGTTACTGGGGCAGCCCCAGCATCCTGGCTAGTTAATGGGGGCAGCCCCAGGAACTGGCTTGTACTGGGGAAAAGACCCAGGCAACCTGGCTGCTAGTTACGGGGGCTGCCACAGCAACTGGCTATGTTACTGGGGGCAGCCCAGCAACCTGGCTTGTTAATGGGGCAGCCCCAGCTTCTGGCTAGTTATGGGGGGCTGCCAATGCTACCCTGGCAGTTTTATGGGGGGCTAGCCCCTAGCAACCTGGCTAGTTATGGGGGCATGGCACCAGCTACCTGGCCTAGTTAGTTAATAGGGGGCCAGACCTGCCATCCTGGCCTAAATTAATGGCACCTACATGGCACTGATTTATGATTACTGGGGGGCAGCCCTAAGCTACTGGCTGATTACGGATGGCAGCCATAGCTACCTGGATAAGTGACTGGGTGGCCAGCCCATGAAACCTGGCAATGTTTTTGGAGGGGGCTGCCCCAGCAACCTGGCTAGGTTACTGGGCTTTGGGACAAACCCCCGGCTAAATGAGATTATTTTCTGGGGGCCAGCCCCAGCATAACTGGCTAGGTTACGGGGGCAGTCCCAGATACATGGCGAGTTACTGGGGGCTATCACAGCTACCAAATTATTGGTGGAAGGATTCTTTTACCATTACATAAGGGGGGGGGTCTAACTAGTTACTTGACACTTATATGACTTTTTTTAATATTCCTAATTTTAGGGTCCAACTTATGCTGTTTGGGGTACATATTAACTAACTTTTTACTGGTGGGGGCATTATTACTATTTAGGGGATAAGGGCAGGCTTGTACAAATTTGGGTTTTGTTTGATAGGAAAGTGCTGGAAAAAAGAGTGGAGTTTCTAAGATGTATTTTGTGGTAAATTATATACAGGGACGGAGGTTAGATTGACGGTTGAGAGAGAAGAGAAGACATTACTTGCTGTACCGGACAGAGAAATAAAATGGAATAAGAGGAACCTACTCATCAGGGAAGGGACATAAGGAGGTTTTTGGGCAGATGCAGAAGGATAAGGAGATGAGATACAATATACCCCAATCAAGTGATGACCGTATCCTGTGAGTCCCTGCTGTCAGGGTCTTTTACTTCTGTGTTTTTTAATCAGTACTGTATTCATTGTGATGGGTGTCTGATAACTGGTATGTGATTGGTGGGGTTTTGTTGGTTGGTGCTTTGTAGTGTCAGTGTGGGCTTAGTACCTGATTTGTTTTATGCAAGAGCGCACACCTGATCTGTGATGAGAGGTTTTCTATGCTCCTATTTTATCTTTCTTGTTTGTGTTTTGGGTTTCTCTCACATATAGTGCGTTTTGGTGCCATTTTTTGGATTGCGTTTTTTTGTGCAGAAATGCACAGCATTAAGATTCTCTGCCTTATCTGCATCTAAAAAAACAAAAAAAAAAAAACGCACCAAAACCCATCAAAAAACGCACCAAAAAATGCTATTGTCGTAAAGGCCTCCTTTATAGTGTAGTTTATTTTAGAAAGTGGCGACTGGTGCGTGTAACAAAGGACTTTTTTAAGCGGGAGGATAATGTATTGTGGGCTGGTTTGGTGGTTTAGTTGCCAGGCTGATTTTCATTCCCAAGTTCCGATCCTCCTGTATTTTATCAAGATGAAATACAACAACTGATAACTTTCAGTCAAGTCACTTCTATTTGACATCTTCTTCCTTTCAATGTCAGCAGCATGTAGGTCCTGATATAAATCAGATGTGATCAGACGTATTAGGGGTGACTATGAATGATATAGGTGCTGCCGCCAGTTCAGTATTCTGGTGTCTTTCAGCCCAAAAACTTGGGTTGCCAGACATGTTCTCTAGATCCATGGCCAACGAAACAGTACAAAAATTGGTCACATTATTGGGGAGGCCCCAACGCGAGCACTTTGTAATTGAGCCTGAATTTGGGGGGGTGTTCTGGTGATGGGTTATCACCACAACCGTATAGATTATGATTCTACACATTTGTGACGGGCGTGGAACGCTGGAAAAGGACAGCAAAAACTGGGATGCATTGCTGCAGGAAAAGGATAGTAGACCAAGTTTAAAAAGTGGTTTTTGCCTGAGCCCTGATTTGTCCATTGTAGGAGCTAGAAGATTAGATTGAAGGATAGTGCCCCTAATCTAGTGGGCTCCTTTTTGCTTGGTCCAAACTGAGTGTTGGAGAGCACAGAGTGCTAGTTAACAAACCATAGTTTTTAATAACAGTAGGATGGAAAAAACTGATAAGTAAACAAAAGCTTTTTTATTTTTAATACTTCAATCCGCATTAACTTTTTTTTTGTTCTCTTTCATTGCTGTTTTGAACCAGGATATTGGGAAGCTTCACTGGCAATTTCTAGCAGTGCACTATCTGCCAATATGTATGAAATACGGGCAAGGTGACTCCAGGGTGGATATATCTGTAGCAGATGTGCATGTTGCTACTTGGTAGCTCGCTTTTTAGGACCTAGAGGAGGCAAATTGCATACTCTGAGGGAGATTGAACATATGAAGAGAGGCGGTCTGCTTCTCTCACACGGCTTTTTTTCGGGCAGAAGAAGATTGGCGCCGTTACATGCGCGCCCGTGTTTTGCTCGATCTGAGTCTACGGCGCCAATCCGTAGCCGTAATTACGGTAATACACCGTTATCATAGAGATAACAGTGGATTCCGTCGCTTCCTCCCCGCGCGGCGATATCCGAAGGACGGGTGTGGAGATAGTGACACTGCAATTATCCAGGAAGCAATAAGCGACGCGTGGTGGATGGATATATGGAAAATCTTTGGGGCAGGCAGGGCCGTGCCCCGCCCCTTATTCCAAGACGGTTTTGTGAGCGCAATTCCGGATCGCAATTCAGTCTTGTATAAGTCATGTGAACACGGCCTTAGTGGGCTTAAATGTTTGAGGGGGTGATATTGGATCTGCAGGAGGAGCTGTATTGCTGGGTTATTGTGACAGGGGGAGAGTTTATAGGGGTAACAGAAGAAAAAAGGATAAAGGCCACTTTCTCCTCCTGAGATTCCTAAGCATAATTGCCAAGTTGGGTGATATTGCTGGGGAATCAGTCTCAAGAAAATGGCTGACCTAGTGGACATGCTATTCCTAGCAGCCGGAAAAGAGAAGCCACCCAACTAGTATAGTAGGGGGGTATGGGAATGCAGTGCAGGTAAGTAAAGACAGTTTTGTAGTTGTGTTAGGGTTGTTTATATAGTCTGGAAGAACGGAGTGAGGAGAATAATTTGTCGCCAGGTAAGCACTCAAACCCAAATTGGGTTGACTGTCCTTCCCTAGGGTGCCTGGGTTCGGCATGTGGCTGGACCGGGTGTATAAATTACTGGGAGCGGGGGGCTGCGCGTTGTCCCCCAGCTGTTGTGGTCCATGTTGGAAACAATGACAGAAATTACGGTTAGGTGGAGTTCCTAATGAATAATTTTTAAAGATCTAGGCTCTATGTGATGGGAAGGGATCCTACTAGGTTGCGTTCATCCGGAATAATGACGGTTTGCCGTTGAGATACCTCAGGAAAGGATAGAGGGGGAGTCAGGGAGTTAAATGCATGGATAAATAAAGTCTTGGTGTAGGTCAGAGGGGGTTGGGGTTTTGGGTTCTTAGAGCATGGGAATGATTTTTAATTGGGGTACATCCTGTTTTTCTACAGTTTAAATTGCACCTGAATGGATGGGGGTATGCTGTGCTGGGGGAAGAAAGAGTTCTAGAAGGGTGAGGGTTGTTGTTAAACTGGGATATTGTGGAGGGAGGACATTGATAGAAAATGAAGGGGTAGATAGGTTAGAGAGTTAGGCTGGACTCTTATCGGAGGGTGGGTGACAGTAGTATGGGGGGAGGTGGACTACACAGTGGTTAAGGAGATACATGTGTTGCAAAAACCAGAGCATTGAGGATTTAGGTAACATCCATATTTTTTGTAATCTAATGCCATCTTACTAATGTGTAATAAATTAATCACTTGCTAAGGTACCACTCTAATGGTATATAGGTATAATCCCATTTGCCATCATCTGAAAGGTAATGTATAATCCCTATGCCATCTACCAAGGAGAGATGTTTAATCGAATACCTCATCTGGAACAGGTAACGATTACATACCATGATGTCTATGATCGGGTTAATGTATGATCCCATGCCGTTAATGAAAATGTTAGATACAATCCCAAAACCATTGACGGGAAAAAAAAGTGTAAAAAACTGGAAAGGTACTTTTAATGTTTATTCTCAAAATGACTACAGAAGTCTTGAATCCAAAATGGGGTGGGAACTTGAGGCGCTATGTTGTATAGAGGAGCTGATTGATGTCGGTTGGTTATTGCTTGAAACATGGCTGGGAATCACTCGCGCGTTTTGTTTGGGCACAGTCAACCTTCAAGGTTTTAATATATTTAGGTAATACAGAGCGAAAACCAGGAGGGGAGAGGAGGAGTGTGGTCTGTATGTAAGGAGTTGATATGGAAGGCAAATGTGAAATGGGGGGTAATACAGGGCGGAGTACTAATGATTGTGGAAAAATTGTGGGTGGAAATACAAGGGGGGGAGGGAATTTAATGAGAAACTATATTATTGGTGTAATCTTTAGAACTCCCTAAGATCATTTGTGTTGAGCGTTATTATTATCGAACACAATAGTTGATATCAGGCCACAGTTTTTATGATTTGATCGATTTTTTTAGGATCATCGCGAGATATATATAATTTAGGTTAAGAATCTGTTGCTACATCTCATTAAAGATCGCGCCATTTTCGGCGCTTCCTGTTCATTTTGGGCGGCCAGCAAATCAGCTTTAAGAATTAGAGCTGGGGTTGAGATGTTGTGTGAGACGTCATGATGGGTTGTGTTTGGTTCGATTGGCTGGAAAAATATCACATGGACCTCGTTTTTTACATTAGAACAGCGTTTTTCCTGTTCAGCCTCTGTGTCTCTCGCGTCTCAGTGCAGAAAAGGAAGTAGGCGCCTCGGCTTTGTGTCCTAACAGCTCAGCGTAAATTATTCTATTTTCTTCACAGTTGAAACTCTATATTAGCTGTGCTGTTGATCTTTACAATTTAGTAGATTAGGATTGCAAAGATTTATTTGTTGTTAGCATAGAGAATCTTAAATGAGCAATCTACGCTGAAAGTAGTCACGGGAGGTGTGGAGCGGGGAGGGGCCCCTGCGTATCGCGAACACAGACAAGCTATAAAAAGAATTATGGATTAAAGTTCACAAAATGAGATCCTTTTGTGTAGACATTGCCTCTGCAATTGATTTATTATTAAACAGTTTTTCTTATTAAAATTAATTTAGGGATTTATTGGGCAGCATTAACTTACTAGGATAACACAATCTTTTTCTAGTAACTGCAGGTCTCTTTGTTTAGGTGCAAAACTTCACTTTTATTAGCAGTATACATGTTCGAGATCGGTGTTCTCATTTTCATTTTGCCATTCCACCTTTGTTGATATATCCACATTGCACTTATATTGAATACAGAATTTTATGTCACCACATGGGTGAATTGAAAGGTGCCAAATAATTTCATTGTATTATACGAATTCATAAACAGATAAGTGTGTTTTGTTTTTTAATTTGTGCGCAAAATAAGCTTTGTTCATTGAGGCAGCTTGCACTTAAATTTGAAATACAGCAATTTTATAGTCACCCACAGGTGAATGTAAGGTGCCAAAAAATATCTTGTATTATTACGAATACATACAGATACAAGTGTTTTTTTTTCATTGGACTCTACAGCTTTTGTTCATTGAGGCAGCTTGCACTTATAATCTGAATCCAGCAATTTTTTAGTCTCCACAGGTGAATTGAAAGGATGCCAAAAATATAATTGTATATTATCGGATATACATATACAGATACGTTGTTTTTTGTAATTTGGTGATCATTACCAGCTTGTTCTTTGAGGCATGCTTGCACTTTCTTTTAAAACAGAAAATCAGCCATTTTTTAGTCTCACAGGTGAACTCTGAAGGTGCCACAACAAAATTATCTTGTATTTTAATAGAATTCATAAACTGATACGTGTTTTTTTTATGCTCTTTTGCCCAAGTCCAGATTTGTTGATAGAAACTTGCACTTTATATTGGAATTCCAGAAATTTTTATAGTCTCCCACGGTGAATTGAAAGGTCATGCCAAAAAAATACCTTGTATTATTCGATTACATTCAGATTTGTTGTTTTTTGATCTTTGGCGCTTTTTAAATACTGCTTTGTTCATTGAGAGTGACTGATTTAGCTTTGAACTTAAATCTGAATCCAGCACCAATTTTGATGTCACAACAGTGAACTGGAAATAGGTGCCAAAATTATCTTGTGATTTTTACGAATACATTACAGATACGTGTTTTTTTGACTTTCTTTGGCGCACTATACAACTTTGTTCATGTGAGGCAGCTTGCTAACTTAAATCTGGAAATCACAGCATATTTTATAGTCACCACGTGTGAATTGAAAAGGTGACAAAATTATCTATGTATTATACGAATACATAACAGTACGGTGGTTTTTTGACTTTGGCCACACTATAGCTTTGTTCATTGAGGCACCTTGCACTCTTAAATTTGAATACAGCAATTTTATAGTAACAAAGGTGAATTGGATTGGTCGACACAAAAAAATATTTTGTTTTTTACGAATAACATAACAGATACGTGTTTTTTGACTTTGGCGCACTACAGCTCTTTGTTCATTGAGGCAGGCTTGCATTTAAATTTTGAATCCAGCAAATTTTATAGTCACAACAGGTGTAATGATAGGTGCCAAAAATACCCCTTTTAGTTTCCGAATACTTTCAGATTACGTGGTTTTGTCACTTTGGCGCAGGCCAGGTTTGGTGATGGATCTACTTTGCAGTTAATTTTGAATTCAGCATATTTTGTAGTCACACAGGTGAATTGATTGGTGCCCTAAAATACATTATATCTATTCGAATACATTTAGATACTTGTTTTTTCACTTTGGCGCAGGCCACCCAGCTTTGTTGATAGATATTTCTTCGCAGTTAATATTTGAATTCAGAAATATTATAGTAACACCTGGTGAATAAATTGATAGGTGCCAAAAATACATTGTTTTATTTCCGAAATACATTTTTCAGAATACTGTTTTTTTTTCACTTTGGCGCAGGCTGCTTTGTTGATAGATATAATTTACAGTTAATTTGAATCCAGCAATTTTGTAGTCACCCTCTGGGTGAATTGTTAGGTGCCCAAAAATTACAATTTTATTAACCAAATACATTTCAGATACGTGTTTTTTTAACTTTGGCGCTAGAGGCCAGCTTTTGTTGATAGATCTACTTTGAGAGTTAATATTTGATTTGAATCCAGGCAATTTTGAGTACACCTAAGGTGTAATGGATAGGTGCCAAAAAATACCTTTTATTATACGTTTTCATTTTCAGATTTCAATGGTTTTTATTTTCACTTTGGGCTAAGGCCAGCTTTGTTGTTTTGATCTTCTTCTGCAGTTAAATTTGAATACTGCAATTTTGTTAGGTCACAAAGGTGAATTGATTGGTGCAAAAAAATATTAATTGTATTCTCTGAATACATTTCAGATTCGTGTTTTTTCCCTTTGCGCTGGTGCCAGATTTGTTGATTAGATTCTTATTTGCAGTTTAAATTTGAATACAGCATTTTGTAGTCACCACAGGTGGAATGATAGGTGCCAAAAATTACTTTGTATTATCCGAATCACCATTTCAGATACAGTGTTTTTTTTTCACTTTGGCGCAAGGCCAGCTTTGTTGATAGATATACTTTGCAGTTAGTTAAAATTTGAATCCAGCAATTTTGTGTTCACCACAAAGCTGAATTGATTGGTTGCCAAAAATAAACTTGTATTCTCCGTATACATTTTCCAGTTAAGTGTTTTGTCTCTTTGGCGAGGCCAGCTTTGTTGATAGATCTACTTTGCAGTTTTATTTGGTATCCAGAAATTTTGTTTTGATTTGAGTGCGATTTGAGCATTAGTGTTGATTTGCAGTCTTTTAATAAGAGGAGTCTTCCAAAAATCTTCCCATACTCTTCTCAAATTTTTATATTTTCTGAAACATGGAGCGAAATTCTGGAGGGTATGAGAGCAAAGAGGGAGGGGTAGGAAATGGGAGGGGTAGAGGTACGGAGAGTGGTGCTCACTTCACTGTGCTGGCGGACAAACACGCATGCCAGCAGGATCGGTCAGTTGCAGGTCCGTCAGGTCCTGTAATCGCTGGGTAAGGGGCCCGTGAAAATCTCAGTATACGAACAGCGTCGCACAATTTCTGTTCCTTCTGTGGCGTGTATTGCATCCTGCATCAAGCTGTACTTCCCTAGTCCTCCACTGTCTCGGACCACAAATGTCGTCATCAGCCCGATCACAGCTTACCGTCTCCACCAACTTATGAAGCAGCTCAAATTGTCAAATCGGTTTGTACCAACACCAATGTGGATTTTCCAATTGTCTGAAGGACCTCTTTGATAACAAAATGCACGGTTGGGGGTATGAAGGCATGTTGAAAAGATCAAGAGGCCAAAAGAGATGATTTTCTCTGCTTATGATGCCAAGTTATGGATGCAATCAGAGGAGGAGATGGTAGCCGGGTCAATCGGCAAAAATTCGAGGAGGAGCTGGTCGGAACGACCTTGCTGTCCATCTTTGCTCGTAAGCCCAGCTGCTCCTGGATGCGATATGTCTGGACGTCGAAGTACACATGTAGTTTGTGATGATTATGATGAAGAAATTGCGGATCACAACATGGTCTTCTTCAGCGTATTGCTTACGAGTCGCTTCTTCACTGACGGAGGAGGTAGACGGATGCGGGTAGGTAGTTGTCACAGTACGGGTTCCGCCTCAAAAAGGGAGAGGGCGGTTCGCAGAAGTCCGATGATTTATTCCGGCCAGCCACGAGTAAGCGCAAACCCGCTCCATGCTTATCACGCAGGGTCATATAGGTTAAGGACTCTCTAGCTCTGGGCCCTTCTTTGACCATGCCTCTGATTTATCCCAGCGTTGTCATTGATGACGCCTTTGACGTAAAACGAATTAGTGAGGCGAAAGAAACATTTAGATGGTTAACCACCACTATCATGTATAGTCACATGCAGCGTAGATGCATTAGTTGAAATGGAGGCAACACTTGGCCAAAAAAGGCCCAGACCGACGCGTAGGGCTCCAACCACTGTCTCACCCTCTGTCTCCGCCTCCTCCTCTCGCTCACCAAAAGAGTTCCCTCAGCTGCCATGTCCTCCCCCCACGCACAAGAGTCTTGATAGGGATCCTGCCACCACCCTCATCCCCACCCCGCTTTTTCTGCCTCCACCATCGGTCCGTGTACCACCAGCACAACAGAGACAAACACTACACCTTCTCCTTCCGCCAGTTTGATGACCTGCACGCACGTTACAGCGGCCACGTTAGGCAGCCAGCCTTATGTAATTTCAGGTTTGGGAGCAGAAAAAAGAAAGAAAAGAAAAACACTGTTAACCCTAACCATGCCCCTAGCCATAAAGCCTGAAAATGTCGGCAGACCGATTTTGCCAGGCTTTTGGCTTGGGATATGTTGCTTTCGTCTGGTGGTCACAGTATGGGTTTCCACCACGTCATGGCCCATGTATGCACCAAAATTACAGTTGACGCAGCAGGCATTTCTTTGCTTGGAAGCCATAACTGCCCTGGCCTGCCAGTGTAATCTTAATATTTAAAGAGCTGTTTTTGTCATGATTCTGTGGCTGGTAAAAGTCCATAATTGACCACGTAAAATGGCACTAGTAAAAGCTTGGCCAAGGCCGCTATATATTGTGACAGCTCACTGGTGGCGTGAGATGGGAGGGGTTTGATCTGGGTGGGGGTGGGGGGGTGTTAGGGGTACGACGGTGACGTGTGGACTATATGCTCGGCACCGCTCTTCCAATAAACGCTAATGAAGGGATGGTTGCATGGGTTCTTTCCCCCCAAGGTCACTCTGGTGGCATCTCGTGCCAGAGGACTGTGACCTGAGAAACCAGGCGTGTAAATGAATCTGTCTTAGATACCGTCCATCACCCTGGTCAGGAGCTTGTGTGGAGGCTCTCCGAAAAGAGACCGAGCGCTGGCTGGGGTGTGCTGCTAAGAAATTGTCGCCAGGCAAGGTGGTGTGCGGATATATAAAGGGTGTTGTTGAAATCTGTCTTGGCAGCCATTAAAGATCGGTTGGCTTGGGAGCCATGACCTTGAATGCACTTGTCATGAACCTTGTTCGTTCCAGAATATTTTCTAAAGAGCCTACCCGGGTATGGATGCATGGTGTGGAAGGCCTACGACGTTCTTTAAGTTAGCACATTTACAGCCGTTAGCACCACCCTGCATTTGTACGGCCTGTCTGCGTTGTTTGCTGGCATCTGCTCGGCTCCCCGTATACAGTTATAATTGTTGACATGGCCAAGATGTGGAATTACCACATCCACTTGATCCAGCGATGCTGTGGCAGCAGCGGCAATAGTCAATTACGCAGTATGAAGTGACACATGGCCTGACAGAGCAGCACGTTGCGGTCCCTGGGGCTGATGGAGCCACGAGAGTGGAGGAAGGTGAAAGAGCTCTGCACCATCCTTTGCCAGTTTTTGAAGAAGCCACCAAACATGGTCAGTGAGGACAATGCCTCTTTGTCAGCTTGATGAGCATTGTGGGTAATTTAGTTCTGGAACGATCGTTGGACACTCTGAAACAACAGGTCCCGCCGCGTCGGCAGGATGGGAGGATGGGATGGAGACGGACACCAGATGGGACACGGAGCTTTCTCTCCGTCTTCAAAATACTCATGGGCACGACAGTTTCACAATTTCCATCAGGGTCTTCATTAGGCAGTGGTTCGGGGGGTCCAGAGCTAGTGCAAGGGGTGGCGCATCAGCTCTCAGGGTGCATCATTCAGGCAAGTCAGGGGCTGTGTTGAAGCTTGTGCCAGGAGGGCAAGGAGGTGGAGGGAGGGAGAGGAGGAGGGGAGGAGTGGTATTCCCTAGGACACAGTACGTGTTTACCGACGTCCCTGCATTGGAAAAAGAAGGGTTGGCGCCAAATTTGAGGCGGAGGAGGGGAAGAATGAGGAAAAGATCAGTTTTGCATAGTGCCCCTCGACCAAGATGTTGGGAAATCTAGGCTCCATCTCTCACAGAGTGATTGGTTGCTCCATTTCCTCCCAAAAGATCTCGCCATTAAGGCCATCAAATTTGAAAAAACACGTTACTGGGTGGCCACCCTCCTGGATCCCCAGGTACAAAAACAATACTCAGCACTTATCCTTTCAACCCACCCAAAATAGAGAGTAAAATGCAGGAAATGGAGTCCTTGATGATTGTCAACTGGAGGACATATGTTGCGGTCTGATTCACGTTCCCAATGTCACGGTTTGGAAACAACAATCAGCGACGTGATCTGAAGTTTGAGTGCAAGTAGCCGTAGCGGCCCCGAAGCAAGCAGCAGCAGGCAAGGTGTGCAGATGCCCTTATGGGTGACCTCTGGTATTCCTTTGTTTACCACCTCACCAACGCATGGCAATGCAGGGCACACATTCCAACACACAGAAGAGACACCTAAGATCATGGTGGCACGGAATATCTGCAGTCTCACACCGATGTTTTTGTAATGTGTTTCAAGGGACCCAATTAGACTTCTGGGTATCCATAATTTGGACGATTGGCCCGAGCTGGCTCGTCACGCAATAGAGGTTGTTGTCTGCACAGCAAGCCAGTGTAATATATGCAGGGACCTTCAGCAAGCTGGAGGAGTCATTACAGACAAAAAGTTATCTGGCCTTTCCACAGATAATGTGGATCCTTTGACTTTCATCAAGATGAATCAGACATGGATCTCTGATGATGTTGTGGCCCCAATTGCCGAGGTCACCGATTAGTTGTCGTTCTACTTCACATTCCTCTTCAAACAGAAATGGTCCTCTTGAAAAATGTTTTTTTAAAATGATCATTTCTTACTGCAATTTTTATTCTCTTTTCCCAACAGTTCATTTTGCTGGTTTTGCTGTGAGGAGACTGTAAAAGACAGCAAGGTTTCATGACAACACCGTATTCCATTTACTCACTTTATCTGTCGAAGTTTTCGCATTGCCAATGGTTTTGAGGTCATGTTGCTGTGAGATACAGCATATAATATGGTCCTTTGGAACAGAAATGTGGCTTTTAAGTGGCATTTCTCCCTCCCTATTTTTATTAGTGGCTGAGTAGTCTTATTTTTAATTTTTTGGGTCATGTAGCTGTGAGATACAGCAATAATCATGGTCCTTTGGAACAGAAATGTGGCTTCTAAGTGGCATTTCTCCCTCACAATTTTTAACAGTGGCTGAGAAGTCATTTTTATAATTTTTTGGGTCATGCTGCTTTGAAATGCAGCAATACTACAGGTCCTATTATAAAAAAAATGTTGTTTCTAACAGACATTTGTTCTTCACAATTGTCCAAAGTGGCTCATGGGTCATGCTTTGAATTTTTGGGGGCATTTTGCTTTGAAATGCAGCTATACTACAGGTCCTATTATAAAAACAAATGTGTTTCTAACAGACATTTGTTCTTCACAATTTCCAAAGTGGTCAAGGGTCATGCTTTGAATTTTTGGGGGCATTTTGCTTGAAATGCAGCTATAACTACAGTTCCTATTATAAAAAAAAATTGTTTCTAACAGACATTTGTTCTTCACAATTGTCAAGAGTGGCTCAAAGGGTGATGGTGCTGTCAGAAACAGGAATAGTAGGACACTTTAATGGACACATATTGCAAAATGACTTGTTTTTGCAAGATCTTTAACATAGCTATAAAACCCTGTTTTTAGACAACCCATTTAATACTTTTAAAAAAAGAGAAACAAAGACAGGGTGGGTTTTCCATCCTATTTTAAAAATGTTTTCTAAAATTAAATACTAAAAAACTTCTTACAAAATAGCTGGAAAAAAAATTCCTCGAATTGTAAAAGGGGAGGACAGGAAAACTTCCCAATGTGGGTTATTCGGGACAGGGGTATGGAGCACGGACAAAAAAAATTTCAAAATATTTTCCTCCAGCACTTGAGTAAAATAAAAAAAGAACCCAAAAAAAGGGGCCCTGGGGGGAACGGGGCGTTAACCACCATTTTCCCAATAAAGCTCAATTTGGGGTCCGCACTCTACGGGGGCAAGCCTCCCCAGGACAGACGTAATGTCCGTAAACTAAAAAGGGGGTTGAAAGACTCCATTTCCGGCATTTTTTAAATCTTGGGGGTCAACAGGTTTATGGTCTTCTGGTACGACAGATTATTTAATGTATTTCAACTAAAATGGGGGTTCAAAAACCCTTTTTCCCGAAATTTTTAATTGGGGGGGTCAACATTTTTAATGGTTATGGGTCCAGGACAGGTATAGTAAAAGTCCATGAAACAAAATGGTGGTTGAAAGACTCCTTTTTCCGGCACTTTTTAATCTGGGGTCATGCGGGTTTTGGGGGCTCATGCTGTGGCCCAGACAGTATAGTCAATGTCCAGTGAAACTAAAATGGGGGCTGAAAGACCCTTTTTCGGCACTTTTAAATCTGGGGTCATGCAGTTTGGGGCTCATGCTGCTTCCGGGACTGGGATATTCAATGTCCAGTTCAAGTAAAATGATGTTCAAATCATACTGCCTTCTGCACTTTTAATTTGTGGTGATGCAGGGTTAAGGGTCCTGCTGTGGTACAAGACAGGGATAGTGAAGGGTGTGTGATTTTTTTTTCTGTGGCTTGTATAACCTAAGTGTGGTGACTAAGATGTAGCACGTATCCATTTGACTGTTGTGGATGTTAATTCCAGCTTCTCCAGCCCGGTTTGGGTGTAAGAATGAAGGTGTTGGTTGCTCTCCCATAGACTTTAAAGTCGTCGCTTATAATCGACCACTCACTATCGACTATATTGTCGATGATGGTCGACTATCGACCATCGACCGATGTCGATGGCCAACGCAATCGCTCAACACTACCGAACATCACTGAGGAGATAGAAGAACAGATGCATAATCAAATGGTGCGGGCCGCACAGGCAGGTATAGTGATAATAATCGGTGACTTTAATTACCCAGGCATTAACTGGGTAAAGGGTTCCTGCATCAACTAAAAAGGGGAAGGAAGTTCCTCAATCTGTTAGAGGATAATTTTATGGGACAGTTTGTGGAGGAACCCACTAGAAGTGATGCTCTGTTGGATCTGGTACTTTCTAACAAAGCAAAACTTGTTGGAGCGGTCACGGCTCCTGAAAATCTTGGTAACAGTGACCACAATATAATTCATTCTAGCGTAAACTGGAAAAAAGAAAAACAAAGCGGGAGGGCAAAAACATTTAATTTTAAAAGGGCCAAATTTTCCTTATTGAGGACACAATACGGGACCTAGACTGGGAGCGCTTTTAGCAAATTAGGGGATATAGAAGCCAAATGGGGAAGCTTTAAATATACTTTGGGAAATTTATTGCAAAATATATTCCTATGGGACAAGTTAAGGCGACTAAAACTAAAACCAACATGGCTTCTACCTTCTGTTAAGAGGGCAATAAACAATAAAAAAGGGCATTTAAAAAATTTAAGTCAGAGGGCTCAGCATCAGCCTTGAAAATTACAGAGAGCTTAATAAAATCTGTAAAAAAGTGATAAAAGCAGCTAAAATTCAAAATGAAAGGCAGGTGGCCAATGACAGCAAGACTAACCCCAAGAAATTCTTTAAACATATAAATGCCAAAACACCAAAGTCAGAGCAAGTATGTTTGAGGGGCTGATAAGGGACTCTATACAGGAGTATGTAGAGAAACACAATGTTATTAGTGATTGCCAGCATGGATTTACTAAGGACAGAAGCTGTCAGACCAATCTTATCTGTTTTTATGAAGAGGTGAGTAGAAGTCTGGATAGCGGGGTAGCTGTGGATATTGTGTTTTTAGACTTTGCAAAGGCATTTAACCCTTTTCCCGAAATAAGCATTTGTTAGGTAAATTAGAATCCTTTTGGGTTAGAGATAACAGTGTGTAATTGGATTAAAAACTGGCTGTTGGATCGTACTCAAGAGAGTGGTAAATGACCCCTTTACTCTGAGTGGTCCCCCGTTGTGAGTGGTGTGCTGCAGGCTCAGTATTGGGTCCTCTCTTATTTAATGTAATTTATTAACGATATATGGAAGGATCAATAGCACGGTTTTCGTTTTTGGGGCAGATGACACCAAGCTATGCAGAGTAGAGCAATCTATGGAAGATGCTCATAAATTGCAAGCAGACTTGGACACACTGAGTGCTTGGGCATCCACTTGGCAAATGGGGTTCAATGTGGATAAATGTAAGGTTCTGCATCTGGGTAGAGATAATCTAAAATGCATCAAATGTCCTAGGGGGAGAAAAACTTGGAGAATCACTTGTTGAGAAAGATCTGGTGTTCTTGTAGACATAACTCCTGAACAGCATGCAAAGTCAATCAGCTGCCTCTAAGGCAAGTAAGATATTTGCGTGTATTAAAAAGAGGCATGGGGCTCGAGGGACAAGGGTGTAATTCTGCCGCTGTACAAAGCATTGGTCTCCTCACTTAGAATATGCTGTTCAGTTCGGGCCCCAGTTTATGAAAAGATGTAATGGAGCTAGAGAGAGTACAAAGCGAGCAACAAAACTTATAAGGGGGAAAGAGCATCTTAGTTATGAGGAGAGGTTATAGAATTGAACTTATTTAGTCTAGAGAAAAGACCTCGGGGGATATATTAATTTATATAAATATATAAATGGTCCCTATAAAAGTATGGCAAAAAATTATTTCAATGAAGCCCCCTCAAAAGACAAGGGACATTCCCTTCGACTAGAGAAAAAAGATTCAATCTCCAGAGAGAAGAGCGTTCTTTACTGTAAGAACTGTGAATCTGTAGAATGCCTGCCTGAGGAGCTGGTCACAGCAAGAACTGTAGAGAGTTTCAAAAAAGGCTTAGATACCTACCTGGGAAATAAAAAATTAATGCGTACATAGCTATGTAAAATTCGGATCCTGGTTGATGGAGGCTCTGTGGTCAAGATAGAGTCTCCACTGGAGCAATTGGTTCTGTCTTTTGGGGTTTCCCGGGCATTAACCCGTGGTTGGGCTGGGGTTAAAGTCCTTGTCTCTCTCCCTCACCCACATTTTCCCCACCCCTGGTTGAACTTGATGGACAAGTGTCTTCTTTCAACCGTATTAACGATGTAACTAGGTAATTATCTATTACCCTCAGTAGAACAGGGTCATAAATTCAGGCACATTCACCCCCCTTGAGATTATGTTACAGCTATACCTCTCACAATCATGTTACTGGGTAACATTACATAGGTTGATATGCCCTAGCTAGGTTGGTAGCTGCTAGGTAGGCAGGAAGTAGTTAGGCCACAGATAGGTAGGTAAATTGTTCCTAGGTAGGCAGGCAGTAAATAGGCCACAGGTAGGTAGACAGGTCCCAGTTAGGTAGGTCGGCTACAGGTAGGTAGATTGGCCATAGGTAGGCAGTAGTTGGCCCCAGTTAAGTAGGCAGCCTCCAGGTAGCTAGGTAGGCAGTAGGTGGGCTGCAGGTAGTTAGGTAGATAGGCTATAGGTGGGGCCCACATATGTAGATAGATATATAAGAGGCCCCAAATAAGAAGGCAGGCTTTAGGCAGGTTGCAGGGGGGCCATATCGGTAGGCAGTGTTTAGGTAGTTTATAGGGGGCCCCAGATAAGTAGGCAGGGTTTAGGTAGGCTATAGGGAGCCATAGAGGTAGGCAGGCAGGGCTTAGGTAGGCTATAAGGGGCCATATAGGTAGTCAGGCAGGGTTTAGGTAGGCTATAGGGGGCCATATAGGTAGTGTATAGGGGCCCATATAGGTAGGCAGGCAGGATTTAGGTAGGCTATAGGAGGCCATATAAGTAGGTAGGCAGGGTTTAGGTAGGGCATAGGAGCCAACATAGGTAGGCAGGCAAGGCTTATGGAAAGGCCTAGGGGCCATATATGTAGGTAGACAGGGTTTAGGTAGCCTATAGGGGCCCACAAATTTAGACAGGCAGTGTTTAGTTAGGGTATATGGGACCATATAGGTAGGGAGGCAGGGTTTAGGCAGGCTGTAGGGGCCCATATAGGTAGGTAGGCAGGGTTTAGGTATTCTATAGTGGCAAATAACAAGATAAGTAAAGCTATCTCTAATTCAGTATGATGTACAATCTCGAATCAAAAATTAATCACTAGAAAAATACATGTAAAACTCAACCTTTAATAGTCTAGTAAAATATGGACTAGCAATAATCCAAAATATTCAAAAGAAAAAAGGCTTACGATAAACAGACAAACTAAAAGGTGTGGGGAACCAAAGTAACCCTATTACACCCTATGCTACAGACTGCCTATCAAACAATATAGGGACATCGTCCCGATAAGAACGGCCCCATACGGAACGTTGACTATAATGCCCTGGTGCTCCCTGATAAACGGGGGCCCAAAAGATACTAATCCAAAGTCCCAAAAATAGTCCCAAAAATAGTCCCAAAAAGTTCCAAAGTTCCGATGTGTTTCCTTCCTAATTTCTACAGGAATTCCTCAGGGGACGACAGAATATATTTAAGCAGTAGGGTCACACATAGATATAGTCAATAAGGACACAAATAGAGTGCCTTGCGAAAGTATTCGGCTCCCTTGAACTTTTCAACCTTTTGCCACATTTCAGGCTTCAAACATAGATATAACATTTTATTTTTTTTGTGAAGAATCAACAACAAGTGGGACACAATTTTGAAGTGCGCCGAAATTTTTTGGATATTTTAAACTTTTGTAAAAAATTAGAAACGGAAAAGTGGGACGTGCAATATTATTTGGCCCCTTTACTTTCAGTTCAGCAAACCCGCTCCAGAAGTTCAGTGAGGATTTCTGAATGATTCAATGTTGTCCTAAATGACTGATGATGATGATAAATATAATCCACCTGTGTGTAATCAAGTCTTCGTATAAATGCACCTGCTCTGTCATAGTCTCAGGGTTCTGTTTAAAGCGCAGAGAGCATCATGGAGACCAAGGAACACACCAGGCAGGTCCGTGATACTGTTGCTGAGAAGTTTAAAGCCGAATTTGGATAAAAAAAGATTTCCCAAACTTTAAACATCCCAAGGAACACTGTGCAAGCGATCATATTGAAATGGAAGGAGTATCAGACTACTGCAAATATACCAAGACCCAGCCGTCCCTCTAAACTTTCATCTCAAACAAGGAGAAGACTGATCAGAGATGCAGCCAAGAGGCCCATGATCACTCTGGATAAACTGCAGAGATCTATAGCTGAGGTGGGAGAGTCTGTCCATAGGACAACAATCAGTCAGACACTGCACTAATCTTGCCTTTATGGAAGAGTGGCAAAAAGAAAGCCATTTCTCAAAGATATCCATAAAAAGTCTCATTTAACGTTTGCCACAAGCCACCTGGGAGACACACCAAATATGTAGAAGAAGGTGCTCTGGTCAGATGAAACCAAAATACAACTTTTTGGCCACAATGCAAATCGATATGTTTGGCGTAAAAGCAACACAGCTCATCACCCTGAACACATCATCCCCATTGTCAAATATGGTGGTGGCAGCAGCATCATGGTTTGGGCCTGCTTTTCTTCAGCAGGGACAGGGAAGGTAGTTAAAATTGATGGGAAGATGGATGGAGCCAAATACAGGACCATTCTGGAAGAAAATCTGTTGGAGTCTGCAAAAGACCCGAGACTGGGTTGGAGATTTATCTTCCAACAAGACAATGATCCCAAACATAAAGCAAAATCTACAATGGAATGGTTCACAAAAAACTATCCGGGTTTAAAGGAAAAGCCCAAACCCTGAATCTAATTGGAATCTGGGGGGGAAAAACTAAAAATGTGCACAACCCTCCATGCAACCCCCTGACCCATTTTTTCCAAGGAAAATACAAAATTTTCAGTCTCTCAATTCAAAACTGTAGAAAAACCCCCAACACTTAGCTTAATCGCAGCAAAAGTGGGCAAAATTATTTAAATATTAATATTAAGGGGGCCCAAAAAATATTCAACCCCCATTTATTTTTTATTTTTTACAAAATTTAAAAAATCCAAAACATTTCGTTCCACTTCACAATTTTGGGCCCCTTGTTTATTTTTTTAAAAAAAATTTTTTTTTGTACTTTTTGTTTGAAGCCAAAATGGGCAAAAGGTAAAAAAATTCAAGGGGCCCCCAACTTTCGCAAGCACTGTACATAGATTGCAGGAAAATATTCAAAAATGTCCGGATATAATATATAATTAAATTAATGACGAAAAAGGGGGACCAAACAGGGAAAAATGGGGGAACAATGGTTAAAACCAAAATTTCCCCCTAAACCCATAGGGGCTAACCTACCAACTTTCGGCCACTGAAAGAACTGGGGGCAAAAAAGTGGGGTCTGTCATTGATACTCAAGTCCCACCTGCAGGTTTCTTAAATCATTTGCACACTGCAAAAACCCATAAAAAAAATTCACACCCACTGATTGCCCATAAGTTCTTCCAGTGGTAAACACTATACCAAATGGGTAACTTTTAAAATAGACCCACCCATGGCAAACAATTGATACTCCTGAAACTTTTCTGCCCCACATTCATTTGGGGTCTTTTTTTACTATTTTTTTGGGGGTACTTTATTATTTGTTCTTTTGGGCCCCCCTTTTTCAGGGGCACCCGGGGGTTATAGTCAAGGTCCGGGGGGGACCCCTTTTTATTGGGGGGAAATTCCCCCTATTGTTTATAGGCAGTCTGTACTAGGTTGTATTAGGGTTTTCTTGGGGCCACCACACCTTTTTTAAAAATTTTCTGTTTAGTTAACCCTTTTTTTTTGGATCTTATGGGTTTTTTGCTATCCATATTTTTTAGACTTTAAAGGGTTTAAATTTAATCTATTTTTCCAAAATTTTATATGGCCATTATTAGATATAGGGGGGGGCCCTATAGTAGGTAGGAAGGGGGAAAGGGGGAATAGGCTGGGGAGGGGTTTTGGGAGAGAAATGGGCCCAATAAGATTTAGGGAGGGGTTTTAAATTTTATTGATATGTTTTTATTTTTGGGTAAATAAAAAACTTGATGCCCTTTTACCCCGGAGTATTCGGTGGGTTTATTATGTTTCTGCATTTGAAAATTTTTTTGGAGTTTTTAAGAGCCCATGTGAAGCGTGCCAGCCACTGACGAATTTCTCTTTCTTTGCTTGGTTTAATTTCAGTTCCATATAGGGATTTAGGTTATAGGGTTTTTATATAGCAGGGAGGGTTTTTGGCACTATGGGGGCCCTTTTGGGGAGGCAAAAGAGTTTTCAGGCTTTATTTTTCAAAAAAATAAAAAACTTACCAAAATGGAAGTCCTGCCTCAGGACAAAGGGCCCGGGCATTCAGAGGCAGGATGCGCTGGTCCCCGCAGCTCCGTGGAACTACCAGGATAGCAGAGGTAATTGCAGTTGCTACGAGGCCAAGCCCAGCCTCCCTAAGGACCCAGGCCCCGTAGTAGCTGCTATGTCTGCTACTCCAGTAGTTACGCCCCTGATGATAGGCTGTCTGCACACATAATAAAAAAAATAGAGGTTCTCCAGCTCTGTCATATTAAAAAATTATATTTATTCCAAAAACGTAAAAATCCATAATGCATGTAGCAAGTAGCTTACGCGTTTCAGGTAAAAATAACCCTTATTCATAGCATGACAACAAACACATCATATCTCGTCCCCCAACCACACTTGGGATATACACTTTGAAATTGATTGCTAAATAAAGACAGCCCAGAAGAGGGTGACACGGACGTATTCTTTCTTATGCACAATTTGTCTGCACACATATCCATTGTTGCTGTCATGGATCAAAAGGGTGATTTATAAAAGTTGTAAAAAAGGATGATTATTGGCTTCTGGACCACGTGTAGCAGTATTTCTGAACCTGCACAGTTTGTGAACTTTTCACATGCTGTTGCTGTATATAATGAGTGAACAAATGGCACCATTGCAGATAAGCAATATGGAAACTGCAGAGCACCATGTGCCATTGATGTGAGAGGTAATGAAAGTGTAGGAGGGCGGAGTACTACCCTGGCCACGTTATCCCCAGACTTAAACCCATCCCTAATGCTGTGGGATACATTGTAGTCAGCATAGCTCCAGAGTTCTTAAAAATGTGGTATCACATGTTAGTCATATGTAGAGTGCACGCTGCGTTTGACCATACGTCAAAATGTATACGTTATAACTTATACGTTAAACTTATGCCAAACGTGCACTGTTTGAAGCAGGCATTGGACATCCGTTTTTTTGTTTTTTTTTCTACTAGCTTTTCAATGGTCTGTCACCTGTTTTTCCTTGGAATTTGATTGGGTAGCTTTGTTTATATATTTATGACGGATACAAACGTATACATATGCAACACAGGCACAAAGACTAGAAACCATTTTACATTATAAAAAAAAAAGTATACTGTAATATATATATATATTTTTAAACTTGAAAAAGCGCAGCACCCTGCATCCTCCATCTGTTAAAATTAAATGCATATTTGACGGAAAGTGTAAAACCGGACACTTTGTCAATGCATGTTCCACATCCGACGACCTATATGAGTCAATGAACACGTTAACACATCCGTATTTACCTGCGTCAGAACGGATCCATCATCCGTTCAAAAAAAACACAGTGAGCACTCAGCCTTGTCTGTATTACAATATATTCCTACAGCGTATTTGCGGGGAGTACTTTGGTGTGTAATTACGCTGCAATGCGCCTGATGTATGTCCTGCAAATAGGGTCAAATAACAGCAGTCATTGAGTGCTATATTTCCCTGATGTGTTCCCCGACACACAGCACAGGGAAAGTGAAACTCAATACAAGCCGGCCCGTAGCCCTGTTGAAAGTATGTGCTGGTCAGCGCAGACTTTCATCATCAGGTGTATAATGGCACGCACAGATACGCACCCCCATAACTAGAGATGGGCGAATCGATTATAACGAAGTTTAGAATTTCAGGAAAACTTCAGTTCTGCACGAAGCCGAAGTTTATGGTACTTTGCGGGAATGAAGCGTCTTTTTTTGTAAAATGGCCGCAAGCATATGGCGTTACATGGGGCAAAGAACTCTGGGAGGAAGAAAGGAGGACCCTCAATGACATGTGCAGACATGAAGCCAATCAGAGACCGGCGGGATTCTGTGACGTCACAGCACTATAAGTAAGGACGGCACCTGCGCACCTCACAGTCCTCTGGTTGTGTCTCTTGGCATAACAGCGTCGTTGCTGCTGCTGCATAGCTCTCATAATACAGCTTTACTTAGCGATTGGGAAGGGGGATAAAGACCACTATATGTCTGTTCAACTACCGACTTGAGGGCTGCGCCACTGCCTGACATGCAAGCTGCCGCTCTCTTCTCCCAATGATAATGATGAAGCCCTTGCTTCCAGGGCAGGGACGATGGGTAGTCGAAGGTAGGCGACTGCTTAGGGCACCACTTCATCCCAGGCAGAAAAGAGGGTGAAAAGAGGCATGAAGTGGGCTGAATTTTCCATTTGGGAGGCACTTTATGCCTTGTTTAACTAGGGCACCAGAATACCTTGTCCCAGCCTTACTTGCTTCTCCCGGCTTTCAAGTGCGATCTGCTATATCGATTTGTATTTGCCTGTCACCGCCATTCTCCTTAACGGTGTTGCTGTACAAAGCCTGACCGCTCGCAACATAACCCCCCATTGCAACTCTCCTCATCACTACTTTCCCGCTTCTGTGAGAAGCAGCGGATGTCTTCCCCACCTCTTTGTGCCACTATACAGTGAGGACCAACTATTTGAGGACAGTGGGCAGCAGAGGCCACAGCACATAGTAGTTCTTTGGGTGTGGGAAGCAAATGGAACAGAGGTGGGTTGGACAGGTGAGGGCCCCTCACCTGCTCCCGGGCCATGCCAACTAAGGGTTGTGTCTGACAAACCCACCGACTCGTGGCTGGCGTTGGCAGATGTCATCTGGGAGAAAGTGTATGACCTAGTGTCTGGTCAACCCCTGCTGTGACGTCCCCTTACTGTGCAGCGACCTGTGGCGGCTCCAGGAACCTACTATTGTGATCTCAGCCCTCAGCTTGTTTTTTTTCCAGCTGGCACTGCAATGTCTTTATCAGGCTGCATTCCCGCTTCAGTTTTTTGGTCAGTTTTGCCCCGGGAAGTGCCCAGGGAATTTTAGAGTGAAGCGATTCTAAGAGCGGCGGCAGTCATGTGCGTCTCATACTAAAACACAGCACTGTATGAAGAGCAAACAAAGTTCCCTCTGCATATTTGAGCATGGCCCAGTGTTCCACAGCACCCTAAAGGCTCTCTGCAGCCAGGAAATAGCTGTTTTTTAACGCGATTCCTCACAAATTTATTCAGGTCGAAACTAATTTTGTCAGAAAATTCAGCGAACTCGGCGAATCGAATTTTTTAGAAATTCGGCCATCTCTAACTATAAGCCATGTAAAATCAGCTTTACACTGCAAGATAAGGGTAAGCAATTTGGACACTTTCATGTTTGTTTGGCTGCTTTCCTGTCAGTAAGGATATTTTCCCACTTTCACAGAAATAATTGACAACAATTTTTTTTTATGCTTTGTGGAACAAATTATTTTGTAATTATTTTGAGATCCATTTGCTATACCTCTAGTTTCTTTTAAGCAACAAAATAAACAATAATTCCCAACAATATGACGATTATAATTAGAGATGGGCGAATTTCTAAAAAATTTGATTCGCCGACTTCGCCGAATTTTCCGAGAAAATTATTTTCGGTCCGAATAACTTTGGGACGAACCGCGTTAAAAAACAGCTATTTCCAGGCTACACAGAGCCTGTAGGGTGCTGTAGAACGTTGTGTCATGCTTAAATATGCAGAGGGAGCTTGGTTTGGTCTTCATACAATGTTGTGTTTTAGTATGACACGCATATGACTGCCGCCGCTCTTAGAATCGCTTCACTATAAAATTCCCTGGGCACTTAAGAGGGCAAAACTGACCAAAAAACTGAAGTGGGAATGTAGCCTGATAAAGTCATGGCAGCGCCAGCTGGAAAAAAACAAGCTGAGGGCTACGATCCTACCATAGCGTCAAAGAACACAGTAGTAGGTTACCGGAGCCACCACAGATCGCAGCACAGTAAGGGGACGTCACAGCAGGAGTCACCCTGCGAGGCCACAGCATCCGGTGTCATCTACCGGCCATGTGTTGACCACACACTAGGTCATACACTTTCTCCCAGATGACATCTGACAACCCCAGCCAAGAGTCGGTGGGTTTGTCACACACAACCCCTAGTTGGCATGGCCCGGGAGCAGGTGAGGGGCTCTCACCTGTCCTCAACCCACCTCTGTCCTGTTCACTTCCCACAGCCAGAGAACTACTATGTGCTGTGGCCTCTGTGCCACTATACAGTGAGGACCAACTATTTGAGGACAGTGGGCAGCAAAGAGGTGGGGAAGACATCCGCTGCTTCTTGCAGAAGCGGGCAAATAGTGATGAGGAGAGTTGCAATGGGGGGTTATGTTGCGAGCGGTCAGGCTTTGTACAGCGACACCGTTGAGGAGGACGGCGGTGACAGGCAAACACTAATCGATGTAGCCGATCGCACATGGGAGCCGGGAGAAGCAGGCGAGGCTGGGACAAGTTATTCTGGTGCCCTAGTTAAACAAGGCATAAAGTGCCCCCCAAATGGAAAATTCAGTCCACTCCATGCCTCCTTGTGCCCCCTTTTCTCCCTTCGGATGAAGTGGCGCCCAACGCGTTCGCCTACCCTCGACTACCCATTGTCCCGGCCCTGGAAGCATTCCGTTATCTCTACATTAAGTTTTAGGAGATGGGAGGAGAAGGAGGCTTTGGACGACAATCTGGGATCTTGGACAGTAGAGAGTTAATGTCTGGGCCGGAGATGTAAAGTTGGGTGTCATCAGCATACTGGTGGTTTTGAAAGCCATGTGATGCTATCAGCTGACCCAGACCAACAGTGTACAAGGGTTCATCATTATCATAGGGAGAAGAGAGCAGCAGTTTGCGTGTCAGGCAGTGGCGCAGCCCGTAAGTCGGTAGTGTGGCCGGGAGTCAGCAGGGTGGCAGCAGTGCGAGGTTGGGAGCCAAACAGCCACGATTTAGACCACCCACTTTGGAGGTCCCAGAAAGTAGCGGCACAGGGGCTCACCGGGTCAGCAGCGGTAACAGTCAGTCAGTGCAGCGCTTTGGTGGTAAAATCACCTATTCGGCAGTGTGCCAGTTTTTTGACGAGACACCAGAGGAGGGTTGAACATAACTATTAGTGTTGAGCGATTTTTATCGACAAAGTTGAAATCGGCAAGGTTTTTATGGTGATCAAAATTTCCAGATCATGCGAAAATTAAGGGTTTTAAAAACCCTGTGCATTTTCTATTAAGATCGCCCCCTTTTTTTTCGGGGGCTTCCTGTAATTTTGGGGCCAGCAAATGAAAATTACAAAATAGGCAGGGTGAAATTTTGTGTCCCGACGTAAAGTTTGGGAGTGTAAGGTTGCGTTTGGCTGGAAAAATCACATGACCCTTTTTAATAGAACAGCTTTTCCTGTTTCACCTCATTGTCTTTTAAAGCGCTCTTTGGGATAGGACCTGCGCTTGCCTGGGGCCCAAAAACCAGCTCAGCGAAATTATTCTTTTTCCTGCAAAGAAAAAAACCTCAAATTTAAAGCTGTAAACCCTTCCAATTTAGTTAGTTTTTAGAGATTTGAAAATTTTATGTGGTTAGCTAGAAAAATTTTAAAAAGGCAGACCCTCCCGCTTAAAATTTCCCACGGCGGTGGGGGGGGGGGGGGGGGGCCCGGGGCGAAAAAAACCAAGCCCTACCCCCTAATTAAAGAAATTTTGGGAAAAGGGGAATCCCAACCGGGATTAAATTTTGGAAGAAAGAGAGGAATATTTTATTAAAAAGGGGGGGAATTTGACAAAAATTCCCCCCGGGGGAAATTGGGCACCCTTTTAACTTTATTGGATAAAACAAAATTTTTAAGTAACTGAAAGGTCTCTTTTTTAGCTCCCAAATTTTCCACTTTTATTACCCAGTATAAAATTTTCAGATGGGTTGTTAAATTTTACCCATTACACCTGTGATGTTGATAAAACCACCTTGAAAATTAAATTTACAAACCAGCAATCTTATAGTTAAAGCACGGGTTGTTTTTGCCAAAAATACCGTGAAACGAAACGAAAAAAAAAACGTGTTTTTTGATTTTTTTTCCCGGAAACCCAGCACTGTTCATTGACGCAGCTTTCTACGTAAATTTTTAAAAAACGGGCAATTCTATTTCACCACAGGTAAAATTGAAAGGTGAAAAAAATACCGTTTTTTTAACCCAAAAACTTAACATTTTACGTGTTTTTTTACTTTTGCCCCAACCCAGCACTTTTTCTTGCCCGCACATCTACGTAAATTTTAAAAAACCACCCAATTCTAAAAATTTTACCACAGGTGAATTAAAAGGGTGCAAAAAATTTTACAGTTTTATTATATCAAAACTTAACAGTTACGTGTTTTTTAAATTTTTGAAACCCAGCACTTTTTCATTGACGGCCAGCATCTAGTAAATCTTAAAACACAATTCTTTTACCACAGGGAATTAAAAAGGTGCAAAAAAAATACCTTTTTATTATACCCAAAACATAACAGTTACGTTTTTTTTTTGATTTTTGCGCACCCGGGCATTTTTCTTTGACGCAGCATCTACGTAAATCTTAAAAAGTTTTTCCTAATTTCACCCCCGGGTTTGAATTAAAAATTTGCAAAAAATACCTTTATTTATTTCAAAACAAAAACATTTTACGTGTTTTTTGCCCTTTTTTGCCGCCCCCAGCCTGTTCTTTAAAGAAGCATTTTACGTAAATCTTAAAACAGCAATTCTATATTAAAACCACAGGTTGAATTAAAAGGTGAAAAAAATTTACCTTTATTAAATCAAAACAAAAACATTTGGGTTTTTTTTTTTATTTTTGGCGCCCCACACTGTTCATTAAACGAAAGCATCTACAAAAATTTTAAAAAACAGAAATTCTATTTTTCCCCATAAAATTTTGAAAGGTGCAAAAAAAACCGTTTATTATATCAAAACATAACATTTACGTTTTTTTTTGACCTTTTGCGCACCCACCCACTGTTCATTGACCCCGCATTACTTTAAATTTTTAAAAAAAAAGCAAATTTTCAAAAAAATTTTTTTTAAAAAACAAAAAAGGGTTTTGTTTTTTGAAAAGGGTTTTTGCCAAAAAAATTTTAAAACGTTTTTTAAAAATTTGGTGTTCCTTTTAAAAAACATAACAGTTAGTGTTTTTTTGACTTTTGCGAAACCCAGACTGTTCTTTTTGGGGGGCAGAAAACAGGGAAAAATTTTAAAAAACAGCAATTTATATTCACCACGGGTTTGAATTGAAAGGTGAAAAAAAAAACCGTTTTTATATCAAAAAAAACATTTAAAGTTTTTTTTATTTGTTTTGCGCCCCCCCCACCCACTTTTCCCATTGACGCAGCTTTAAATAAATTTAAAACAGAAATTTTCTTTTATTCCCCCCACAGGTAAATTAAAAAAGGTGAAAAAAATTTCCTTTTTATTAAAATAAAAAAACATAAAAATTTAACGTGTTTTTTTTGATTTTTTCCCCCACCCATAAACTGTTCTTTTGGACGCGCTTTCTACTTTAAATCTTAAAACAGCAATTCATATTCACCACAGGTAAATTTGAAAGGTGCAAAAAAATACCGTTTAAAAAACCAAAACATAACAGATACTTTTTTTTTTTTGGACTTTTGGGCCCAGCCCCGGATTTTTTGGGATAACACCTTTGCAGTTAAATTTAAAATCCGGGCAATTTTGTTTTGATTAGGGGGGTTTTTGAGAAAAAGTTTGGGGGTATTTGCCGGTCTTTTAAAAAGAGACTTTCCAAAACTATTCCTCCCCTTGGGTTAAAAATTTTTAAATATTTTTTAAACCCAGGGAGCGTAATGCAGGGGGTTTAAGGAGCAAAGAGGGGGGGGCACAGGGGGGAAAGGGGGGTCCGAGAAAAGGTTTCCTCCAATGCTGGCAAAACCCAACCCCATGCCACGGATCGCCCAGTTTGGCCGGGACCTTTGGCCTGTCATCGTTGGGTTGGGCCCTTTTAAATTAAGTAACCAACCATCGTCGCCAACCCGGGCCCTTTTCAGGGTTAATGAAAACCGGGCATTACAGTCTTACCCCCCGTCCCTCGCCGGCATACCCCACAAATGTCTTTCATCAGCATAAATAGAAACCGGGGTCCAACATGAAAGCGGGCCCAAATGTAAACCCTTGAACCCCCACCCTGGGATAATCCATTGCCCCTAAAAGACCCTTTATTGCCCAAATATGCGGTTGGGGTCAGAAGGCATTTTAAAGATGATTTAGTCTGCCCCTGACCCCCTTTTTTTGATCCCATCAGAGGATGTAAAAAAAAAGCCTTTAAATCGGAAAAAACCCCGGGGTCGGGGGGGCAAAAACCTTGCATTTGCCCCTTTGTTTTTAGCCCGGGGCTTCTGGATGCAGAAAGTCAGGCCGCCCCAAGGGTCATTTTGGGGTTGAGGGTGATGATAGAGGAAATCATTGCGGTTTCCCCGGGTTTCTTTTTTCCGCGGGAATTTTTGCTTGCGAGCGTTTCATCAGTGGACGGGAGGAAGACATGGGGTATGCAAAAAAGGGGTTTCCCTCCCCAAAAAAAAAGGGGAGAGGGCGGTCGCAAAAGGGTCCGCTCATATGATTCCGCCAGCCGGGGGTAAGCGAAAAACCCCGCTCCTCGGTTAAACGGGCCTCAAAAAGGGCCCAGGACCTCTCATGCCTGGGCCCTTTTTTGGGAGCAAGCCCTGTTTCACCCAGCGAGGGTATATGCCCCCCTTTGCCGTAAAGCATAATTTAAAAGGGCAAAAATTTTTAAATTTTGGTTAACCACCCCCAAAACATGTCTAGTACATGCAGCAAAAGCAGGATTTTGAAAAATTTTGGGGGGGCAACCCCCTTTGGGCCAAAAAAAAGGCCAACCGACCCCCGGGGCCCTTTCCAAACCACTTTTCAAAAACCCCGTTTTCCCGCCTCCCTCCTCCTCCGCCCCACCCCCTTAAGGGGTTCCTCAGCTCCCCATGTCTCTCAGAGTCATGTTCAGGGATAGCCCCCGGGTTTTCACCCCTCCACATCCCCCCGGAGTACCCCCCAGCACCACCCAGAGAACCCAACCTTTACCCCTTTTCCCCCTTCCGCCATTTTTGACGCCCCTGCACCCCTTTGGAAGGGGGCCGCTTGCACCCAGCCTTTTCTGTCTTCCGGGTTTTGGGGGGCAGAAAAAACCCATTTTTTAACCCAAAAACCCATCCCAAAGCCAAAAAACCCCCCCCCCCCCCCCCCCTTGAATTTTTTCGGGGGCCCCCTTTTTTTTGGTTTTTCCCCAAGGGCTTTATTGGCCTTGGAATGTTGCCTTTCCGTTGGGGGCCCACAGGGGGGTTTTCTGCCATTTTCAGGGCCCCCTTCGCTTCCCCCCCCCAATACCAAAAGGGGCCGAACAGGCATTTTTTGCCAGAAAACCCGCCCTCCCCGGGGCCAGCCACGTTGTCAAAAAAAAATTTTTCAAGGTTTTTTGCCCTGAAATCTTTTCCCGGGAAAAGCCCATCTCACCCCCGGGCACATGGACAGTAAGCAGGGCCCAAAGGGCCGTTTATATCTCTGTGAAGCCCCACTGGGTGAGTGGGGGGATGCCCTTCTGGGGGTGACGGTTTGGCCCCCTCCCCCCTGGGGCGCACCGCCCTTCCCCAAAAAAACCGCGGGGATGGGCAGGGCTTTTTTCCCCCCAAAGGTCCTTGGTGGCATCAGGCCCAGGGGACCCCCAGGCCGTTTTTAAAATTAATCTCCCTTTTGGGAGACCATCCACACACGGGTCGGGAGCTTTTGGACGGCTCAAAACAAAAAGGGGACCGAGCGCTGATTTGGGTGACAAGAACCTTGGCCGGGCAAGGTATTTGTGCGATAACGGGCGAAACCCTGCTGGCCGCCCTTAAGATGGGTTTAGGCTGGAGCACCCCCCTTGCCTGGAAACATGTCATAAACCCTTTGGGTTTGGCCAAAAAATTTTTCTAAGATTTCCCCCCCAGGGTTGGACGGCCTTGCGAAAAAAGGCTCGAGGTCTAGTTCGCACTTCCGCCTTGCCCCCTTTGCTTGTCCCCCGGGGCTGCTTTTCCCAGGGGTCAGTTTCGGCCCCCCCCGTCAACCGTCTTAAATTTGGTTGGGACGTTGGAAACACCGCGGAAATTTTCCACCCTCCACATGCTCCGGGCGATTGTGGCAGCGCGCAATTGCCATTAGCATTTACGAAGTGGAAAACAGGGGCCTAAACAAGGCGGTACGGACCCGGGGGTGTTAAAAACCACCGGAGTGGGGGGCATGTGAAAAAAGCTCTCACCTTTCCCTTCCCAAATTTTGAAAACCCCCCAAAAATTGGGTCATTGGGCCCAATTTTGCCCTTGTCGCATGGACCCATTGGGTGTTTCTTAGTTCTGGAACAAACGTTTGGACACTCTAAAAAAAAGGTCCCCCACCCCCCCCCAGGAGGAGGGGAGCGGCCCACAGATGGGGACAGGGGGCCCCTTTTTTCCTCCGTCAAACCCACAAGGCCCGAAAAGGTTTTCACAAATTTTCATGGGGTTCTTCTTTAGGCAGGGGGTTGGGGGGGTCCGGGCTGGGTGAAAGGGGGGCGCACCCATTTTCTGGGGTTGAAATCATCTCGGGAAAGGGGTCAGGGCTTGTGGGAAGCTTTTCCCGGAGGCATGGAGGAGGAGGGGGAAAGGGTATTCCGGGAAACCACCGATTTTCCCCCGACGTCCCTTTCCCTTGGAAAGGGGTTTGGCCCCGAATTTGGGCGGGGGGAAGGAAGATGGGGGAAGGACCCAGTTTGCTGGGGTGGCCCCTGGGGGACCCAGGGGGTTTGGGGGGGGAAATCAAGGCCCATTTTTTTCAAGGGAGGCGGGAAAGGGCCCCAAATTTCCTCCCAAAAAAGGACCCTCGCATTAAGGCCACCCAAAAATAAACCCCAAACATTTTTTTACTGGGTGGCACCCTCCTGGATTCCCCCGCTACAAAACAAAAATCAGCATTTTCCTTCCCACCCCCCCCAAATAGAGAGAAAAAGCGGAAAATTTGGGGGCCCTTTGTAAATTAAATAAAACTGGGGGGAATGTTGCGTTGCTTCCCTTTTTCCCCCAAATGCCCACGGTGGAACAACTAAAGCGACTGACACGTAAGGGGCCAAAGTAGGGTACCCGGGCAGCGCGGGCAAGGTGGCAAAAAGCCAAAATGGGGCCCCCTTTTTGGAAAACTTTGTTTACCACCTCCCAAAGGCAGGGCAATGCAGGGAAAACACACCCAAAACCCCACAGAGATCAGGTTAAAGATCATGGTGCACGACTATCTGCGTCTCAAAAAAAACCCCGATGTTTTTGCAGGGTGCCGGATCCAATAGACTTCTGGGTATCCAAAAAGGGAAACAAATTTGGCCCGAGGGGGTTTCGCCCACGCCATAGAGGGTGTTGCCCTGCCCGGGGCATCCGCTTCATTTTTTTGAGCGGGCCCCTTCGGGCACACCCGGGGAGGGAGTCATTACAGACCAAACGCATCCGGTTTTCCACAGTTTTAATTGTGGATCTTTTGGGTTTTTCATCAAATAAAATTCAGGAAAGGATCTCTGTTTATGTTTTTCCCCCCAAATTCCCGGGTAAACCCCCCGATTTGTTTTTATTTCCATTTTTCACTTTCCCTTTTTCAAACGGGAAAGGGGTCCTCTTGAAAACTTTTTTTTAAAAAATTTGATCATTTTCTTCCTGAAATTTTAATTTTTTTTTTTCCCCAACAGTTAAATTTGCGGGTTTTGCTGTGAGGAGACTGAAAGGGACGGGAAAGGGTTTTTTCATAAAAACCCCCGGGAATTCCTTTTTACTCACTTTATTTTAAAAGAATTTTTCACATTGCCAAGGGTTTTTTTGGGGGTCAGGGTTGCTGTGAGATCCCAGAAATTTAACATGGCCCCTTTGGAACAAATGTGACTTCTAAGTGGTTTTTTCTCCCCCCAAAATTTTTTAAATAGGGGCTGAAAAAGGTCATTTTTATAATTTTTTTGGGGTCATTTTTGCTGTGAGATCCAGCTAAAAATTATGGCCCTTTTGGAACAGAAAGGGGGCCCTTCTAAGGGGCTTTTTTCCCTAAACCGATTTTTGAAAAAAGGGGTTGGGGGGGGGGAGAATTTCATATTTAAAATTTTTTTTGGTTTTCATGTAGCTGTGGATTCGGGCAATAATCATGGTCCTTTGGAAACCCTAAAAATGTGGTTTCAAAGTGGCATTTCTCCCTCCCCCAATTTTTTAACATGGTGAAAAGTTTTTTTTAAAAATTTTTTGGGTCATGGGCTTTAAAATTTTTACAAAAAAAAACCAGGCCCTTTTATAAAAAAAAATGTTGTTTCAAAAAAACAAAATTTTTGTTCTTCCAAATTTGGGACCAAAGGGGCTCAAGGGTCTTTGCTTTGTTTTTTTTTGTGGGGGCATTTTGTTTTGCTGCATTTTCACTTAAAAGGTTTCCTATTCTAAAAAAATTTTTGTTTCTAACAGACATTTGTTTCCCCACAATTGAAAGGGGTGGTTCAAGGGTGATGGGCTGTCAGAAACAGGAATAGGTAGGACATAAAAAATGGGACACTTTTGGCAAAAGCCCCTTTTTTTTTGAAAAGATCTTTAACAAAAGCTATCAACCCTGTATTCAAACAAACCCATTTAAAACAATAAAAAAAAAGAAAAACCCCAAAGCATGGTGGGATTCCCATCCTTTTTTTAAAAAAAATTTTGTTTTCTAAAATTTAAAATACAAAAAAAAGGGGGCATGTACCAAAAATACTGTTAGAAAAATTCCCACTAAATTTGTACAAGGGGGGAAACGGGAAAAACCCTTGAAAAGGATTTTGGGTTTATTCAGGGGGACATGGGGTAATGGAGAAAGGGACGGGAGAAAAAAAGAATGGGAACCTTTTTCCCCCCAAACGTTGAGTAAAATGAAAAAAAGGGAATCCCAAGATAAAGGGAAACCTGGGTGAAAACAGGAGCGAAAACCCCCCCAGTTTTTCCCAAGGGAAGGGCTCAAGGGGGTTTTTTTTCCAAAACACTAAATACGGGGGGGCAAGGCTACCCAGGTATTGACTGTGTAAAAGAGGAAGGGTTTGGATTTCCCTCACATTTCCCGTTTTCCGCACTCTTTTAACACGACATTTTTCGTTGCTGCTCATAAAGGGCTTTTTTAAAAACCTGCGGTTTAATAAAAGGGGACGGACCCAGCCGGGTTTTGTTAAAACCCCCGCACCCCCCTGTAACTCCGGTCCCTTTTTTCATGCTGGGGCCCCAGGACAGGTAAATCAATGTCCGGGTTTCAACTTAAAATGGTGGTTAAAAAAGCCCCTTTTTTTCCGGCATTTTTTAAAATTGGGGGGGTTTATGCAGGTTTGGGGCCCCATGTTTGTGGCCCGGAAACAGGTATAGTTAATGCCCAGTTAAATTTAAAAAGGGGGTTGAAAAGATGCCTTTTTTTTTCCGGCATTTTTTAAAAATGGGGGGGTTCATGCAGGTTTGGGGGCCCCATGCTTTTGGGCCCGGGCGGGTTTAGTCAAGGGTCCATTTAACTAAAAGGGGGGTTTTAAAATTAACTTTTTTTTTGGCACTTTTTAAATTTTGGGGGGAAAGGCGGGTTTTGGGGCCCCAGGGCTTTTCCCCAAAGGACAGGTATATTCAATTTCCAGTTTTTTTTCCAATTTAAAATGGGGGTTTTGAAAGACCCCTTTTTTTTCCCGGCATTTTTAAAAAATGTGGGGGTCATGCAGGTTTGGGGCCCATCCCTGGGGCCCGGGAAACAGGTAAGTCCAAGTCCAGTGAAAACAAAAATTTGGGGGTTTTGGGAAAGACGCTTTTTTTTTTTTTTTTTTTTCCGGCACTTTTTTAAAATGTGGGGGGTTCTTTGAAGGTTTGGGGCTAAAGGGCTGTTGCCCGGGAAACAGGTATTTTCCCCCAAGGGTCCAGTTCAACAAAAAATGGTTTTTGGGAAAGACTCCTTTTTTTCCGGAAAATTTTTTAAATTTTTGGGGGGGCATGCAGGTTTGGGGCTCATGCTGTGGCCCGGGAAACGGGTTAAATCAATTCCATTTTCAACAAAAAATTTTGGTTGAAAGACTCCCTTTTTTCCGGCTTTTTTTAAATGTGGGGGGTCATGCGGGTTTTTGGGGCCCCTTTTTTTGGGCCCAGGACAGGTATAGTCAATGTCCAGTGAAATTTAAAAGGGGGGTTTGGGAAAAAACTCCCTTTTTTTCCCCGGCATTTTTTAAAATTGTGGGGGGTAAATGCGGGTTTTTGGGGCTTTTCTGTGGCCCAGGACAGCTTAGTCAAAAATCCGGGTTGAAACTAAAATGGTGGTTGAAAGACCCCTTTTTTTTTCCCCGTCACTTTTTAAATTGGGGGTCTTGCGGGTTTGGGGGGCTCATCTGTGGCCCAGGACAGGTAAAGTAAATTGTCCATTTTTCAATAAAATGGGGGTTTGAAAGACCCCCTTTTTTTTCCGGCATTTTTTAAATGGGGGGGTTCAGGGGAGGTTTGGGCTCATGCTGGGGCCCCCAGGCCCGGGTTTATAGTTAATGTCCATTAAAACAAAAATGGGGGTTAAAAGGGACTCCTTTTTTTCCGGGCACTTTTAAATGGGGGGGGGTCATGCGGGTTTTGGGCTCATGCGGGGCCCCCAGGACAGGTATAGTCAATTTTCCAGTTCAACTAAAATGGTGGTTGAAAGACCCCTTTTTTGCCCCCCTTTTTAAATGTGGGGGTCTTGCAGGTTTTGGGGCTAAATTGCTGCGTTCCAGGACAGGGATATTCAATGCCCATTTTAAAGAAACAAAAATGGTTCAAATCAACGGGCCTTTTGGGCACTTTTTAATTTTTTGGGTGATGCTTTTTAAAGGGGCCCCGGGCTGGGGTAAAAGGGGACAAGGATAGTAAATGGTCTGTGACTTTTTTTCTGTGACTTTTATAACCTAAGTATGTTGCCTAAGATGTAGCACGTATCCATTTGACTGTTGTGGATGTTAATTTCAGCTTCTCCAGCGTTGTTTGGGTGTAATAATGAAGGTGTTGTTGCTCTCCCATAGACTTTAATGGTCATCGCGCATAATCGTATGCTCACTATCGAAAAACCTTATCGATAGGCCGACTATCGACTATCGATCGATCTCGATAGCCAACGCAATCGCTCAACACTAATAACTATATGTAGAATCTGTGGGCAGATCAACATCATGCAGTCTCACCTTACGTGTTTCAGATGTGGTGGTCTATCCTGTCCCAACAGCTGTAGCACCTAGTGGCACGCCTCCCATTTCAGGCAGTCAAGGCTTCACCACCTTTGCCAAAGACAACTCCCTGTCTATTGCATCATCTACCGGTCCAGATACTCCTGCTCCTCGGCACTCATGGTGCCAGCAGTCGTTCACAAAGACGATTGCCAAGAGACAGCAGTATGCAGAAACTGACCGTGCTCCTGTCCAAGTTGGTGGTACTGTAGTCCCTCCCTTTTCAAATGGTGGACTCTGCACCCTTCAAAGAACTGGCCAGGAAACTTGACATTCACTTCTGCCATTGTAACGACACGGGTAGTGGCTCCTCTGGACCACCGTAAGAAGTGGCAGCGGGCACGCCAGGGAGCGGGGTCTGAGTAGGTCCCGGTTTTCACCAGAGTCCTACCAGGTCGCTACCCCTGGCGCGACTAGCTTGGGTGGCAGCCGAGGCGCAGTGAGGTACCAAATCGTAAGACGAAACTCGTAGTCAAAGGTCAGGCCAACAGGTCAGGGCAGGCGGCGGAGATTCGAGGTCAGGTAACGTAGCAGAAAGGTCGGGTACACGGGCAGACAGGAACTGATGAACAGGGGGAAATTGATGAACAGGAATAAATATATTAACAGGAGGAATTATTGAACAGGGGGAAATTGATGAACAAGAATAAATATATTAACAGGGGGAAATAATTGAACACGGGGAAATTGATGAACAGGAATAACTATATTAACAGGAGGAAATTATTGAACAGGGGGAAATTGATGAACAGGTAACATGGGAGGGCCTCCCCTTTTTCCACCGTTAACAGGGGAGGGCCTCCCCTTTTTCCACCGTTAACAGTGGGGGCCTCCCCTTTTTCCACCGTTAACAGGGGAGGGCCTCCCCTTTTCATACAAAGCCAGTTTTGCAGCTTTGTCTTTTGCTTCTTTTTTGTTCTTCCCCATTCCAGTTTTGTACTGAATTCAACCAACAATGGCACAGAATGCAAAATAAGCACCTAAAACATTTCTTGTAGTTATGGTCTCCTTCAGTTCAAGTTCCATACACTGCATTTGAACAAACTGGTGTAATGCAGAAACTGGATTTAAACCACCACGTTTATGCTTCATGAGTGTTTGATTGTCACTGCTGTCCTCCTCAACGGTCTTGGTATGGAGAGGCTTACCGCTCGCAAAAAAACCTCCCATGCCACTCTCCACATCAATATTGCAAGAAGCAGGGGGTGTCTGCCCCACCTCTTAGTTGCGAAGTAGCTGATGACTGTCCTCAAATTGTTCGTCCTCGCTGTATAGTGGCGCTGAGCCCAGACCACACAGTAGATGTATGGCTGAGGGAACCGGATGGGACAGTGGCGGGTTGAGGACAGGTGAGGGCCACTGACCCGCTCCCAGGTCATGCCAACTAAGGGTTGTGTCTGACGTTCCCACCGACTCTTGGCTGGGGTTGTCAGATGTCATCTGGGAGGAAGTGGATGACCTAGTCAACCAATCAAGAACCATTGGGTTGCTAAACAACACATGGCCGCTAGATGACAGCGGCAGTTCTGGCCTCACCGAAAGACCCCTGCTGCGACGTCCCCTTGCTGTGCTGTGACCTGTGCCAGCTCCAGGAATGTTTGTGCCACTGCCATTCGCATGTGAAGAGCCTGCCACCTCTCTGTCTGACATACTGTGTGTTCTACAATGTACAGAACTCGTTTTAATGAAGATACTGTATATGATAATACCACACCCTGTATTTGACTCCAAATGAACCCACTAAGAAGCTTGGTTAACACCTTGAATATAAATTGCGCTCCACAAATGGCCAGGAAAAATTTACTTGTATGTGCCGTTTAAAAACACTGTGTATTTTACTGAAAATAAAAGCACAAACAGACTTAATAAACTTTCAGATATGAATTATGCTACAGCAAAAATTTCTTCTTTGGCATTGGAAAACAACGTTTCTTTTACTGAGTACAACTTCAGAAAATACTTTGCTAACCCTTGGATGTAAATTGTGCAAAAGAAATGTGCTGCCAACAATTACCAGCTTTGTAGCGTGTTAAAACTGCGTATATTTTACGGAACACAACAACAGAAAAACTCGTAATTAACCGTCGGATATGAATTATGCTACAGCCAAAATTTCTTCTTTGGCGTTGAAAAACAACTTTTCTTTTACTGAATACGACTGCAGAAAAATATTTAGTTAACCCTTGGATGTAAATTTCTCAATATAAATGTGCTGCCAACAATTTCCAGCTTTGTAGCGTGTTAAAAAGGCGTGTATTTTACGGAACACAACAATAGAAAAACTCGTAATTATCTTTTGGATATGAATTATGCTACAGGCAAAATTTCTTCTTTGGCATTGAAAAACACCATTTCTTTTAGTGAACACAACAGCAGAACAACTCTTAATCTAAATTGCGCAAAAGAAATGAGCAACCAAAAATTAAGTGGTATTTGGATTGTAAAAATGCTGTTGATCCCACTAAAAAGCTTGGTTAATCCTTGAATATAAATTGTGCTCCACAAATGGCCAGGAAAAATTTACTTGTATGTGCCGTTTAAAAGCACTGTGTATTTTACTGAAAATAAAAGCACAAACAGACTTAATTAACCTTCAGATATGAATTATGCTACAGCCAAAATTTCTTCTTTGGCGTTGGAAAACAACGTTTCTTTTACTGAGCACAACTGCAGGAAAATACTTAGTTAACCCTTGGATGTAAATTGCGCAAAAGAAATGTGCTGCCAACAATAACCAGCTTTGTAGCGTGTTAAAACGGCGTGTATTTTACGGAACACAACAACAGAAAAACTCGTAATTAACCTTCGGATATGAATTATGCTACAGCCAAAATTTCTTCTTTGGCGGTGAAAAACAACGTTTCTTTTACTGAATACAACTGCAGAAAAATACTTAGTTAACCCTTGGATGTAAATTGCGCAAAAGAAATGTGCTGCCAACAATTACCAGCTTTGTAGCGTGTTAAAACGGCATGTATTTTACGGAACACAACAACAGAAAAACTCGTAATTAACCTTCGGATATGAATTATGCTACAGCCAAAATTTCTTCTTTGGCGGTGAAAAACAACGTTTCTTTTAGTGACCACAACAGCAGAACAATGCCTAATTAACCCCTGGATCTAAATTGCATAAAAGAAAGGAGCAACCAAAAATTAAGTGGTATTTGGATTGTAACAATGCTGTTTCTTTAACTGAATACAACAGCAACAGGCTTAGATAACCCTTGGATATTCAATGTGCTCAAGAACTGAGCAGATAGCATTAAAATGTACTGTATATGCAGCTGAATTGGACGCACACTGGACTTCAATTACAATACCTCACAAAATCAGAATTAGAACGTAAGAGAAGCAGTGACACCCCCCCAAAAATCGCTGTATAAAAGTTAGTTCTTTAGAATGAGATATCATGAGCAGCAGCAACAGCTTCCCTACACAGCACATTGAAAGCAGTGTGAACTGCCAGCGTCGCGCCCGGACTTATATAGTGTGGTGATGTCACAGAATCCCTCCAGTCTCTGATTGGCTTCATCTCTGCACATGTCATTTAGGCTACGCATTTCTTCCTCCAAGACTTCTTTGCCCAATGTAACGCAATGTGCTCGCAGCCATTTTATCAATTAAAACACGCTTCGTTCCCGCGAATCACCCCAAACTTCGACTTCGTTCAGAATCGAAGTTTTCCTGAAATTCTAAGCGAATTCTACTTCGTTAGAATCAGTTCCCCTATCTCTAATTATAATACAATATTAAAAATATTATTCTCATCAGTATCGCAGTGTAGTATGTCACAATATATCTCTTAGGATTATTACTAAAATAAACACACTTAAAAATATATGGCATTAAGCCTGATTTTTTTCGCGAATACATAACTTTTAAACTGTCAGTACTTTCCTTTTTAGAACAAAACATTTGAATGAACTTTGAAAATTTATGTACATCTCAAAAAGCATAATCACCTAATTTATCTGTTTAATTGGCTAAAATATTTTTAACTCGTTGTCACTGTAGCAATTTTAGTTAACGTTGTATTAGATTTTTTTCTCCCTGCCTTAAAAATGCCATAACTTTTTTTATTTTTCTCTCTACTTAGACGTATGACTACTTGTTTTTTGTGTGTACTTTTAAATGGTTGAAAAAAAAAACACAAGCCACACTGACAGATTTATGGCTAGACAATAAATTAAACCCAGTAGGAGGAAATATAAGCCCCAATGCCACTTAGGAGATATAGCAGGTGCAGATAAATAATGAGTAGTAGCTCACACACCCATCCTCTAGGAGGGAATTTGAATACTAAAAAACTGCACATTGGATAAGTACCAGTTCACATCACTATGCAAAAAAAGCCACAATATTATACTAGGGGAGACTGCACAAATGCAAAAATGCCTATAAGACAAGCACTTACACACCTACTATCCATAAGGGGGCTGGTTGCTAGTATTATAATAGCATATAGATAAGGTGACACAAAGGCCATTGAGCTGTAAGTATGGCCTTGTGTTGGTGAGTAAATAATGTCCCATTTTTTTGTGGCCACTGTATAAATTAATACCTCATATTTGATATTTTTCCGGTAGGTTATTTTTTGCCCTAAATACTGGGGAGCAGAGGGTGTCAGGATTTTGTGTTGGAAACCTAAAATGTGCTGGACAGCCCACCCAACCTACCTGGGGGGCAATATACCTGCTTACCTGAGGGTAATCTACTTATCTGGGGGCAATATACCTACCTATTTGGGGGCTATTTACCTATCTATCATGGGCTTAACTACTGCCTAACCACCTACTTGGTGCCTATCTACTGCCTACCTACCTAGGGGCAATCTACCTACCTACCTGGGGCCTAGCTACTGTCTGCCTACCTAATTGTAATCTACCTACCATTCAGGGGCACTACTACTGCCTGCCTGCCTATCTACCTAGGTCCAATCTACCTACCTACGGCCTAACTACCTACCTGGGGGCAATCTACTAACTAAATACCTGTGGCCTAACTGCTACCTACCTAAATGGGGCTTATCTACTGCCTACCTACCTAGCCTACAAACCTACCTACCTGGGAGCCTACCTACCTAGGGTCTACCAACCTACCTAACTTGGGCCTACCTACCAACCTGCTTGGGGCTTATCTACCTAGGGTCTACCTACCTATGTGGGGCCTTGACTGTTTACCTATCTACTTAGGGCTTGCCTACCCACCTATCTGAAGCTCCTAATTTAGGCAAATACTTATCTAAAAGGGGGTCTACCTATCTGTAAGGCAATATTCAGTATTCATGCTGCCCTAGGCATTATAGATAGTCATCAGCCACTTGCTGATTAGTGTTTCTGTATTTTACAGGTTTCCCCTCTGGACTGTGTTGGACCAGTGTTTGATCCATTTCTTTAGAAAATGGTCAGCAAGGGATGTTGTTGGGGAATGTTATTTAAATAAAGTGTTTTTGTGTTGTTTCGGTGTATTATACCACTAATTTTCTAGTGTTAGTGTCTAGTGTCGGACAGCCGTCTCTCTTGTCACAGTGCTGTCTCGGACAGCAGTCGTGCCCGTGCTTCTGCTGTGGCCCCTGTACAATACTTACCTGCCGTGGCTCCTGTCTCTGCTGCGGTGACGGCAATGGTGGCATCCGCCGGCAGCAGCTACTCACCGCCCCTCGCTCCTGCTCGCTCTCATCCACTCTGGCTGCCTGTGTGCGCGCAAGCGTCCACTATAAGTATTTAAAGGGACAGTGTCCCAATTTCCTGTCTGTGACCCCTGGCTTTATAAGGAACTTCCTGTCCATGCTCCTGGTCAGTTCGTACTGTAACAATCCAGCATTTTCAGTGGGCACTGAGCCGTCGATCATTGGTATATGGCGCATCCTCTGGGCCCTTGCAAGCGTAGATGGTGCAACTCGCGGAGGTAGCCAAAGTGCAGGACAGGACAACCAGTGCTGTAATGAACAACAGAACACCGCAGGTGTAGCCATAGATGAATAGCGCAGTCCCAAGAGAGTAACGGGCTTGGCACAGCGACAAGTATACAGCAAGTATATAAAGACTGGTGCAGCAACAGGTGTTCAGCAGGTAACAAGTACTGGTCACAGGTAACATATTGGAATGCAGGGTAAACAGCAGCAACACCGCAGCCAGGGGGTCAAGCTCGTTGTAAGTACAACAAAGAACGGACCTGGAGTAAGAGCAGGAAGTTCCTTTAAATGCCAGGGGTCACAGGTCACAGACAGGAAATTGGATTGGAAAACGGGTGAAGTTGTCCAATGGAGTGAGCATTGCCACTGATGCTGCCTCAAACCATCCCATATGGAGCAGTTCCGCCCACCTGTTACTTTGCCAGTTTGTACCGTTTTGCTGGTGGAAGAACCTCAAGTGCAAGAAGAGCCTTTGGTCCGTCAAGACATTTGGCTGCTGTGTCGCTGTTGTTTACCCTGTGACCAGTACCTATTAATTGCTGAACACCAGTCCGTTATATACCTGCTGTTTACTTATCACTGTGCCAAGCCTGTTACTCTTCTGGGTCTGCGCTATCCTTCTATGGCTACACCTGCAATATCCTGTTGTCCATTCCAGCACCGATGTCCTGTCCTGCACTTCGACTACCTCTGCGAGTTGCACCATCTACGCTCGCAGGCGCCCAGAGGATCCGCCATATACCAACGATCAATGGGTCAGTGCCCACTGACAATGCCGAATCGTTACATCTCTATTACTAGCCCTGGGGTTTGGTGTCAGCCAGCTGTGGTTTTTTTGTAACATTAAGGCTGAAACTGGTACCCTAGCACTAGTCAAAAAAAGGTGTCTGTCAAACATCTCTTTTACTAACATTGGAAATAAACGGTAAAAATACACACAGACACAACACAAAAACACTTTATTTAAATAAACGTTCCCCGGGACTGGCGCTCCACGACAATTTTATTAAAGAAATGGATCAAACACCGGCTCAATAAATCCATCAAAGTCCAACAGGGAAATCTGTAGAAAAGACAGAAACACTACTAAAAGCATGACGGTACTAAACTCCATCCATTGCATCCCCAGAGGATCATGCACAATTACCACAACTAATCTTCTGTGTGCAGGGGAAGGAGTTTGGACCACACAATATGATTCTGAAGGATACAGGCCAGAGTTGTAGCACAATCTCTAGAGGGTTAGTCCCTGTTCCAGAGAGTGGGCCTCTAAGCTGTGGCCTAAACCCGTTCTTCCACACCTAGGAAGTTTGTATAGTGTTGGAAAAAGAGGTGCTGGAAAAGTGAATATTCTAAGATATTTGTGTCCAAATCTGCATGGACGAGTGTTGGTCGAGAAGTCACTATGTGGTGGTGATTAGTGTTGATTGAACCAGAAAAGAAAAGTTAAGTTCGTGTCGAACTTCTCAATTTTTTAGAACTCGAGCCGAACCAAGCTTTTTACAGTACGTTCGATTAGAATTCCCGATCGTCACGTGCGTTCAACGAGCCATTTTTAGTTTCATTTTCAACTGCTTCCTGCACTTTTTCAGCCATCCAATCAGTGCAGAGCACAGAGGGAGGTCTAAAACGTCACCATTGAGGGTGTAAGGATCTCATTGGCTGCTAAAATTACATCGCTCTGTTATATGTATCAGAAAGGGAAGATCTCTCCTTAGGGAGAGCGACATATAGGTGTGTGAAGATTCGAAATAGCCTTTTGTACTCCACAAAGCATCTGCATATCACGAGGCATTATGGGAAAGGAGCTGAGAAGCTCAAGCACCCTCTATTGGATGTAACAAATCCTCAATTTGCTTTTGTCCCACTGGGTCTTTGGAAAGCAAAAGGGATATTTAGCCAAGCCAACATCGCCCATCTGTAGACAGCTGTTTCTGGGTGTGTGCCCCTCGTCAGTAAAGAGCATAGCGATGTTGGCTTGGCTGAGTGGGAGGCAATGCTTTCCAAAGACCCAGTGGGACAAAAGCAAATTGAGAATTTGTTACATCCAATAGATGGCGCTTGAGCTTCTCAGCTCCTTTCCCATTTTGTTTCCTGTAAGAGAGGTTTGCAATAACACTGCCAAACAGCATTGGGAAAAAGGTTTAAAGCTAAGTATTAGAGTGAGTCTGCAAGTGTGGAAACTTAATATTGAGGGACTTTAGATTTGGGGAGTTTAGAGGGGACAGTATTGTACTGCTTATTATAATTGTATTTATATATCTTTTTGGTAACATCCCCATGAGTTCAATGATTGACATTGCCATCCAGTGCACAAACTGTGCAATGTATGCCATCTTTGACCAACAGTTCGAGGGTCCATACTGCTGTGCGAGATGTGTGCACACTGCACATTTAGAAGCCCGTATCCTGTATCTAAATGAGCAAGTGGCAACACTGAGATCCATTGCCAACTTGGAAGCGAGTTTGCTGCTCACTGAGCAATCACTCGCAGGTGTAGATGCTGGGGAGGATGGCAGCATGGAGGTGCAGGGGCATGAGGCAGCTAGCTGGGTAACAGAAAGAAGGGTAGAGGGAAGAGTGTCAGGGAGGCTAGTCCTGATCTGGTACACCCCAACAAATTTGCAAGATTGGCAGATGAGGGGGATGTCAGCTCAGAAATAGCATTGCTGCAGCAAGACACTACCCCTGTCTGCTCCAGTAAGATGGGGAATAGGAGTGCAGAGCAGGCTAGACAGGTGCTAGTAGTTGGGGACTCCATAATTAGGGGCACAGACAGGGCAATCTGTCACAAAGACCAAGATCGTCGAAGAGTATGTTGTATACCTGGGGCCCAAGATCGACATTTCGTGGATCAGTTTGACAGATTGCTGGGTGGGGCTGGTGAGAATCCAGCTGTCATGGTCCACATTGGCACCAATGACAAAGTTAGAGGTAGGTGGAGTGTCCTTAAAAACGATTTCAGGGACTTAGGCCAAAAGCTTAAGGCAAGGACCTCCAGGGTAATATTTTCAGAAATATTACCTGTTCCACAGGCCACACCAGAGAGGCAACAGTAGATTAGAGGGGAGAATAAGTGACTCAAAAATTGGTGTAGGAAAGAGGGATTTGGGTTTTTGGAGAACTGGGCTGACTTCTGTCTTGGCTACAGACTCTATGCTAGGGACAGGCTGTACCTAAATGGGGAAGGTGTATCTGTATTGGGGGACAAAAGGGCCAGAAAGTTGGAGGAATATTTAAACTAGGGATTGGGGGAGAGGATAACTACACATATAGGGCGACATGTATTAAGCTCGCCACGTTGGAGCGCACTTTTTCGAGCGCTCGAACGTGAAAGCTGCGCCTCATGTATGTCGGCGCCGGAGGTGCGCTCATACATGCGCTGTAAAGTCCGCCGCGCCTCGCCAGTGTGTGAGGCGCAGTGCGGGACTTCGGCGCAGTGCGGGACTGCGCCTAAGATTCGCAGGGGACTGCGCCTAACATGTATTCCGAATCGAGACAGGCTGGAAATCAGCGAGAAATCGTTAAACATGTCCGTGCGGCATGGAGTATGAATTAAAACATCGCTTTTATTAGGTGTAAAACATTATCAGAAAAAGAGCACAAACCTACTAAAAAAAAAACATAAATAAAATCACTTTCCAAAAAGCAAGAACGGCGCAACATCAGGAATTAGCATATTGGAAATTGCTGGGAAATACAGTAATTCAAATTCTGTAAGCTCTTCTCATTGGTTGGCATAAACCAGCCAATCAGAATAGGAGCGACAGTGACCCATTAAAACCTATGGAGAGGTATTGACTAATCAAATTCAAAGGCGGGACAGTTCAAAATACAGTAAAAATGCAGTAAAGAGCTGATTGGTTGAGCTAGCGGGGGCTTGGCAATCCTGGCCAATCAGAATAGGAGTGACAGGGACCCATTGTAACCTATGGAGAAGTATTGACCAATCAAATTCAAAGGCGGGACAGTTCAAAATACAGTAAAAATGCCAAAAAGAGCTGATTGGTTGAGCTAGCGGGGGCTTGGCTATTTTGGCCAATTAGAGCACGAGCTACTTTCTCCCATTGTAGTCTATGGCCAGATCAGGGCAATGAAATCTCGGCTCTCAGCACCGTGCGGCATGGAGTATGATTTAAAAAGCGTTTTTATTAGGTGTAAAATATTATCTGAAAAAGAGCTCAAACCTTCTATAAACATAAATCAATCAAATCTTTTCTGCCTTTTTTACTGTATTTTGAACTGTCCTGCCTTTGCATTTGATTGGTCAATACTTCTCCATAGGTTTTAATGGGTCACTGTCGCTCCTATTCTGATTGGCTGGTTTCTGCCGACCAATGAGAAGCGCTTACAGAATTTGAATTATTGTATTTCCCAGCAATTTCCAAGATCCTAATTCCTGATGTTGCGCCGTTCTAGATTTTTGGAAAGTGATTTTTTTTTTTAGAAGGTTTGAGCTCTTTTTCTGATAATGTTTTACACCTAATAAAAGCGTTTTTTTTGGAATCATACTCCATGCCACACGGAGCTGAGAGCCGAGATTTCTTTTGCGATCTTCTATATGTTTCCTCTCATGTTACGTTCTCGCTTCACTTCGCCTCCTCCGGCTCGTTTAGACCAACTTCAACTAGGTCTGCCTGTCGGAGCTGGCGAGCGCTGCAATGCGCCGCACTTTTCCGACCCGCGATCATGCATGCCTCGGAGGATACGAATGAGCCGCGTCCCGCCCCAGAACGCCCACACCGTGCCCATTGCACGCCCCTTCATGTTAGGCACAGCCGAAAGTGGCGAAGACTGCGCCTAACATGGCATCCCTGCGTCCGACAGGGGATTAAGATCGGTGAGGCGCCGTTTTTGCCAGAAAACAGGCGCCGTTTTCGCCAGAAAACAGGCGCAACTCCCGATCATACATGTCGCCCATAGTGTGCAAGATACTGAACATAGAGAGCTGGGAATTAGGAATAAAACAGGGGGTGGAGTGGAGGGAGGGGGGTAGCAATAGTTAAAAAGATCAGGGAGAAAGGAATAAAAACTGAAAAATCTCTAAATTGCATGCTGACCAATGCCAGGAGTCTGACCAACAAAATAAATGAACTAGAATTATTAATTGCTGAAGAAAAATATGACATAGTGGGGATAACTGAGACATGGCTGGACGAGAGCTACGACTGGGCAGTTAACTTACAGGGTTACAGTCTATTTAGAAGAGATCGTAAAGACCGGAAGGGGGGAGGTGTCTGTCTCTATGTAAAATCCTGTCTGAAGCCAACACTGCAGGAAGATATAGGTACAGGTAATGAACATGTGGAATCATTATGGGTAAATATACATGGGGGTAACAACAATAATATAATACTAATAGGGGTCTGCTATAGGCCCCCAAATATAACAGAACCCATGGAAGATGTACTCCTCAGGTAAATAGATGAGGCAGCTAATCAGAATGAGGTTGTTATTAAGGGCGACCTTAACTATCCAGTCATCAAATGGGAAACTGAAACCTGTAATTCTCATAAAGGAAACAGTTTTTTGTCAATAACTAAAGAAAATTACCTTTACCAAACGGTGCAGGAGCAAACTAGAGGAAAGGCCAATCTAGAATTAATATTCACTAATAGACCTGACAGAGTAACAAAGGTATTCCAATAACAGTGGCACACTATAAACTGAAGCACTCTCAAAGGGGACATAGGAATTTTGATAGAAGCATTTCTACTATCTAGGATATATGAAACATTTTTGAGATTCTCAGTTCATATTTTTGATCAAAACTGTTTAAGCCACCTCCGAACTTCAACGGGATCTCAAGGCAGGTGGTCCTACACTATTGATTCCTACACTATTGATACCTCTCAGTTGGGTCCTATTCAGTCCTCCATAATCCAGGGAATGAAGGAACCAGCTTACAAGTTAGACTGCACTGATTAAAAAGCCATGTCAAGGTGGGTGGAGTGCAAAAAAACAAAATGGAGGCAGCCACTCCTCCAAACTCAAACTAGAAGCAATATATGGTTATGCACATCCATAAAAACATTTTTGAAAAAAAATGAACATAGGTGCAACACTGGTGCGGCTGTAGTATACAAACATATTCCAATAACAATGGCACACTATAAACTGAAGTACTATCAGAGGGGACATAGAAATTTTAAAAAAGCACTTCTGCTATCTAGGATGCATGAAAATTTTTTTTAGATTCTCAGTTCACATTTTTGATCAAAACTGTTTAAGCCACCTCCGAACTTCAATGGGATCTCAAGGCAGGTGGTCCTACACTATTGATTCCTACACTATAGATACCTCTTGTTTGGGTCCTATTCAGTCCTCCATAATCCAGGGAATGAAGGAACCAGCTTACAAGTTACACTGCACTGATTAAAAAGCCATGTCAAGGTGGGTGGAGTCCAAAAAACAAAAATGGAGGCAGTCACTCCTCCAAACTCAAACCAAAAGCAATATATGGTTATGCACATCCAAAAAAAACATTTTTGAAAAAAATTAACATAGGTGCAACACTGGTGCGGCTGTAGTATACATACGTATACCAATAGCAGTGGCACACTATAAACTGAAGCACTATCAAAGGGGACATAGGAATTTTGAAAAAAGCATTTCTGCTATCTAGGATATATAAAAACATTTTTGAGATTCTTAATTCACACTTTTGATCAAAACTGTTTAAGCCACCTCTGAACTTCAACGGGATCTCAAGGAAGGTGGTCCTACACTATTGATTCCTACACTATTGATACCTCTCGGTTGGGTCCTATTCAGTCCTACAAAATCCAGGGAATGAAGGAACCAGCTTACAAGTTACACTGCACTGATTAAAAAGCCATGTAAAGGTGGGTGGAGTGCAAAAAAACAAAATGGAGGCAGCCACTCCTCCAAACTCAAACTAAAAGCAATATATCGTTATGCACATCCAAAAAAACATTTTTGAAAAAAAAGAAAGTAGGTGCAACACTGGTGCGGCTGTAGTATACATACATATTCCAATAAAAGTGGCACATTATAAACTGAAGCACTATCAAAGGGGACATAGGAATTTTGAAAAAAAGCATTTTTGCTATCTAGGATATATGAAAATTTTTTGTGGCTGCCTCCATTTTGGTTTTTTGCACTCCACCCACCTTGACATGGCTTTTTAATCAGTGCAGTGTAACTTGTAAGCTGGTTCCTTCATTCCCTGGATTATGGAGGTCTGAATAGGACCCAAACGAGAGGTATCAATAGTGTAGGAATCAATAGTGTAGGACCACCTGCCTTGAGATCCCGTTGAAGTTCGGAGGTGGCTTAAACAGTTTTGATCAAAAATGTGAACTGAGAATCTCAAAAATGTTTTGTATATCCTAGATAGCAGAAATGCTTTTTTCAAAATTCCTATGTCCCCTTTGATAGTGCTTCAGTTTATAGTGTGCCACTGTTATTGGAATATGTATGTATACTACAGCCGCACCAGTGTTGCACCTATGTTCATTTTTTTCAAAAATGTTTTTTTGGATGTGCATAACCATATATTGCTTTTAGAGTAACAAAGGTTCAGGTTGGGGGGCATCTAGGAAATAGTGACCAGAATATAATAAGTTTACATTTATCCTTCAATAGAGATTTTTGTCAAGGAGCCACAAAAACACGGATTTTAGGAAGGCTAATTTTATTCTGCTTAGGGAGGCCCTAAACTGTATTGACTGGGACAAGGTGTTTAAAAATGGCAGTACAAATAATAAATGGGATATTTTAAAAAATATCTTAGGCACCCATTGTGAGAGGTACATACCTCATGGTAATAAAATAATTAAAAACAGGAAAAACTCAATGTGGATCAACAGGGATGTAAAAGAGGAAATAATAAACAAAAAGAAAGCTTTTCATCTACTAAAACAGGAGGTCAGTGAAGAGGCACTAAGAAGCTATAGGGAAAAAACTAAAGTGTGTAAAAAAATGATAAAGGCAGCAAAGCTGGAGACGGAAAGACATATTGCTATAGAAAGTAAAACTAACCCCAAAATATTTTTTTAACTATATAAATAGTAAAAAGATTAAAACAGAAAATGTTGGCCCTTTGAAAAGTACTGAGGGAGATATTGTAGCGGGAGATGAGGAAAAAGCAAACCTATTAAACAATTTTTTCTCCACTGTATTTACCGAGGAAGATGACCTTCCTGTTGATGAGCAGAGGGATGAGGTAAACTCCAACTTAAATGTTTCTTGTCTAACCCAGGAAGAAGTGCAGCTCCGTCTTAAGAAGATCAAAATAGACAAATCACCAGGTCCTAATGGTATACACCCACATGTCCTAAGGGAGTAAGTAATGTCATAGATAGGCCCCTATTCTTAATACTTATGGACTGTCTAATAAAGGGGTATGTCCCAAAGGATTGGCGTATAGCAAATGTGGTGCCAATATTCAAAAAGGGGTCAAAAAAGTGATCCTGGAAACTATAGGCCGGTAAGTTTAACCTCTGTTGTGGGTAAAATGTTTGAAGGTTTTCTCAGAGATGCTATCCTGGAGTATCTCACGGAAAATAAATGTATAATGCCATTCCAGCATGGGTTTATGAAGGATCGGTCTTGTCAAACTAATCTCATGAGCTTCTTTGAGGAAGTTAATTCTAGACTGGGTCGGGGTGTGGCACTGGATGTCATATATCTAGATTTTTCTAAAACATTTGATATGGTGTCACATAAAAGATTGGTAAGTAAAATGAGAATGCTTGGACTGGGGGAAAATTTGTGCAAGTGGGTAAGCAACTGGCTCAGAGATAGAAAACAAAGGGTGGTAATTAACGGTGCATACTCATACTGGATCCCTGTTGCTAGTGGGGTACCACAGGGCTCAATATTGGGCCCTATCCTCTTTAAAGGGGTTGTCTCGCTACAATGATTGGGTTTTAATTAAAAGATCTTTAAAAAACAAGCAGCTTTGCAATATATGTTCATTACAAATGTCCTACTGATTTTGAGTTATCCCTGGTAGTAGGAGTGCATCAGCTCCTCAAATCACTATAGCCACCGACCTGTTGATTTTTATCTCACTGGCTGTCAGTGCTGGTGACTCATCAGCTTCTCAATACAGGTCGGAGCACAGAGCCCCTCCTGCACAGTATGAGGGCACTTGTGATGCTTCTGTAGGGGAGGGGGATGGAGGGCTCTACTCCCAGCATCTGTGTCTGTGTAGCTGTGCTGCCTGGATTAACCCTGCATGTGCCTGATCCCTCCTGCTCTCTACACAGATTGAGGAGAGCAGAGGTGAGGCTGATCTGTGGTCAGTACGATGTGACAGCAGTGAAATGTGTTACTATAATCATGATGTGTCTGTGGAGCTTTGACTATACTAATAGAACAGATCAGGGGGGCATGTGAATGGTTCATATCCCTCCCTGCTCTGCTGTATTAGTGACACATCCTGATTATAGTAACTCACTTCACAGCTGCCCTGTCTCTGGTCTGACTGGGTTTGTTTGTTGTTGCTTGAGATGTCCGTGGAGATTTGTATGCTAAGCAGGGGGTATATGAACCTTTGCATCCCCCCCTGCTCTGCTATTAGCATACACATCTTCACAGACCTCTGGTTCCATAGCCACTCATAGATCAGCCCTCTCCCTGCTGTCTCCTGACTCTGTGGAGAGGAGCAGAAAGAGCTCGGCCACAGCAGCACAGTGCAAAAAGAAAGCGTTTCACCTACTAAAACAGGAGGGTAGTGAAGAGGCGCTAAGAAGCTATAGGGAAAAAAATAAAGGGTGTAAAATAAAGATAAAGGAAGCAAAGCTGGAGACGGAAAAACATATTGCTATAGAAAGTAAAACTAACCCCAAAATATTTTTTAACTATATAAATAGTAAAAAGATTAAAACAGAAAATGTTGGCCCTTTGAAAAATACTGAAGGAGAGACAGTAGAGGACGATGAGAAAAAAGCAAAACTATTAAACACTTTTTTCTCCACTGTATTTACCGAGGAGGATGACCTTCCTGTTGAACAGAGGGATGAGGTAAACTCCAACTTAAAAGTTTCTTGTCTAACCCACGAAGAAGTGCAGCTCCGTCTTAAGAAGATTAAAAGGGAGTTAAGTGATGTCATAGATAGGCCCCTATTCTTAAAGGGGTTTTGCCAAGACAGCTGTTCCCTACCTCACACGCTGCCGCTGGTCCCCTGGGTCTTGAGATCGGGGCGTTCTCTGCTTGAGTAGCTTTAAAAAACCCGCCCTCCAGATGGCACTTAGTGACATCTTCGCGCTGCGAGTCGTGCTCGCTCCTCCAAAGCAGGGAGGCAGGGAGCCGGACAAAGACCCAGAATATAGAGAAACGTAGAAGACAAAGGAGTAAGGGAACGGAGCAAAGAACTAGAACATAGAAAAGAGTAGATATGGAGTAAGGGATCATGGCTAAGAATCTGGAGAACAGCCAGCACATCCCCCAAGCACAGTCCCTGATTATTCTGTGCGAGCAGGAAGGAGGGGGGAAGTGAAGAGCCCACAGACTGTCCTGGCTGGGGAGAGGAGCTACTGCGCATGTCAGGCCGTGTGTCAGGACGTGCTCGTTCCCGAGGGGGCTTCAGAGGAAGAGTGATGAACCACGCAAGCACGGCCAGACAGGCCGGAGGCTTAGAACAGGTTGACTCCAATGACAACCAGCTGTACACAGTGATAAGGTAATGAAGGCTGCAGCTATGGCACCATACACTTTTTTTAATGACATGCAATTAGGAAAGGGCCAAACTAAGCATCCCACGTCGACTTTACATGGTGGCAAAACCCTTTTAATATTTATGGACTGTCTAATAATGGGGTATGTCCCAAAGGATTGGCACATAGCAAATGTGGTGCCAATATTCAAAAAGAGGTCAAAAAGTGATCCTGGAAACTATAGGCCGGTAAGTTCAACCTCTGTTGCAGGTAAAATGTTTGAAGGTTTTCTCAGAGATGCTATCCTGGACTATCTCACTGAAAATAATTGTATAATGCCATTCCAGCATGGGTTTATGAAGGATCGGTCCTGTCAGACTAATCTCATCAGCTTCTATGAGGAAGTCAGTGCTAGACTGGATCGGGGTGAGGCACTGGATGTCATATATCTAGATTTTTCTAAAGCTTTTGTTACGGTGCCACGTAAAAGGTTGGTAAATAAAATGAGAATGCTTGGACTGTGGGAAAATGTGTGCAAGTGGGTAAGCAATTGGCTCACTGATAGAAAACAAAGGGTAGTAATTAACGGTACATACTCAGACTGGATCGCTGTTACTAGTGGGGTCCCACAGGGGTCAGTATTGGGCCCTATCCTCTTTAACATTTTCATTAATGAACGTACACAAGGATTACACAGTAGAATATCGATTTTTGCAGATGATATTAAGCTCTGTAAAGTAATCAACACAATAGAGGATAATGTGTTATTACAAAGGGATCTGGATAAGTTGGAGGCCTGGGCAGAGAAATGGCAGATGAGGTTTAACACAGATAAATGCAAGGTTATGCACATGGGAAGGAAAAACGCTGGGTTAAAGTGACATGGAGAAGGACTGTTGGACAGTATACTTAATTGTAGCAGCCAGTCTCAGGCAGCAGCTGCCAAGGAAAATAGGATCATGGGGTGTATTAAAAGGGGCATAGATGGACATGATGAGAACATTATTCTCCCATTATACAAGTCACTGGTTAGACCAGCGGTCCCCAAACCGTTTTTTCCACCAGGGACTGGTTTTATGCAAGACAATTTTTTCGTGGCCCAGTAGGGGCATGTTATTGTGGACGGGGTTATGGAGCTGGTTGGATGTTTAGAATCACACAAAAAAATAAATACAAAGTGTATACTGTGGCATTTAGGGGTATAGTACGGGGTAACCAGGATTTTATAACTGCAGACTTATTGTCAATTCTGTGAGTCAGTATTATATTAATAATGCTGACCCACAGAGATGACCATCAGTCTGCAGTAATACTGATCAGCTCTGTGGGTCAGCATTATACATGTATATAAATATGTAATCAGCTCTGTCATTAAGAGATATATTCCCCCCAGTAGTCATTGTAATATCTACAATGACGACTGGGGGGCATATATCTCTTTAATGACAGAGCTGATTACATTTTATATATATATATATATATATATATATATATATATATATATATATATATATATATTTGCCCCCTGTAGTCATTGTAGAAATAGATATATGTCCCCATAGCCATTACAAATAGATATATGCCCCAATAGTCATTAGAAATAGACATATGCTCCCTGTAGTCATTAGAAATAGCTATAGGTCCCCCGTAGTCATTAGAAATAGATATGGACCCCCTGGTGTAATTTGATATGGCCCCCTGGTAATAATTATAAATAGATATGGCCCCCCCCTCTAATAATTAGAAATAGATATGGCCCCCTGTAATAATTAGAAATATATATGGTCCCCCTGCAATAACTAGAAATAGATATGGCCCCCCTGTGATAATTAGAAATAGACATGGCCCCCTGTAATAATTAGAAATAGATATGGTCCCCTGAAATAATTAGAAATAGATATGGCCCCTCTGTAATTATTAGAAATACAAATGGCCACCCTGCGATTATTAGAAATAGATATATTCCCCCCCCCGTAGTAATTATTAATAGATATGGTCCCCCTGTAAGAATTATTAATAGATATGGCCCCCTGTAGTAATTATTAATAGATATGGCCCCTCTGTAGTAATTATTAATAGATATGGCCCTCTGTAGTAATTATTAATAGATATGGCCCCTCTGTAGTAATTATTAATAGATATGGCCCCCTGTAGTAATTATTAATAGATATGGCCCCTCTGTAGTAATTATTAATAGATATGGTCCCTCTGTAGTAAATATTAATAGATATGGCCCCTCTGTAGTAATTATTAATAGATATGGCCCCTCTGTAGTAATTATTAATAGATATGGTCCCTCTGTAGTAATTATTAATAGATATGGCCCCCTGTAGTAATTATTAATAGATATGGCCCCTCTGTAGTAATTATTAATAGATATGGCCCCTCTGTAGTAATTATTAATAGATATGGCCCCCTGTAGTAATTATTAATAGATATGGCCCCCTGTAGTAATTATTAATAGATATGGCCCCTCTGTAGTAATTAATAATAGATTTGGTCCCCCTGTAATAATTAGTTATAGATATGGCCCTCTGTAGTAATTATTAATAGATATAGTGGAAGGGATCAATAGCACAGTTTCGATTTTTGCAGATGACACCAAGCTAGGCAGGGTAGTGCAATCTAAGGAAGATGCTCATAAATTGCAAGCAGACCTGGACACACTGAGTGCTTGGGCATCCACTTGGCAAATGGGGTTCAATGTGGATAAATCTAAGGTTCTGCATATGAACTAATATGGAAATAGGAAATAATCTACAGGCAGCATATGTCCTAGGGGGAGAAAAACTTGGAGAATCGCTTGTTGAGAAAGATCTGGGCGTTCTTGTAGATCATAGACTACAAGACAGCATTCAATGTCAATCAGCTGAAGAAATGGGTAGATGATCCAGCACGATCCAACGTTGAGATAAAATCATCCAAGTTTTATTGAAAATTGCAAATATAAAATCAGCAAAACATGCATGTGCATAAGTGATCAGCGTAGGTAGCGGTGGTACCCGACATGTGGAGCTAGTACCTGCTGACGCGTTTCGGGCTCAAAATGCGCCCTTAGTCATAGCACAACTAAAAACATCTGAGAATATCCAATATATAAGAACAAACCTTATTGCAAATTAATTAAAGATGTTAATTACGTGTTGATGCGTAGAAGGATACGCACGCTGCCGCGGGTGTCCAACTTCCTATGCCAAGGAGATCGCGTTGCGGAAACCGAGAACGTAGTTCCGGAAATGCGCAATAGAAACTTTGAAGCGCAGCCTGGCAAGGGAAACACCGCCGCGCATGCGCACCAACATCCAGGCGATCAAGCTGGTAAGCGTAGATAGTATAGAAACAGAAAGAAGAAAGTGAGTTTCTGATCTACAGACTCTGTTATATCGGAGTCCAACGCTGATACCTCAAGAGATACCTCCCGTGACTATTCATCTCAAAGTGATAACGGAGAAAATATTTCATATTTCAAAAATGCTCGCAAAAATCAAAGAAAAAAACGCTCAAAAAACGGAGGCGCAGAGGAGGCCGCAAACACCACAAAGGACCTGCAACGTATGCAAACAAGGAGACAGGAAAACAAATAGATGGGAACCAAAGTATTTCAATTCATAATATCTCCTCTGTTATACTAACGTCAGAACCGTAAGAAGTGCTTTCTTTGGGCCTCAACTTGGCAGTAAGGGATAACTTTAATTTAGTCTCCACCATCAGAGACATAAATAAATTTGTGCGCAATCTTACCATTAAAAGACACTTCTACCGAGAAGAGGACACCCACACTGTATCAGAGGACATCACTTGCAATCATTACCAGGGACTGAGGTTTCAAGAACAAATTTCACTTGTGACACTCCAGGAATTGAATGAAGAGATTGGCCTTGGAGAAAATCAACCATTAATGCAATCAGTGACTTTCCAAACAAATAACCAGGACTTTTATCCAGTACAGACCCAAACTGAGGCAATGGATCATTTTCAGTTTCTGGTGGAAAGAGAATTACGAGCATTGCAAAATAGACAGATAGGGGAAAATATGTCCAACCTCACGGCTAAACAAAAAATAGCGTTGAAAAGTCTTCAATCTATAGATAACATCGAAATTAGAATGGCAGACAAGGGGGGTATGGTTGTCATCATGGACAAAACCAAATATCATGCAGCTATGCTCAATTTATTGTCAGATAAAGTAACGTATAAGCAATTACCTAGTGACCCAACAACAAAATTCAATGCAAAGGTATATAAAATAGTAGAGGCAGGTTTACAATTAGGCACCTTAAACAAAAAAACAGGCAGAGTACATCGCAAATAAGTTTCCAGTAATACCAGTAATTTACGGTGTCCCCAAGATTCATAAAAATCTTTTGGATCCTCCCATGAGACCGATTGTGTCGGGTATAGGTTCTATCACAGAAAGGTTATGCCAATGGGTAGACTCTCTCCTGCAGCCTCTAGTTAAACGGGTCCCAGGGTTCTTACAGGACACGCGTGATCTCCTGTTGGCTATGCGTGACTTTATCTGGCTAGATACATTCAATTGGATTACCTGTGATGTGGAGTCACTATACACCAGTATTCCCCACAGAGTAGCAATTACAGCACTTCAGCACCATCTACATAAATACAGTGGCTATTCGTTGGATCTCCAATTATATATAGTAGATGTGGTCGAGTTTTTGATGGCTCATAATTATTTTATGTTTGACCACAAATACTATATGCAACTCACGGGGGTCTCGATGGGGGCCAAATATTCCCCAGCACTGGCAAATTTAACCATGTCGTGGTGGGAGGAACAATATGTGTTCTCTATGGATAACCCATTTCTAGGGCAGCTGGAGTGGTACGGCAGATACATAGATGACCTCCTCATTATATGGGGAGGGGATGTGTCTGCCGTACCCTCCGTACCCTCCTTTGTTGCCTATATCAACAACAACCCATTCAACCTGAAATTCACCTATTCACAAAATGCATGCTCAGTTGACTTCCTGGACTTACATCTTACAGGTATCCCTAACCAAAGTATTTCAACAAAAACTTTTAGAAAGAGCAGTGCAGGAAACACAATACTACACTTTGACAGTTATCATACTAAATCCACGAAAAAAATCCATCCCTACTAATATGAGCTAAACGGAATTGTAGTTCACAAGAAGAGTATCAATCAGAGTCTAAACAAATATGTACGAGATTGAGCAGTAGGGGTTATCCAAAACAATTACTACAAAGTGCAATAGACAAGGTTCAACACAAGAATAGACGGGAGTTATTAATACAACGAAACAATAAACGACGGTCAAAAAATGATACACCCGTATTAATATTAGATCATACCAAACAGTTTAATAAAATCAAAAACATAGTCCAAAAATATCTTCCAATTTTACACGAGGATCATGTGTTGGATGACATATTATCAAAGGGCTGCAAAATAGTGCCTTTACGAGCTAAAATTTTGGGTAGTTTACTTACATCTAACACATTTGTTTCCCACAAAAAATGTCCCACTTGGTTAAATTATAAAGGATTTTTCAAATGTGGATTAAGGCAGTGTCGTACGTGTTCCTTTGCGAGTCCCAGGAAAGAATTTACAAATATGTCAGGTACCCAAAAATTTCCCATCAAACAATTTATTAACTTTATTAAATTTATTTAGCGTGGTGCTCACAGTGTAATCTCCAATACATTGGTAGTACCACTAGAAAGTTAAAGACCAGATTTCTAGAACATGTGAATGAAATTACAAACTTATCAGAAAGAAAGAAATCTGGTCTTACAAAACATTTTATACACAAACATAATTCAGATTCGAGCATGTTGAAAGTAAGAGCAATAGAAAGAGTGAGCAATCCAATTAGAGGAGGTGACATTGTGCGACTATTGCGCAACAAAGAAGCACAATGGATTATTGTTCTAAATACAACCTCACCACAAGGCCTTAATATTAGAAGGGAATCGCTATGTTATTACTAAGTTAGAGAGATTATATACATAATTAACCCTTTGGTGTGTATTTATCTGCCTTTCTGTTTTCTTGCTGAATACCTGTCTTTGTGCTTACCGGCTTGATCGCCTGGATGTTGGTGCGCATGCGCGGCGGGGTTTCCCTTGCTGCGCTTCAAAGTTTCTATTGCGCATGTCCGGTACTACGTTCTCAGTTTCTGGGACGCGATCTCCTTGGCATAGGAAGTTGGACACCCGCGGCAGCGTGCGTATCCTTCCACTCATCAACAGGTAATTTACATCTTTAATTAATTTGCAATAAGGTTTGTTCTTATATATTGGATATTCTCAGATGTTTTTAGTAGTGCTATGACTAATGGCGCATTTTGAGCCCGAAACGCATCAGCAGGTACTAGCTCCACATGTCGGGGACCACCGCTACCTACGCTGATCACTTCTGCACATGCATATTTTGCTGATTTTATATTTGCAATTTTCAATAAAACTTGGATGATTTTATCTCAACGTTGGATCGTGCTGAATCATCTACCAATTTCTTCTGTCGTTACGTTACTGCTGCAAGGCTTCAGCAGTGGTCCGTGCACTTTGCACATTGGATGGAGCTGGCTGCCAAACACTTACCAATGTCAATCAGCTGCCTCTAGGGCAAGTAAGATATCGGCGTGTATTAAAATAGGCATGGACTCACGGGACAAGGATGTAATTCTACCGCTGTACAAAGCATTGGTGCGACCTCACTTAGAATAGGCTGTTCAGTTCTGGGCCCCAGTTTATAGAAGAGATGTAGAGAGAGTACAAAGACGAGCAACAAAACTTATAAGGGGAATGGAGCATCTTAGTTATGAGGAGAGGTTAGTAGAATTTAACTTATTTAGTCTTGAGAAAAGACGGCTTCGGGGGGAAATGATTAATTTATATAAATATATAAATGGTCCCTACAAAAAGTATGGGGAAAAATTATTTCAAGTGAAGCCCCCTCAAAAGACAAGGGGACATTCCCTTCGACTAGAGAAAAAAGGATTCAATCTCCAGAGGAGAAAAGCGTTCTTCACTGTAAGAACTGTGAATCTGTGGAAGAGCCTGCCTGAGGAGTTGGTCACAGCAGGAACTGTAGAGAGTTTCAAGAAAGGCTTAGATACCTACCTGGAACTGAAGAATATTAATACATACGTAGCTATGTAAAATTCTGGATCCTGGCTGGTGGAGGCTCTGGAGTCAGAGATATGGTCTCCATTGGAGCAGATTGGTTCTTGCTTTGTGGGTTCCAGGGAATTAACCAGTGGTGAGGCTGGGCTTAAAGTCCTTGTCTCTCTCCCTCACCCACATTTTCCCCACCCTTGGTTGAATTCGATGGACATGTGTCTTCTTTCAACCGTACTAACTATGTAACTATGTAACTATATATGGCCCCTCTGCAGTAATTATTAATAGATATGGCCCCCTGTAGTAATTATTAATAGATATGGCTACCTGTAGTAATTATTAATAGATATGGTCCCCCTGTAAGAATTATTAATAGATATTGCCCCTGTATGAATTATTAATATATATTGCCCCCCTGTATTAATTATTAATAGATATGGTCCCCCTGTAAGAATCATTAATAGATATGGCCACCTGTAGGAATTATTAATAGATATGGCCCCTCTGTAGTAATTATTAATAGATATGGCGCCTCTGTAATAATTATAAATAGATATGGTCCCCCTGTAAGAATCATTAATAGATATGGCCCCTCTGTAGTAATTATTAATAGATATGGCCCCTCTGTAGTAATTATTAATAGATATGGCCCCTCTGTAGTAATTATTAATAGATATGGCCCCTCTGTAGTAATTATTAATAGATATGGCCCCCTGTAGTAATTATTAATAAACATGGCCCTCTGTAGTAGTCAGGCTAGTTAAAAAAAAAAGAAAAGAGAAACCGAGACCGAGCGGCGCAGGGGTTGTGACAATACCTCTGCATCATCCCCCTTGTGCCACTGATCACTGTAGATCAGGAGCTCAGTGAGCGCCGCATCTACAGCGATTGGGAAAGCAGGGACTGTAATGCACCGCCACTGCTTTCTCTATAGTGATGCAGCCGCACGCTGTGTGCAGCTGCTAACTTCGCGCGGCCGGATTACAACGGCCACGCAGAGCAGATGCCAAGTGCCCGGACTAAAGTCAGCAGGCGGTCGGCATCAGCTGTAGCCGGTGCCGTGGGCCGTCAGGGGATGCGCTATGGCCCGGTGCTGGTCCGAAGTCCGGCGGTTGTGGACCCCTGGGTTAGACCACACATGGAATATTGTGTACAGTTTTGGGCACCAGTGCACAGGAAAGACATTGTAGAGCTTGAACAGGTACAAAGGCGGTGTTACGTTTGCGCCATCTGGAACTGGTCACCGGTGACGGCCACTGCAACCATAACTGCGGCTTTGCTTTGTTTAATTTCTCCTAGTGTGAACTCTGTTCTCAAACCTTGGACTCTAATTGATTTCTGGCCAACTCCCGTGGATAGGAACCGTCCAGAACTCTTGGGGTTAATCTGTTCTCTTGGTGATTGACAGTTTCTGCTTCCTATCACTTCTGCTCTTCTTCCTCCCCTTCCCTATTTATAGTCACTGCTTCCTGCTTTCCTTGCCTGCTATATGGTTTACTCTCCCTATAGTTCGCCTGTGCCTCTGTTTCACTCTCTGTATTATTCTGACCTTTGCTTGGATTCCGGTTATTCTTTGTCTCACGTTTTTGTACTACGCTGCCCGCTTGTTGATAACTTGGCCTGCCCGACTACACTTGCTCGTTCTGTGTTTCTTTGTCTCCGTCTGTGTTTTCACTTGGCTCAGTGCAGTTATCAGTCATCTGGTTGGGGCCGACCTATTAAGGAGTCAGGTTCCACAAAAGGCAGGGACAGAGGCTGGGACCAGTGTCAGGGCCTCACTTGTCTGTGTCTCTGTGTGTGTCCCTGACAGTCCCTGACAGTCAGACAACAAAAATAATAAAAGGACTGGGTGGACTGCAATACCCAGAAAGATTAGCAATATTAGGGTTATTTAGTTTAAGGAAAAGACACCTTCAGGGGGACATAATAAATATGTTTAAATACATTAAAGGTCAATATAGAGATCTCTCTCAAGATTTATTTATACTCAGGACTGTATCTAGAACAAGGGGGCATCCTCTACGTCTTGAGGAACGAAAGTTTCTACATAAACATAGAAAGGGATTTTTTACTGTTAGAGCAGTGAGACTGTGGAACTCTCTGCCAGAGGAACTTGTTATGGTGAATTCAATAACAGAGTTCAAAAAAGGTTTGGACGCATTTCTGGAGTGTAATAATATAACAAGTTATAGTGACTAGGATTCTGGAGAGGGGTCATTGATCCAGGGATTATTCCGATTGCTAGATTGGAGTCGGGAAGGCCTTTTTTCCCTCAAATGAGGACAATTGGCATCTACCTCATTGGGGTTTTTTGTCTTCCTCTGGATTAACACTTTAGCAACACTTTAGCAGTAGTGTTGAGCGATTATTATCGACAAAGTTGAAATCGGCACAGTTTTTATGTTGATCGAAATTTTTAGATCATGCGATAATTTAGGTTAAAATCTGTGCATCATCTATTAAGATCGCGCCATTTTCGGCGCTTCCTGTCATTTTGGCGGCCAGCAAATCAGCTTACAGAATAGAGCAGGGTGAAATGTGTGTGCGACGTCATGACAGGGATGTGTATGGTTGCGATTGGCTGGAAAATCACATGACCTCGTTTTACAAGAAAGCCCTTCTGTTCATGATCAGTGTCTCTCAGCGTCTCATAGCAGGAGGACGTGCGCTCTGCTGTGTCCAAACAGCTCACGAAATTATTCTATTTCTTCACAGAGAAAGCTCTACTGTTAGCTGTGATCCTTACAACTTAGTTAGAACAGAGAGTGGAGATTTTATGTAGTTAGGTAGAGAATTTTAAAGGAACATCTACCGCTGTAAAGTCACAGGGGGAGCGGGTGGGGGGGGGGGGGCCCGCGGGCGAACACAGACAAGCTCTATAAAGAATACTGGATAAAGTTCACCAAGACTTAGTGTAGACATTGCACTGCAATAGCTTTATTATTAACAGTTTTCTATTGAAATATTTCCTGGATATTGGGCAGCCTGAACTTATATTAGGATACACATCTTTTCTAGTAACTGCAGGTCTCTTTGTTAGGTGCAAAACTCCACTTTTATTATCAGTATACATTTCAGATAGGTGTTCTTTTTCAATTTTGCCCATTCCAGCTTTGTTGATATAGCCACCTTGCAGTTAAACTAGAATCCAGCAATTTTGTAGTCAGCACAGGTTGATAGGTGCCAAAAATACCTTTTATTATCCGAATACATTTCAGATACGTGTTTTTTCACTTTGGCGCAGTACAGCTTTGTTCATTGAGGCCCCTTGCACTTAAATGTGAATACAGCAATTTTGTAGTCACCACAGCTGAATTGAAGGTGCCAAAAAATACCTTTTTTTTATCCAAATACATTACAGATATGTGTTTTTTTTTTTGCACACTACAGCTTTGTTCATTGAGGCACCTTGCACTTAAATGTGAATACAGCAATTTTGTAGTCACCACAGGTAAATTGATAGGTGCCAAAAAATACTTTTACTATCCGAAATACATTACAGATACGGGGTTTTTTTCACTTTGGCGCATACAGCTTTGTTCATTGAGGGACCTTGCACTTAAATGTGAATACAGCAATTTTGTTGTCACCACAGGTGAATTGAAAGGTGCCAAAAAAAATACCTTTTATTATCCGAATACATTACTGATACGTGTTTTTTGCACTTTTGCCCAGTCCAGATTTGTTGATAGAGCCACTTTGCAGTTAAATTTGAATCCAGAAAATTGTGTAGTTACCACAGGTGAATTGATAGGTGCCAAAAAATACCTTTTATTATCCAAATACATTACAGTTTACGTTTTTATCACTTTGGCGCAGTACAGCTTTGGTTCATTGAGGAACACCTTGCACTTTAAATGTGAATGACAGCAATTTTGTAGTCCACCACAGGTGAATTGAATAGGTGCCAAAAAATACCTTTTATTATCCGAAATACATTACAGAAAAGTGTTTTTCCCACTTTTGCGCAAACTACGCTTTGTTTCATTGAGGCACCTTGCCACTTAATATGTGAAATACAGCCAATTTTGTAGTCACCACAGGTGAATTGATAGGTGCCAAAAAAATACCTTTTATTATCCGAATACATTACAGATACGTGTTTTTTGCACTTTTGCCCAGTCCGATTTGTTGATAGAGCCACCTTGCAGTTAAATTTGAATCCAGCAATTGTGTAGTTACCACAGGTGAATTGATAGGTGCCAAAAAATACCTTTTATTATCCGAATACATTACGATACGTGTTTTTTCATTTTGGGCGCAGGCCAGCTTTGTTGATAGATCTTACTTTGCAGTTAAATTTGAAATACAAGCAATTTTTGTAGTCACCACAGGTGAATTGATAGGTGCCAAAATACCTTTTATTATCGAATACATTTCAGATTACGTTTTTTTTTCACTTTGGCGCAGGCCAGCTTTGTTGATAGACCTATTTTGCAGTTAAATTTGAATACAGCAATTTTGTAGTCCCCCACAGGTGAATTGAAAAGGTGCCAAAAATACCTTTTATTATCCGAATACATTTCAGATACGTGTTTTTTCACTTTGGCTCAGGCCAGCTTTGTTGATAGATCTACTTTGGAGTTGAATTTGAATCCAGCAATTTTGTAGTCACCACAGGTGAATTTGGGATAGGTGCCAAAAATCCCTTTTTAAATACCCATATACTTTTCCCAGACAGGTGTTTTTTTAAACTTTTTGTCAGTCAAGCTTTGTTGTTAGATATACTTTTCATTTAAATTTGAATCCAGCTATTTTTTTTTGATTTGAGGGATTTGAGAATAGCTGTGATTTGCCGTCTTTTAATAAGAGACTTTCCCAAAAAACCTTTCATTACCTTCTCAAATTTTTATTTTTCTGAACATAGAGCGAAATTCAGGGGGTTTAAGCGAGCAAAACAGGGGGGTAGGACATGGAGGTAGAGGTACGAGAGAAGGTGCTCCTTCCAGTGCTGGGGGAAAACACGCATGCCAGCGGATCGTCAGTTGCAGGACCATCAGGCCTGTCATCGCTAGGTCGGGGCCCCCTGTGAATCTCAAAGTAACAAAACAGCGTCGCCAATCTGTCCTTCAGTGGTTAATGCAACCTGCATCCAGCAGTTTACCTCCTCGTCCTCCCCAGTCCGGCCAAAAATGTGTCATCAGCATCACCACATCCGTCCAACATAAACAAGGCAGCCCAAATGTCAACTTGTGTATCCCCCTGTGGAAAACAATTTTCTGAAGCCCTCTTTGATGAAAAAAATGCGGGGGGGTCAGAAGCATGTTAAAAAATCAAGAACCCAAGAGGGGATTTTCTCTGTCTTTGCCCAGTTACTGATGCCATCAGAGGAGGAGAAAGGGGCCGGTCAATCGGCCAAAGTCCCCGGGCGGTCGGAACGCCCTTTCGTCTTTTTGCTTGTAGCCCGCAGCTCTGGATGCAGAAAGTCAGGAGCGAAGTCACCTGTGTTGTTGGGTGATGATGACGACATTGGGATCCCAAAATGGTCTTACAGAAAAATTTGCTTGCGAGCGCTTCATCACTGAGAGGGGGGAAAACGAGGGGTAGTGTCAGTCGGGTTCCGCCCCAAAAAGGGGAGGGGGGCGCAGAATCCGTCATTTGATTCCCCCAGCCTCGGTCAGCTCAAACCCCGTCCCCCGCATCGCGCAAAAAGGTCAGGACCCCTCAACCCGGGCCTTCTTTGAGCAAGCCCCTTTATTCACCCCGATGTCTAGCCGCCTTTGCCGTAAAACCTATAAAGAGGCAAGAAACCTTAGGTGGTTAACCACCACCAACAGTCAGTCAATGCACGAATGCATGGTTTGAAAAGGAGGGAACCTTGGCAAAAAAAGGCCAGCCGCCCGGGCCTCCAACCCACTGTAACCCTCTGTCTCCGCCTCCTCCTCCTCCGCCACCACCAAGCGTTCCTCAGCTGCCCATGTCTCTCAGAGTCATTATCAGGGATCAGCCTCCGCTTTAGCCTCCACCGTCGCCCGAGTACCACCAGCACCACCAGAGACCCATCCTACCCCTTCTCCTTCTGCCAGTTTGACAACCTGAACGCCGTACAGCGGCCAGTCTAGCAGCCAGCCTTCTGTCTTCCAGGTTTGGGAGCAGAAGAAACACTTTAACCCAAACCATCCCAAAGCCAAAAGCCTGAATGTCGGCATTGCCAGGCTTTTGGCCTTGGAAATGTTGCCTTTCCGTCTGGTGGACACAGATGGGTTCCACCACGTCATGGCCCTTGCCTGCCCCCAATACCAGATGCCGAGCAGGCATTTCTTTAAACATAAGTTTATTAGTCATAATTAAAAGTGCAATGGTAGGATACAGAAATGACATAGTAACAAATATCACTTACATGTACTCGTAACAACAGGAAAAGCACAAAACAAAAAAAGATATGCGGAGATTGAAGTGCACCATGAGTGTATACTAGTTTAATGACACGTCTAATGCGGAAGAGGTATATCAACTAAAGTTGTTGGTATTATATTTTGAAGCAAGCCATGGTTCCCAGGAGGATCTTTTCTTTAATCAAACATGGGGAGGGTCTGTTAGTTTCAGTTCGCATGAGCAATTAAAGTTAACCCTATTAATTATCTCTGGAAGTGTTGGAATTCTAGGAGATTTCCAAGCTGAGGCGAGTGCGGATCGCGCAGCAATGAGGACATGGAAAAAAAAACTGTTCTCAGGGATGTGGGAATGTCGGATAATCCTATGTCTAAGACAACTAACTCAGGTGTGGGTATACATAGAAATCCAGTAATTTCAGATATAAATGAAAAGACAGTTTTCCAAAAATGTTTAATATTGGGGCATCCCCACCAGGCATGAAGCATTGTGCCTAGTTGGCCACACTGCTTCCAACAAAGGTTTGATGAGCTAGGGTAGATATGTGATAACCTAACAGGTGTGAGATACCCGCGAAGATGGATTTTACGCATGATCTCAAGATGATTCAATCATTTGGAGAGTTTCAACGGAGCTGAATGTGCTTCGTTCCACAAATCTATGGGAAAGGTCTTAGATAGTTCACCTTCCCATTTAATCATAGTCGGTAGTTTATGTGTGTCTTGTCCATCAACTAACAAGTGATATATTAATGTTAAGTCTTTTTCAAAACCTTTCTTTTTAAGGAGGAAGTTATGGAAGACCGAGGGTGAAGAAAGATTAGAAGGCCAATTAATTGATTGCGTTAAATGTCTAAGTTGAAAGCAATGAAAGAGGAGAATCTTGGGTGTATTAGGAGGAAGTGTGAGTTCCGTATATGTTTTAATGTCTCCCCCGTCATGAAATAGTTGGTTAATTGAGAGGAAACCTAAGCGCGACCAAAGTGAGGAAGGGAAATGGCTATCCCAACATTTAAGAACATCTAATGGGGTTTGTTCCTTTTGCAGTGAAACCCATGCTTTAGGGGCAACGTAATCAGTCCAAAGTTGAAAAAGGTCAGAGAGGGATTGTAGCGCAGTTAGGGGGGTAGGGGCCCCCAAGGTTAGAGCTTTGAGGTGTGAACTAACCGGACATGGGGTAAAAGCTCTACTTTCTAGTTGTGCCCAGGAGGTGCTAGTAATATCAAACCAAAGAGGGAGGGATTGTTCAAGTAGTATCGCTACATTATATGATGTTAAATCAGGTGCTGCTAGGCCACCTTCTCTGAGGCTAGAAAATAACAGGCGTTTTTTCACTCTTGGCTTCTTGCCATTCCCAAAATGAAATTTGAGAACAATCGTTGGAGTCTAAGAAGGGAATGTTGGGGTATAACGTACGGGATAGCCCTGGAGATGTAAATGAATTTAGGAAGGAGTGACATTTTGATTATGTTAATCCTCGCTATCCACGATAAGTGAAGCTTATTAAGTTGTTTGACCTCCTCATCTAGGTCTGCATACAATGAGTCGAAGTTCAGCTTTAAAGTAATGGATGGGGATAGGGACACTTTGATTCCTAAATAATCCACCGAGGTATTAGTCAGAGTGAAACCAAAGGTTTCCATGGAGGGGACTTGCTTTTCAGAAGTATTAATCTGAAATAGGAAGGATTTAGATCGATTAAGCTTGTAGAAGGAGATTAGTGAGAATTCCTGTAAGTGTCTCGGATGGGTGGGATTGATAGGGTGGGATTAGAAGCTATGAGCATGACATCATCCGCGTAGAGGCTAATTTTATGGGACATGTTCCGGATTGTTATACCGGAGATCAGGGGATTACTTTTTTTTTTTTCACCCGGGGGTTCCATACAAAGGACAAAAATAATGGGGAGAGAGGGCAAAACTTGACGGGTACCGTTATTTTAAGTCAAATGATTTAGAAAGGAAGCCAGATGTGAGAACCGCGGCTGATGGAGTAGAGTATAGAGTCATAATGGCGGAGAGCAGGAACCCTGAGAACCCAAATTTTTGTAAAGTTAACTCCATATAGCGGCAGTTGACTCTGTCAAAAGCCTTTTCGGCATCTAATGATAAAAAGGCTGTTTCGATGTTAGTGTTGCCTGCAATTTGCACCAGGTCTAGATACGTCTTGTAGCATCTCTGGCTTGTCTGCCAGGGACAAAGCCAGTTTGATCTGGGTGTATTAGGGTAGGAAGGATTTGGTTGAGGCGGGAGGCAATGAGTTTAGCATAGATCTTAATATCAGTATTTAAGAGTGAAATAGGTCTATAATTAACAACTTTGTCTTCTGCCTTACCTGGTTTGGGAATGGTAGTAATAGTAGCTTGGAAGAGTTCTTTGGGGGGATTTGGGGAGGAAGCAATACCAGTAAACAAGTCGGTCATATAAGGGGCTAGGGTATCTGAGAAGAGCATATAATATTCATTTTAGAGTCCGTCCGGGCCAGGAGTTTTGTTCAATTTGCTGGTTCTAATTACACGTTGGACTTCGGATGTGGAGAAAGGGGCATTGAGAGAAGCTAGTTGAGAAGCAGTAAGTTTGGGGAGGGCTACAGAGGACAGGAAAGCGGTAATATCTCTATCAGTAGGGGCTTGGAATTCGTCTTCGGATTGCAAATTATACACTCACCGGCCACTTTATTAGGTACACCATGCTAGTAACGGGTTGGACCCCCTTTTGCCTTCAGAACTGCCTCAATTCTCGTGGCATAGATACAACAAGGTGTTGCAACGATGCTCAATTGGTACCAAGGGGCCCAAAGAGTGCCAAGAAAATATTCCCCACACCATGACACCACCACCACCAGCCTGAACCGTTGATACAAGGCAGGATGGATCCATGCTTGCATGTTGTTGACGCCAAATTCTGACCCTACCATCCGAATGTCGCAGCAGAAAGCGCGACTCAGCAGACAAGGCAATGTTTTTCCAATCTTCTACTGTCCAATTTCGATGAGCTTGGGCAAATTGGAGCCTCAGTTTCCTGGTCTGAGCAGAAAGGAGTGGCACCCGGGGTGGTCTTCTGCTGCTGGAGCCCCTCTGCCTCAAAGTTCGCCGTACTGTGCGTTCAGAGTTGCTCTTCTGCCTACCTTGGTAGTAACGGGTGGCTTTTTGAGTCACTGTTGCCTTTCTATCAGCCAAACCAGCTGCCCATTCCCTTTGCCCTTGGCACAACAAGGCATTTCCGCCCCCCGGGAACCCGCCACGGGATGTTTTTTCTTTTTATTACCATTCTCTTAAACCCTAGAGATGGTTTTTGCGTAAAAAATCCCAGAGATCAGCAGTTTCTAAAATACTCAACCACCCTTGGCACCAAAACCTTTCCACGTTCAAAGGCCTCAAATCACCTGGAGGGGCTGATTAGAAATTTAAGTGTTAAGGGCTTTGGACAGGTGTACCTAATAAAGTGGCCGTGAGTGTATAGTTTAGAGTAAAACTGCGCAATTGATTGCAATGTCTACACGGTTCCAAAGTGTCTTCCCGTCTTCTTTTTAAGAAAGCAATTTTAGCCGGGCATGTTTGTTTAATTTTTTTTTGCTAAAAATTTAGAGGCACGGCCCCCCTTGTGGGTAGTATTGCCCATTTTACTTTGGAAAGATTTTTTCATAATTTTTTGGAGGTAGAGGGTGCGTAGATCTTTTGGAGTTCAAAAAAAGGGTTTTGCTTGTCTGAGGAGGGAGTTTTTAATTCGAGTCAGCTAGTTTATTTTTGTTAAACGGTATAAAAGGTAAGACTGTATTTTTTTTTTACGGAAATCCATTTGAATGAAGTTTCCCGCAAATGAAGGTTTATGTGCAACCATATATGTAAGGGGGGAAAACTGAATTTTGCTTTGGTTTTTAAAATATTCTTTTAAAGGAATTTCTTAAGAATACAGTTTTTTGAAGACTTAAGAAGATTGTTAATTCGCCAAAAGAGGGTTGAATTTAGGGTAAAGGATCAAGGTGAAGGGCAACGGTGCGTGGTCCGACCATTTAGGGCCCAATTACTTGTGGAAGGGAATTTTTTGTCTAAAAGGAAAAAAATCATTCTGGAAGGGGCCCAGTGGGGGTGTGAAAAAAAAGGTTAAATTTTTTTTGGGTTTTGTGAAAAAAACTCCAGATATCAGCGGGTCTTTTTCAGCAACAGGGATTTCAAATTGGGGAGTTAGAATGCAGCATTTGACTTCTAAAACGTTGTCTATAACGCATTGAAATCTCCACAGCCCGATCCCCCCCTTTCCAAACCCCATTTTGGCTTGTAATTAGTGTTCTATAAAGGGGAACTTGTTTGCATTAGGAGCAAAATTTCGTCAAAGTGTACATTTAAGAATTGATCCAAAAAACCCAAAATAATATATCCCCAGAGGGTCAGAATAGCTTATGAATTGAAAACTAAGAATTTCTTACAAAAAAGCTACCCCCTCCCTTCTTTTTAGGAGAATTTGCTTGGAAGATATGGGGAAAATTTTTTATTACGTAAGCATGTGCATCGGTAGATAGGAGATGCTTTCCCAAGGAAAAATTTAAATCTGCGCCATGTAATAACTTTTTTCCACTTAAGAACGTTTGAAAGGGATTTCAACCCCTAACATTGTGAGGAGTATTTTATGTCAATGCCTAGTGGGGGGGGGGGAATTTGAGTTGGGTAGGAAAAAGAATAAAGTATAATTTAAGGGGGTGCGATGCGTCAGAAAACCGAACATGTTGAAGTACTCCAAATTAACAAACCAAAAAAACGGAAAAGCAAATAATACAACATCTTATCGGTTACCCCTTGGGAAAAGGGGAAAAAAAAGGGGGCAGCCCCGTCCTAAATTGAGAAGGAAAAGAGAAACGGGGGAGACAACCGAATAATTACTCCAAAGGAGAGAGCTCCAAAATAGTAAAAAAAAATTTCAGGTAAAAATATACGTATTATGATGATTTAAAAGGGCTGATTGGAGCAAAGGGGAGTTTTCAGGGGACCAAAGGGGGGTCACTATCTCGGGGCTTTTTGTTTTTTTTCCGGGACGGGACTGGAATCGGTGGAGGGCGGGGCCCAGAGACGTAGGGTAAATGCTTCATCGGGTGTGGGCAGTAATTTCACTCCTTCCTTGGGTATAAGGATTTTAAAAACAAAAAAACCCCACTGAGGGTATCCCTTTTTCTCTGAAATCTTTTTAAGGGTTGGAATTCTCGTCACCAACAAAGCTGCTGAGGGTCAGGGAACAAGGAGATGGACGGAATTTTTCTGGAGGGAGTCTGTTTTCCGCAGGTCCGCAGAAATCTTCTTTACATATAAAAGTGGACCCGGGTATTGTGCTTTTGGGGATTTGTTGGGGAAATTGCTTTGGTTTTTGGAATTCTGTGGATTTGTCAATAATAAAAACCTGTTTGTGAAATTTGGGAAGTGTCAGTGAAAAAAAAGGCCCCGGTTGGGGAAGTTGTTGAGCTGGTCTGGAGGTTGATTCCGGAATGCCTCTGACCGAACATTTTTGCTCTGGAATGGTCTTCGGGGTCTAGGACTTTTTTGAAACCCTTTTGAACTTCTTCCTCCAGGACTTTTTGTTGGCGCAAAAAGGAATTGTGAGAGTCCGAAAATTCGGCTATTTTGGTTTCGATTGGCCCAGTTCTTGATCCCAAGGTTTGGAAGTCTTTTCTGAGGTCTGAAATCTTCCCCCAAAAGTCTGCCGGGAGGCTAGAGGGGGAATGGGGGAAAAAAACTTGTAAAGTGGAATTTTTTAGGTTGAGTATTAGGTCTTCTTGTTGTCGAGGTCAACGAGCTGCCCTTGAAGAGACCGGGGGGGCGGGGAATTGCAACCTTTTTTAGATCTTTTCTCATTTTGTGGAACTGATGAAAAGAAATCGGGTAGTTTAGTAGGAGGATTTTTGGGGTTTTTTTTGGGGGTTTACCCCCTTAAAAGGGACTTGTGATTTCAGAGTGGAGGGTATAGCCATGATTTTTCTAGTACGTATTGTAGGACTTTGTCTTTGTGTGTTGGGAAATACTATCCGGATATCACCGGTACAAGTTGTATGGTCCAAGTAGCAAGTTTGGGGTTCAGTTGTTGAAGTAGGTATAAAGCCCGTGTGTTTGGTATTTGGGGCCCCGCAAAAGGGTAAGGGAGGAAGGTTGTAGTTGAAACACCCCAACACCAGATTGAATCGAAAACCGGTGCATCTAGATGAAAAAAAGGTTTTTTCAAGTATAGTAGAAAGTTTTTAGATGAATTTTAGTCAAGCGGGTTTATTAGGATAGCCCCGGGATTAAAGTATTTGGTAAATTGGGATCGTCCATGGGGAACTGTACTTGAATTATCGCTTTTCACAGAGTTTTTCTGCTGAAATTTTTGCTTTTTATCAAAGGTTCCCCAAGGGGTAAACAGGAGCAGTCAGAAAGTCTCCTTATCAGTGAGTTCACGCAAAAAAAGTGAATTGTGGGGTGGGTGGGAATAACCAAGGCTGGTATGGAATTTTTACATTAAAGGTAGGTTTTACCTTTAGGCTGGAATATTTTTATTCAAATGAAAAAAAAAAAGAGGTTTGAGGGTCATCTTTCAAAAGGCGGGGGAACGGGTCCTTTTAAAGGGGGGTGCAATGAAGATGGCCACCGATTCGGGGGAAATGGCGAAAAAAAATTCCCGCCAAACCGCTTTTTCACAGTGGGTTTGGCGTTATAAGCCCCGGAGGTATTTCTTGTAATGAAGTCCTTGTATTCTCCTCACATCCACCAACCCCAGTCAGAACAAGGTTCCAAGCTGTCTGTCGCAATAGCAGGGTCTGTGTTTTATTTTTAGTGGTTCCCCCTCTTGTCGCTCAGCCCGAGCACTGTAGCTTTTGCTGCTACGACGGTCCGCGAACTCGCCGGTCACCCCTACTACTTTGTCCTGCGCCACCCGTCGGGTGTTATAGTTAGCTACAGGTATATAACGGAGCGCGGACCGTCGCCACTCTGATTCCGCACTACGGGACAGTGCCGGGAGAGCGCCCAGAGGTGCAGGGAGCTCTCATGCCGCGGGGGTGCCGGGGGACTCAGGGTAGACGGGGCAAAGGACCCCCAAAGGTGGGTGCCACTGTCCCGGGGGAAGGGACCGTTCAGCCGGAGGTTTTTCACAGAGCAACGGAAATGGGCCGGGGTGGCTGAGATAAAGATGGCGCCCTTTTGTGGTGGGAGGGGTTTGTTTTGGCGAAAAGGGAAAAAGGTTTTAAGGGGGTTTTTTTTTTTTTTGGGAAAGGGGGGTGAAAAGGGGGTTTAAAAGTTTGATGATTGGGATTAAAATATGTTTTAGTTTGGGGGAAGGGTTTGTAGGAAAGTTTTTTAAAAAATCAAATTACAACCCCCCAAGGCCCAACCCCCCCGAGAACATTTATTTGCCAGAAAAGCCGTCCCCCTGCCCTGGCCCCACGTGTCATCTAAAATTTCAAGCGCGTTGTCTGCATTGTGGCCGGAAAACCACCGAACTGGACTAGAAGCACGGCCAAGGCCGCAATCTCGTTACAGCCACTGGGTGGCTGGGTGGATGTCTTGGGGGGGTGAAACGGTGGGGTCTCAGGCTCGCGAACCTCTTCAAAAACCGCAGGATGGTGCGGTTCTTTCCCCCAAGGTTCCCGGTGGCACATGCCCAGAAAACCGGCCTGTTAAATAATCTGTTTGGGAAAGCCAACACGGGTCAGGACTTGGGAGGGCCTCCGCAAAGAGACCAATGGCTGGGGGGCCAAGAACCTTTTGGGCAGGCAAGGTGGGGTGCATAACGGGCGAAATCTGCTGGCCGCCCTTAAGATCGGTAGGCTGGAGCACATCCCTTGCCTGGCACATGTCATGAACCTTGTCGTCCAGAAATTTCTAAAGAGCTACCCGGGTCTGGACTGCCTGCTGAGGAAGGCTCAAAGTCTAAGTTCGCACTTCCGCCGTTCGCACCCTGCTTCGTCCCGCCTGGCTGTGTTGCAGCATCAGCTCGGCCTCCCCGTCAACCATCTCATTGTTGACGTGGCAACATGCTGGAATTCCACCCTCCACATGCTCCAGCGATTGTGTGCAGCAGCGCAATGCCCATTACGCGGTACGAAGTACACATGGCCTGACAAGCAGCGGTGCGGACCTCGGGGTGTTGAGCCACCGAGAGTGGAGGCAGGTGAAAGAGCTCTGCACCATCCTTGCCAGTTTTGAAGAAGCCACCAAAATGGTCAGTGCGGAAAATGCCCTTTGTCAGCATGAGCATTGGTGGTGATCTTAGTTCTGGAACGATCGTTGGACACTCTGAAACAACAGGTCCCGCCAGCGACGGAGGAGGAGACGGACACAGATGCGGACACGGAGCCTTTCTCTCCGTCAAATCCACAAGGCCCGACAGTTTCACAATTTCATCGGTCTTCATTAGGCAGTGGTTCGGGGTCCAGGGTTAGTGCAAGGTGGCGCATCAGCTCTCAGGGGGCATCATCTCAGGCAAGTCAGGGCTGTGTTGAAGCTGTGCCGGAGGCAGCGGAGGAGGAGGAGGAGGTATTCCTAGACACCGACGTTACCGAAGTCCCTGCCTTGGAAAGAGGTTGGCGCGAATTTGAGGCGGAGGAGGAAGATGAGGAAGATCAGTTTGCTAGTGCCCCTCGACCCAGAGGCTGGGAAATCAAGGCTCCATCTCTCACATGAGTGCTTGGATGCTCCATTTCCTCCAACATGATCCTCGCATTAAGGCCATCAAAATGAACAACAGTTACTGGGTGGCCACCCTCCTGGATCCCCGATACAAAACAAAACTCAGCACTTTCCTTCCACCCACCCAAATAGAGAGTAAAATGCAGGAAATGGAGACCTTGCTGATTGATCAACTGGAGACATCTGTTGCGTCTGCTTCACGTTCCCCAAATGTCACGGTGGAACAACATCAGCGACGTGACAGCAGTAGAGTGCCAAGTAGCCGTAGCGGCAGCAGCAGCAGCAGGCAAGGTGGCAGAAGCCTAATGGGTGACCTCTGGCAATCTTTATTTACCACCTCACCAACGCATGCAATGCAGGGCACACATCCAACACACAGAGACCAGCTTAAGATCATGGTGCACGACTATCTGTGTCTCAACACCGATGTTTTTGTATGTGTTCCAGACCCAATAGACTTCTGGGTATCCAAAATGGACGAATGGCCCGAGCTCGCTCGCCACGCCATAGAGGTGTTGTCCTGCCCAGCAGCCAGCGTCATATCTGAGCACAGCTGGAGGAGTCATTACAGACAAACGCATCCAGCTTTCCACAGATAATGTGGATCGTTTGACTTTCATCAAGATGAATCAGGCATGGATCTCTGATGATGTTGTGGCCCCAATTGCCGAGGTCACCGATTAGTTGCCGGTCTACTTCACATTCCTCTTCAAACAGAAATGGTCCTCTTGAAAACTTTTTTTTAAAATGGTCATATTTATAATTGTTTGGGGTCATGTTGCTGTGAGATACAGCAATAATCATGGTCCTTTGGAACAGAAATGTGGATTCTAAGTGGCATTTCTCCCTCACAATTTTTAACAGTGGCTGAGAAGTCATTTTTATAATTTTTGGGTCTTGCTGCTTTGAAATGCAGCAATACTACAGGTCCTATTATAAAAAAAATGTTGCTTCTAACAGACATTTGTTCTTCACAATTGTCCAAAGTGGCTCAAGGGTCATGCTTTGAATTTTTGGGGGCATTTTGCTGTGACATGCAGCTATACTACAGGTCCTATTATAAAAAAATGTTGTTTCTAACAGACATTTGTTCTTCACAAATGTCCAAAGTGGCTCAAGGGTAATGCTTTGAATTTTTGGGGGCATTTTGCTGTGACATGCAGCTATACTACAGGTCCTATTATAAAAAAAATGTTGTTTCTAACAGACATTTGTTCTTCACAATTGTCCAAAGTGACTCAAGGGTCATGCTTTGAATTTTTGGGGGCATTTTGCTGTGACATGCAGCTATACTACAGGTTCTATAATAACAAAAAGTTGATTCTAACAGAAATTATTTCTTAACAATATACCAAAGTGGCTCAATGTTCATGATTTGAATATTTGGGGCATTTTGCTGTGACATGCAGCTATACTACAGGTCCTATTATAAAAAAATGTTGTTTCTAACAGACATTTGTTCTTCACAATTGTCAAGAGTGGCTCAAGGGTGATGGTGCTGTCAGAAACAGGAATAGGTAGGACACTGTTAATGGACACATATTGCAAAATGACTTGTTTTTGCAAGATCTTTAACATAGCTAGCATTCCCTGTATTGAGACAACCCATTTAATACAATTAAAAAAGAGAAACAAAGACATGGTGGGATTCCATCCTATTTTAAAAATGTGTTTTCTAGAATTAAACTACTAAAAAACTTGCATGTACAAAATAGCTGGTCAAAAAAATTCCTCTGAATTGTACAAGGGAGGTACAGGAAAACTTAACCAGATGTAGGTTATTCAGAGGACATGGAGTATGGAGCACGGACAGAGAACAAAGTACAGAGACAATTTCCTCCAGCACGTTGAGTAAAATGAGAAAAAGAATGCCAAGAAAAAGGGCACCTGGTGGAACAGGATGGTTAACCACCAGTATTTCCAAGTGAAGCTCAATTGGTCCGCACTCATACGGGGGGGGCAAGCGCTGCCCAGGACAGGCACAGTATATGTCCAGTGTAACTAAAATGGTGGTTGAAAGACTCCTTTTTCCGGCACTTTTTAATCTGGGGTCATGCAGGTTTGGGGCTTATGCTGTGGCCCAGGACAGGTATAGTCAATGTCCAGTGAAACTAAAATGGTGGTTGAAAGACTCCTTTTTCCGGCACTTTTTAATCTGGGGTCATGCAGGTTTGGGGCTCATGCTGTGGCCCAGGACAGGGATAGTCTATGTCCAGTGAAACTAAAATGGTGGTTGAAAGACTCATTTTTCCGGCACTTTTTAATCTGGGGTCATGCAGGTTTGGGGCTCATGCTGTGGCCCAGGACAGGTATAGTCAATGTCCAGTGAAACTAAAATGGTGTTTTAAAGACTCCTTTTTTTCCCGGCACTTTTTAATCTGGGGTCATGCAGGTTTGGGGCTCATGCTGTGGCCCAGGACAGGTATAGTCAATGTCCAGTGACTAAAATGGTGGTTCAAAGACTCCTTTTCCTGGCACTTTTTAATTTGAGGGTCAGACAGGTTTAATGGTCGTACTGCGGTCCAGGACAGGTATAGTCAATGTCCAGTTCAACTAAAATGGTGGTTGAAAGACTCCTTTTTCCGACACTTTTTAAATCTGGGGGTCATGCAGGTTTGGGGCTCATGCTGTGGTCCAGGACAGGGATATTCAATGTCCAGTTCAAGTAAAATGATGGTTCAAATCATACTGCCTTCTGGCACTTTTTAATTTGTGGGTGATGCAGGTTTAAGGGTCATGCTGTGGTGCAAGACAGGGATAGTGAATGGTGTGTGATTTTTTTTTCTGTGGCTTTTATAACCTAAGTGTGTTGCCTAAGATGTAGCACGTATCCATTTGACTGTTGTGGATGTTAATTCCAGCTTCTCCAGCCCTGTTTGGGTGTAAGAATGAAGGTGTTGTTGCTCTCCCATAGACTTTAATGGTCATCGATCATAATCTACCATCGACCATCGAATATCTTGTCGATGATGGTCGACTATCGACCATCGACCGATGTCGATGGCCAACGTAATCCTTCAACACTATTTAGCAGCACTTTAGCAAAATAGGCTGAACTGGATGGACGTCTTGTCTTTTTTCAGCCTTACAAACTATGTAACTATGTAATGCCTTGTGATATGCAGTGCAAAAGGCCATTTCGAATCTCCACACGCCTATATGGCACTCTCCCTAAGGAGGGATATTCCCTTTCTGAACCACTCATTGCCTCCCACTCAGCCAAGCCAGCATCGCTCTGCTCTGTACTGACGATGGGCAAACACCCCGAAACGGCTGTCTACAGATGGGTGATGCTGGCTTGGCTAAATATCCCTTTTGCTTTCCAAAGACCCAGTGGGACAAAAGCAAATTGAGAATTTTTACATTCGATAGAGGGCACTTCTCAGCTCCTTTCCCATAATGCCCGGTTATATGTATGTCACCGTATTTCCTGGTGAACGCCATTTGCAATTCACTCTCTGTGCTGAATGCACAGCTCTCGTAGGGGGTACAGCACGCTTAGGGAATCATAGACAGCCATAGTTAGGGATTTTTATATTGCTGACTTCATTTTTCCCATCTTTATTCTGAGTGCCCAAATGTTAGTTGTTCCAGTTTTGGGGGTACAGCAAGTGCAGAAGACACCTATAGCAAATCTGCTATAAAAATAAATTGCTTTTATATACTGGTTTCTTGCTGCAAATTTGATTCCATGCCCAAAAGTTCATTGTCCCAGTTTTGGATGTACAACTAGTGCAGGAGACACCTATAGCAAATCTGCAAAAAAAGAAATCGCTTTCAAATACTGGTTTCTTGCTGCAAATTTGATTCCGTGCCCAGAAGTTCATTGCTCCAGTTTTGGGGGTACAGCTAGTGCAGAAGACATCTATAGCAAATCTGCTATAAAAAATAAATTGTTTTCATATACTGGATTCTTGCTGCAAATTTGATTCTGTGCCCAAAAGTTCATTATTCCAATTTTGGGGTTATAGCTAGTACAGAATACACCTATAGCAAATCTGCAAAAAAAAAAAAAGGAATCGCTTTCAAATGTTGGTTTCTTGCTGCAAATTTGATTCCATGACCAAAAGTTCAGTGATCCAGTTTTGGGGGTACAGCTAGTACAGAAGACGCTGTTAGCAAATCTCCAATAGAAAGCAATCTATTTTAAATACTGGTTGCTTGCTGCAAATTTTATTGAATGTCCAAAAGGTAATTTTTGCTGTTTTTGGGGTCCAGCTATTATAGAAGACATCGTTATTAAATGACCTATAGAAAGAAATCTTATTTCAAATACTAATTGCATCTTGAAAATTATATTGAGTGTCAAAAAGGTCATTTCTGCAGGATGGGGATTCAACTACTGTCGAAGACACCGTTAGTAAATGTCCTATCGAAATAAATCTTATTTCAAATACTAATTGCGTCTTGAAAATTTTATTGAGTGTTAAAAGGTCATTTTTTCAGGCTTCTGGGTACAGCTGTTGCATAATACACCATGTGCCCAAAAGTTCATTTTTCCACTTTTGGGGGTAGAGTTCTTGCATAACAGACCGTTACCAAATCTCGCATACAAAGAAATGTATTTGAAATTGTGGTTGTAAATTATTCCAATTGAAGAAAAATTTATTTTTGTAGTGTTGGGGCTCAGTAATTGTATAACACACACCATCTCCAAATCTCCTGTACAAAGAAATATAATTTAAATAGTGGTGGTTGGTGAAAATTATGCTGAGTGGAGAAAAGTTCTTTTTTGGCAGTTTGGGGGGTGAAATACCTTTCAAATATATCGCATGTTATTGTCATATAGATATATATCCAGGAAATAAGAGTTCTCTCTGTTGCTAAATCTTACTCAACTCCAAAAAGTATAATTTTGCCAGATTTTAAGTCCACATAACGCTGAAATATACCGGTGCGTTATTGTGATCCACATATACAGTGGAGAAAAAAAGTATTTAGTCGGTCACCAACTGTGCACATTCTCTCACTTAAAAAGATGAGAGAGGCCTGTAATTGAAATCCTAGACTTCAACTATGAGAAATGAGAAAACAAATCCAGAAAATCACATTGTCTGATTTGGAAAGAATTCATTTGCAAATTAGGTGGAAAATAAGTATTTGGTCAATAACAAATGTTCTACATGTGATATACACTGTGTGCAGAATTATTAGGCAAGTGAGTATTTTGATCACATCATCCTTTTTATACATGTTGTCCTACTCCAAGCTGTATATGCTTGAAAGCCAACTACCAATTAAGTAAATCAGGTGATGTGCATCTCTGTAATGAGGAGGGGTGTGGTCTAATGACATCAACACCATATATAAGGTGTGCTTAATTATTAGGCAATGTTCTTTCCTTTGGCAAAATGTGTCAGAAGAGAGATTTGACCGACTCTGAAAAGTCAAGAATTGCAGAGGGATGCAGCAGTCTTGAAATTGCCAAACTTTTGAAGCGTGATCACCGAACAATCAAGCGTTTCATGGCAAATAGCCAACCAGGATCGCAAGAAGCGTGTTGAAAAAAAAATGGCGCAAAATAATTGCCCATAAATTGCGGAAAATCAAGCGTGAAGATGCCAAGATGCCATTAGCCACCAGTTTTGCCGTATTTCAGAGCTGCAACGTTACTGGAGTATCAAAAAGCACAAGTTGTGCGATACTCAGGGACATGGCCAAGGTAAGGACGGCTGAAAAACGACCAACTTTGAACAAGAAACATAAGATAAAACTTCAAGACTGGGACAAGAAATATCTTAAGACTGATTTTTCTAAGGTTTTATGGACATGAAATGAGAGTGACTTTTGATGGGCCAAATGGATGGGCCCGAGGCTGGATCAGTAAAGGGCAGAGAGCTCCACTCTGACTCAGACGCCAGCAAGGTGGAGGTGGGGCACTGGTATGGGCTGGTATGATCAAAGATTAATTTGTGGGACCTTTTCGGGTTGAGGATGGAGTGAAGCTCAACTCCCAGACCTACTGCCAGTTTCTGGAAGACACCTTCTTTAAGCAGTGGTACAGGAAGAAGTCGGTATCGTTCAAGAAAAACATGATTTTCATGCAGGACAATGCTCCATCACATGCATCAAAATACTCCACAGCGTGGCTGGCCAGTAGAGAACCTGTGGTCCCTCATAAAATGTAAGATCTGCAGGGAGGGAAAACAGTCCACCGCTCTGAACAGTGTCTGGGAGGCTGTGGTGGCTGCTGCACGCAATGTTGATCGTAAACAGATCAAGCAACTGACTGAATCTATAGATAAAAGGCTTTTGAGTGTCACCGTAAAGAAAGGTGGCTATATTGGTCACTGATTTGGTTTTGGTTTTGTTTTTGAATGTAAGAAATGTTTATTTCTAAATTGTCTATTGGTTTACCTGGTGAAAATAAACAAGTGAGATGGGTATAAATTTTGTTTTTATTAAGTTGCCTAATAATTCTGTACATTAATAGTTACCTGCACAAACAGATATCCTCCTAAGATAGCCAAATCTAAAAAAAAAAAAACACTCCAACTTCCAAAAAATATTAAGCTTTGATATTTATGAGTCTTTTGGGTTGATTGAGAACATAGTTGTTGTTCCATAATAAAAAGAATCCACTCAAATACAACTTGCCTAATAATTTTGTACACACTGTATGTGGTGGCAGCAAAAACATTCCAACAGGGAACATGGAGGTTAAGCTGGCAGGGGCGTAGTTAAAGGGGTTACAGCGGTAGCAGTCGTTACAGGGCCCTGCATCCTGAGGGGGCCCAAGAGCCCCTTTGACACACAACAAGGCAATGGTATTGGAAACGGCACAAGGTAACTGGCAGGGGTACCAATAGGGCAGTACTCCTGTCAGGGGCCCTAATAAAAAAGGGGCCCACTGATAAGTTAAAAAATAGGAACTAGTAATGGGTGGGGGCCCCAATTAATTTGGCTGTATGGGGCCCTGAAACGGTTAAGAGGTCCTTGATGGCAGCCCTGGTAATGGAGGGAGGGAGGGGGCATTTAACTTTTTGAACCAGGTCTCAAGAACTTGAACTTACGCCTCTGCAGGCTGGACTAGATTAGTCAGCAGTACCATTGGTGGCAGCGAGAACATGCCAATGAGGAACACGGAGGCTCCGGTTCGGCAAGATTAGGCGGTAGTACCATTGGTGGCAGCGAGAACATTCCAATGAGGAACCTATACAGGTGATGATAACCTGTAATTAACATCCAAAAGAGTCAACTGGGGGGAGGTGTATGTCTCTATGTAAAATCCTGTCTAAAGCCAATACTGCGGGAAGATATAGATATAGGAAATAAGCATATGGAATCATTATGAGTAGATAAACATGGGGGTAATAACAATAATATAATTCTACTAGGGGTCTGCTATACCCCCCAAATATAACAGAACCCATGGAAGATGTCCGTCTTAAGAAGATTAAAATAGACAAATCCCCAGGTCCTGATGGCATACACCCATGTGTCCTAGGGGAGTTAAGTAATGTAATAGATAGGCCCCTATTCTTAATATTTATGGACTGTCTAATAACGGGGTATGTCCCAAAGGATTGTCACATGGCAAATGTGGTGCTAATATTCAAAAAGGGGTCAAAAAGTGATCCTGAAAACTATAGGCAGGTAAGTTTAACCTCTATTGTGGGTAAAATGTTTGAGGGTTTTCTAAGAGATGCTATCCTGAACTATCTCACTAAAAATAAATGTATAACACCGTTCCAGCATGGGTTTTTGAAGGATCGGTCTTGTCAAACTAATCTCATCAGCTTCTATGAGGAAAGTAGTTCTAGATTGGATCGGGGTGAAGCATTGGATGCCCTATATCTAGATTTCTCTAAAGCATTTGATACTGTGCCATATAAAAGGTTGGTAAGTAAAATTAGAATGCTTGGACTGGGGGAAAATGTGTGCAAGTGGGTAGGCAACTGGCTCAGTAATAGAAAACAAAAGGTGGTAATTAACGGTACTCAGACTGGATCCCTGTTACCAGTTGGATACCACTAGGCTCAGTATTGGGCCCTATCCTCTTTAATATTTTCATTAATGATCTTACACATGGATTGCACAGTAGAATATCGATCTTTGCAGATGATACTAAGCTCTGTAAAGTAATCAACACAATAGAGGATAATGTGTTATTACAAAAGGATCTGGATAAGTTGGAGGTCTGGGCAGAGAAATGGCAGATGAGGTTTAACACAGATAAATGCAACGTCATGCACATGGGGAGGAAAAATCCATTACATGACTACATGTTAAATAGAAAAATGCTGGGTAAAAGTGAAATGGAGAAGGACTTTGGAATCCTGGTGGACAGTAAACTTAATTGTAGCAGCCAGTGTCAGACAGCAGCTGCCAAGGCAAATAGGATCATGGGGTGTATTAAAAGGGGCATAGATGCACATGATGAGAACATTATTCTCCCATTATATAAGTCACTGGTTAGACCACATATGGAATATTGTGTACAGTTTTGGGCACCACTGCACATGAAAGACATTGTGGAGTTTGAACAGGTACAAAGACTGGCAACAGAAATAATAAAAGGACTGGGTGGACTACAATACACAGAAAGAGTAGCAAGATTAGGGTTATTTAGTTTAGAGAAAAGACGGCTTCGGAGGGACATAAATATGTTTAAAAACATCAAAGGTCAATATAGAGATCTCTCTCAAGATTTATTTATACGCAGGACTGTATCTAGAACAAGGGGGCATCCTCTACATCTTGAGGAACGAAAGTTTCTACATAAACATAGAAAGGGATTATTTACTGTTAGAGCAGTGAGACTGTGGAGCTCTCTGCAAGAGGAAATTATCATGGTGAATTCAATAACAGAGTTCAAAAAGGGTTTGAATGCATTTCTGGAGCGTAATAATGTAACAAGTAATAATGACTAGGATTCTAGAGTAGGGTCGTTGATCCAGGGATTATTCCAATTGCCAGACTGGAGTAAGGAAGGAATTTTTTCCCTAAAATGAGGCTCCTGCCTCATTGGGGTTTTTGCCTTCCTCTGGATCAACACTTTAGCACAACAAGCTGAACTGGATGAATGTCTTGTCTTTTTTCAGCCTTACAAACTATGTAACTATATGTAACTATGTACTCCTCAGACAAATAGATGAGGCGGCTAATCAGAATGAGGTTGTTTTTTTTGCGACTTTAACTACCCAGACATAAATTGGGAAACTGAAACCTGTAGCTCTCATAAAGGAAACAGGTTTGTGTCAATAACTAAAGATAATTACCGTATATACTCGGGTATAAGCCGAGTTTTTCAGCACAAAAAATGTGCTGAAAAATCCCCCCTCGGCTTATACTCGAGTCACTGTCAGCGCTCGGGTGCTGCGATGGCTCATGCGCTGTCAGCTATCTCTTCCCCTGCATGCGACTCCTCCGGAGCGCATACAGGAGAAGAGATACCCACTGCGGGGCAGAGAGCAAGCGCTCCCTGCTCCACAGTGGACTCCGGGCGGCCGCAAACTCGCAGCCGTCCGGAGTTTCCGGCACAGGCAGCGTGTGTCATCACGCTGCGTGCGCGGCCTGATGACGTCACCCCTGTGCCAGGGAAAAAGAGGAGGCGCGCCCGGGAGACGAGCAGTG
>JAODAL010000636.1:265000-289499 GCA_025379985.1 Phyllomedusa bahiana | reverse complement strand
GGCGGCAAGAGTAGCGCACCAGCGCTACTCTTGCGCCGCGGTAAATTAAAGGACCCCCGCCGCCTGCAGGTGGCGGGAGGAATGCCAACTCCCCCGGAGGGGCGGGGGGGGACCCCAAATAGCGGGACCCCCCCCGCCAAAAACGGGAGAGGTGGCATGTATGAATTAGGGTTCTCCAATACAGATAGGTTAAGATGGATGTCACTATGACTTTCAGACTACTGCAATGTGGAGGGAAGAAGTATAGGGATGATATTTGTTAGGTTAGGTCTACACAGCACTGGTTTCTTGTCAGATTTTCGGCGGATTTAGTACAGGTAGTCCCCGGGTTACGAACGGGATGGGGACTGTAGATTTGTTCTTAAAGTTGAATTTGTATGTAAGTCGGAACAGGTATATTTATTAAATGTAACTCCAGCACAAAAGGTTTTTTTTTTACATTTGTTGTGCCCCTGTTTGGGTGCTTTCACACAATGAGTTTTTGATGTGTGTTTTTGATGCGTTTTTTTGTGCAGGAGGGCACAGCAATTTATGCTGTACATTGCTTCACAAAAAAAAACGGCAAAAATCGCGGCAAAAAACACGATTTTTGTCGCGATTTTTGTGCAGCAATGTACAGCATTAATTGCTGTGCCCTCCTGCACAAAAAAACGCATCAAAAACGCACCAAAAATGCACTGTGTGAAAGCACTCTTAAGAAGATTTCACCTCATTTTCACCTCATGTGCTGCTGTGGCATGCTGGAACTTGTCGCTCCACAGGTATATCTATTGTGGAACATGGAACTACAAGTGTCAGCATGCCCCATAAGTCTCTGTTTATAACTAGGAGACAGATGTAAGGGTATGTTTACACAGCGCATAAGTGCCGTGAAGAAGAGACATGTCACTTCTCTCCCTGGGCGTACAATACGATCGGATTGTAGACGAGGCGTAATTCATAGTTCTCTATGAGAGCTATGAATTGCCATAATTCCGGCGTGCATTTTGTCCATATTAAAGCGCAATACACGGCGAAATACAAGCCACAATTACGCCGTGTGAACATACCCTAAGTCAGAACGGTGTAAGTCGAGGACTGCCTGTATTTATAATCTGCTGTGGCATGCTGGAACTTGTTGTTCCACATCTGCTGCTATCTGCTGTGGATCATGGAACTACAAGTGCCAGCTTGCCCCATAAGTCTCTGTTTGTAACTAGGGGACAGATGTCCACACAGCACGGATTTTCTACTGTGGGTTTTTTAAACCGCCGGCTGTCTGGCGGAAGAGAGAACATGTTCTGTCTTCCGCTGGATTCCCATCGGATTCCCATAGCCCCAATGTACTGGGCCGGGGGGAAATTTCCGAAGACCAACCACGGTCTTTAGCGCAAACCCGTGCCCAAATCTGCAGATTTCCAACGGTATTTTAACTATGTTGTGTAGACCAAGCCTAATGGAAAGCAGAACTGGTATACAAAATCATAGGGACTCCATGTGCCACCTTAGAGGCTCTGTTCCCATGGCTTTACTGTGTCTATGAGGCCTTAGTATCATTTTTCAGCTTTTGTAATCTGTTCATGCACCAGGAAGATCAGCATGAACAATTCTACATAAAGTAATTATTAACTGTGTTGCAGGAATAGAATTGTTTATTTTAGGCTGATACTTTTATAAATTAAAGGGGTTGTCTCGCTACAAAGAATAGCTTTCAAATTGTAGGGAACACAAAATAAAGACATTTTCCAAATATATTGCTTTTTCCTCTGGGTTTTCCCTAAGGAGATACAAGTGATTTATGACCTCCCTGGCTATTTCAGTTCCCTCATAACCAACCTGTAAACAATTCTCCCCCTGCGTTTGTTCAATGAGATAACATTGAGTGAGTCATCACACAGGGGGCATGGGAGTGCCTGTGCTGCTTAGCAGTAAAAAGCTTGATTTATGTAAAATAAACAGAACTGTAATTAGGGCTTTTGTTAGGGATCAGATAAGAAGTCCTGTTAGTAGTTTGAGAAGCTAATCTGATCTAATTAGCATCTGAAAGCACAGCACAGCAAGGAGCTGTACAAGCAGGGAGCTTATGCAAATGAGTCAGTCTGAACCAAGAATTGATAGAGTATTTCATTCATGCATTCTCTGAAACTCTGAAGGGAGACAACTCCTTTAATGCAGTCATGTTAGGCTCATTCAATAAATTTGCATGTTGATCTATTTCAGTCACTGACGTGATTTAGGATGTATTTTTAGCGACATATTTCCCCTTTATCTCCATTTCTTGTATGATCTATGGTCATGTGTCTTGCTCTAGACCACACATGTTAGTCTTACATCCCCTTCAGCAGCTTTTTACATCAAGTGCAGTTATTCGGAAAGTGACTTGTTAGAGGCTCGCCGCTGTACAGACGGTTAGAAAGGTCAGGGACGGCGCTGTAATAGCTTAAAGGACCATTAAACCCTAAAATATAAATTGCTCCATAGAAAAACTCTATTAGCCAGCATATTTATAGGGGAAAAATGTCTAGACAAAATGACAGAGCAGGTAACGGAAAGCTATGCCCTCTGGAAGCAGACATTTCAGATATTGTGTGCTTGTAATCTTAAAGGTATTGTCTCACTACAAAGATTAGCTTTCAACATGTAGGGAACGTCAAATGAAGACTTTTTCCAAATACATTGCTTTGTTTATTTTGCTTTGTTGAGGAGATAAGAGAGGTTGTATCTGTTCTGACTCCACACAAGTTTCTATAGGTTATCGTTCTGCTCTCCACTTCTCTCTCTGCTCTTTGTCTTGTCTGATAGCAGGGATTGACGTCACCACAGGTCGGCAAACAGGACGCCTGCAGTTTGCAGAGTGTGTTATCTCTAACAAACAAAGAGACTACTTACTTGTTTACTTTGAGCCCTGAAGCTCTCTGCTCTATAGATACGATCTCCTACTCTCATGTCAGTGCAATTAAAAGAGCTGTGAATACAAAGCCAATATGCTAATCACTGCTACAGACCCTCCCACAGCATAACCAAGAAGAGACAGGATGCATGAATCTGAAGCTGCTTTTGGCTCTGTGAAACATGGTGAGACAAGCCCTTTATGAAATCAAAGGGACAGTACGATACTAACAGGAGGCTAGGAAGATGGCTGCCGGTGCCCAGCACTGGATCACTGATTGCTTGGGGATGTTGTCATTCTCCTGCAGCATAAATGAAGGTGTTCCCTAATATACCTGATAAGGCTCCAGTTTTTTATGTGTTTAGTACAGAGCACTATTCATCTGTTTTACCCCTCCCACATACCTGCACAAATCTCAGTTGCTGAGTGGCAGTCTATGTGCAGTCCATAGGCAGCTTGTATATAGAGCATGCTCTTGTGGGGGTAGAAGGAAACCACTATTTTAACAAATTTCAATGGTTTATAGCTTGGTGCTATAAAAACCTTCAGATATATTAGAAAAACACATGCTTATTTATTGGTGGTTTCTTAGAAAGATCAGGGCCATCTTTTCCATTGGGCACACTAGGCTGTTGCCCGGGGGCCCCACAGGTATAGGGGCCCCAGGTGGTTTATGTATGTTCCAGGAATACAAGAAACATACCCTGGATCTCTTGGTTGGCTTTGCTTATTTAACTCATAGTTGCCAACTTTCGAAAATGAAAAAGCAGGAGAATTTAGTGGGCGGCGCGCTTAGCGCGCCACGGCAAAAATTTGCATGGACACACCCATCTTGTTGGTATGCCACGCCCCTTCAAAAAAGCCACACCCACTCCACCTAACTGCATAACGGCTTTGGAAGAAAGCCAGGTAGATGCCCAGATAGCCAGGAAGTAGCCCCCCATAACCAGGTAGTGCCCCTTACAGGCCGTAGATGCCCCCTTTGTAGCCAGGTAGATGCCCCCTCTGTAGCCATGTAGAGCCAAATTTGTAGCCAGGTAGATGCCCCCCTTTGTTAGCCAGGTAGGTGCCCCCCATTGTTAGCGAGGTTGGTGCCCCCCTTGTTAGCCAGGTAGGTGCCCCCATTGTTAGCCAGGTAGGTGCCCCCATTGTCAGCCAGGTCGGTGCCCCCATCTGTTTGCCAGGATAGTGCCCCATCTGTTTGCCAGGTCGATGTCCCCTCTGGTGCCAGGTCGTGCCCCCATCTGGTTGCCAGGTTGTGCCCCCATCTGGTTGCCAGGTAGTGCCCCCATCTGGTTGCCAGGTAGTGCCCCCATCTGTTGCCAGGTAGTTCCCCCTCTGTGCCAGGTAGTGCCCCCTCTGTTAGCCAGGTAGTGCCCCCATCTGTTAGCCAGGTAGTGCCCCCATCTGTTAGCCAGGTAGTGTCCCCTCTGTTTGCCAGGTAGTGTCCCCTCATGTTGCCAGGTAGTGTCCCCTCTGTTGCCAGGTAGATGTCCCCTCTGTTGCCAGGTAGATGTCCCCCTCTGTTGCCAGGTAGATGTCCCCTCTGTTGCCAGGTAGTGCCCCCTCTGTTGCCAGGTAGTGCCCCCTCTGTTGCCAGGTAGTTGTCCTCTCTGTTAGCCAGGTAGAGCCCCCTAAAGCTAATAAAAATTAAATAATAAAATCCACTTACCTCACCAGGCTCCTGCAGCGCGGCCAGCTCCCCACCAATCTCTTCAGCGGCGCAGGGGGAAGTGAGAGCAGCCGCGCGTCACTCCCCTGCAGCCGCGCGTCACTTCCCCCTGCGCAGCTGATCTGTATGCACGGCGCGCACAGACGCCGGACATACAGGGGGAGGAGGGAGGAGGGAGCGATCCCTCCTGCCTCCTCCCCGCACAGTGAGACCGCGGGGGTGAGCGGCCGCTGCGGCCGCTGCACCCGCCTGTAGGAGCGGTCCCGCGGCGCAAGAGTAGCGCACCAGCGCTACTCTTGCGCCGCGGTAATTTAAAGGACCCCCGCCGCCTGCAGGCGGCGGGAGGAATGCCAACTCCCCCGGGAGGGCGGGAGGGGACCCCAAATAGCGGGACCCCCCCGCCAAAAACGGGAGAGTTGGCATGTATGATTTAACTGTTGTGTGATTTTAGGACGTGCAAACAGTTAAAAACCATGAAGGAGAAGGGAGTCAAAGGCTCCCTGCCCTGCCAATTAGTCGTGTAGGCTGCAGGCTGCTGGTGTCCAGACATAAGTGACGTGATACTATGGGTGTGTTTGGGGGTGGCTAGAGGCATGACCTGGTGTGATGTCATGTATTTGGGCAGGACCCACTGCAGTGCTATGCCCAGGGGCCCTTAATGCTGAGTAAGATGCATTGCAGCAGCAGGTTTACTTTCAATGCTTTCCATTGGTGACAGCAAAATGTATTTTAGATTACTAGGGTTGCTCCATAACCACAGACATCAGTCGCTGATGTTTGCGGTATGGCAATAGCGTTTGAACATTCTTGCCAATATCTGGCACATTTTGTTGACACACAACAGTCTGACAAAATGGTGACTGACATGAAAATATGCTTGTCTAACTGAATTCCTCTATGTGGAAAATATTGCAACCCTTGACATTTACTGATACTTGCTGAATATTTAGACCAGGGGTGTCAAATTTATTTTCACCGAGGTCCACAGCAGCATTTTGGTGCCCCTAAAATGGCCATGGTGCGCCAAGATGCCCCTTTAAGGTTGTATAATAGTCAGCCCTTTCCACGTTTTTAGAACTAGGTTTCCTACTTTGGATGGTGACTAAGGTGCCTGGGGAGGGCTGTCTGAGCTGTGCCACCACCACCAGCTATGAGTTGCTGAACAGAGTGGTTTTGGGATTCGCTCTGGAGCTCAGAATCCTAAGATGGCGCCCACTGCGTTGACCGTGCCCTCTAGTAAAAGTGCAAAGACTGTCCTTATATGTCTTGACCTTGTCCATTCCTGCTCACTGTGTCTAAGCTGTCACGGGCCACATAAAATGACGTGGTGGGCCAGATTGGGCTTGACGGCCTTGAGTTTAACAAATGTACCTCACAGAGTCCAAATAGTGGATGTTAGCCCAGTGAGGCGGTGGACGGTGAGTTTCAACAATATCGTGAAAGACAGGCCCCATTCTAGGCAGCCCCGAACAGATTTGGTGGCAATTTTTAGGGGTTGTTCACACAGAGTTTTGGGATCCGATTTTTGTATCCTTTTGGATCCAAAAATCGCATCCAAAAATGCAGCTGCGATCGGATCCTCAATGGATCCAATACGTATGGATGCGTGTGGGATGCAGCAGGATCGCACCCTATAGTTTATTATAGGGCTCCTGCTGCATCTTTCGGACCAAGAATTGTCATGACAATTCTTGTAACGGATCCGAAAGATGCAATGAGACACGCATTGGGGATCACTCATGTAAACGCCAATGCGTGTTTCAAAGTAAAAGCACTGTTAGGGTATGTTCACACGGCTTATTTGGACTCTGTTTTGGACGAGGTTCTCAGAGCGTTTCCTCACCCCAAACCGCGTCCAACGTCCTTGATTCCTATGTAAAACCTCATTGTAGTTCACACACCAAGGTTTTTACTCGCTTCTTTGCAAGTGCTGAAAAAGAAGTGTCATGTCAATTCTTGAATCGTATCTTAGGCACGTTTTTCGGCGCGGTTTTTGATGCGTTTTTGGAGCATTTGGGCTTGTTCACACGGAGTTTTAACTCCGTGTTATATCCGCTTTTTAGATCCGTCCCAGGGACCGACAGGACGGACCCAGAGACGGATCTAAACAATTAGCAGTGAGATTATCACTGCGGTCTATGAGGAACACGCAGCGGCGTTCACCTGAGAGATCGCCGCTGCGTGTTTCCCTCCTGCCTGTCGGCTCCGTCTTTGAAAGAATTGCATGTCATGACGACGGCAATCCGGACGGAAAAACAATTCACATGTCAATTATTTACGGACGGATTCACCACCTATAATGAATGGGGATGGTGAATCCGTCGGGAAATCAGTTACAAATACGTGCCACACTTAGTGGCACTTATTTGCAACTGATTTTCAACTGATTTCAGAACGTATTTACGATCGGCAATCCGATGTAAATACGTTCTGAAATAAGCCGTGTGAACATAGCCTAAGGAGCACGGTATGAAAGCTCCTGTTAATTGTTGGTGCAAACTCATAATCGAGGGCGGTGGCCATGTCAAAAAGTGGTAGTAGTGTTGTTATGCTCTTTGTATCTGTTGTAGTTTCCATGTAAATCGGAGACATTCGTTTTAGAGCCACCCCATTTATTTGGGGATATAGGCAATTCCCATATGTCCTGTTTAGTGCTACTCTACAGTATGTGCAGCCATCTCGTCTCTGCTGGTCCAAGGCATTATGTCATCTGTCCACATCAAAGAAAACAAATTGAAGACTCATATTTTGCAATTAGCAGGGAGAGGGGCGACGCACTATTTTAAGAAACGTGTTGTATATTCTCCAAGACACTTTTCTTCTTTCTCTTAAGGAAGGACAGAGCAGTGAGAAGAGACTGAAGGAAGTTTTCTAGAAGGCAGATTTTTCATACTCCTTAAGAAAGACAGTGTCAGCATCTGGCTGATCAAGTAAGAATGTAGGACCATCCCACTCTCAGGCACTCACACGGCTCCATGTACAGTCTGCAAACCTGCGGGAACCAGGCAGCCACACATCTCCAAGGTAAGACCCCTGCATCTGCCCAGATTTTTCTGCATTTTTTACCTTACAACTGACCAAAGGGCAGGAGAGGAGGAGGCGTTGGAGCATGCGGGACTGCTCTATTGCATCCTATCGAATATCTGCAGCTGTTTCCTTGCAGATAAACCTCTCCGTGCTATCAAGCCCCATTCCTAGATTGCTTTCCCACTCATTGAAAACAATGGGAGCAGCTCTGGAAATGAGCGAGGAACGGCGTAATCTTTATACTGGCAAAATAACTTCACTGCTTTTCCAAAAATACAGTCCCCCCATTTCCTCTAAAGAATCATTTGTTCTGTATCAGGAGAAAGTGAGGTTATTTAGCTCAGTAGCTTGATGAACGTGACTCCATATAAAGACCCCCTTATGGGCCTCTAATAGGAAACATCTGATTGTACAAGGGTCCTCAGCGGTGCTTTACCAAAAACCTAAGTGTGGAGGGAGAGAAGAAACAAAGGCATCAAATAGTTAACCCCCCCCCCCCCCCTCTACCCAAACCCACGTTCATAATGAGAGAGATTCGCCTAATATTTAATTGACCCTCTATGGGATTACAGTCAGATTCCTTCAGGAGAGAAGGAAGGTAATCGCTCAGTCCTGGTTCTTCCACATCTAGGAATGGGGCGACGCTTCTCCAGGAGAGGTGGGTGTGTGCCGTTGTGTTCCTGACAAAGAGAGAACTTTGGGATACGGTGTATTCAGTGGCTGCATTTTGTCCCGTTCCAAATCTCAGACGACGTTGCGAGACTTCTAAGATTTCTTGGATGATCAAGGTTCCTACTGGCAGTGATCACAGCTGGGTTTTCGTTACAGTGTGCGGTGATCGATTTGTAGGGTTTGGGGTCTTTCCTTTATATAGATTTTTTTTTTTGTGTGTGTGTGTTTTTGTTGCTTGCTAGGAATACAGAGGAAAGTCCTTTAAGCTGTGGGAGATTAGTAGTTAATGAGTGGAGGACTGTTGTGGTATTTTGGGGTTAATAGGAAATAATGAGAGTCCGTGTGTAGGCAGGGTCGCATGAATGGCGAATATCTGTGTGAAACATGCACAACCTACAACATCTGTATTGTGCGTCTTCTCTGCTGTTAAGTGGTTAACATTGGCCAGAGGCAGAAGAGACCGTGTGGAGGACGTGGATTGTGATCTAGTGGTAAATTAGAATGAAAGATAAGTTGAATTTTTTCCACTGTGGCAGTTTCATGTTGTGCAAAGTATCCGCGTGAATAGTACATTTTTTGTGACAACGCGAACATTAGTTCTGCATCCATTTAAAGGGAGATTACACAATTGCCCTTGTGCTGAAATCTGCACAATACAATAGAATAGTCATCCCTCAAGATACAATATTTTCATCATACAATGGTTATTCTTGGAACATTGTGTGCTCAGTGTGGTTTCAAGATACGTCATAGATATTGCTGATCAGCACAGTGTCTTTGACATGAACATTTTACTTGTAAAACCTCTCCATTACTGCAGTGCATGCAGTGATTGGTGGTCTATAGCGTCTCTGTAAGTACAGTGCGGTACTACATGTCCTGTACCACTCTTACATGTATTAGTGTAGTGCATGCAGTGATTAGCGGTCTATAGCGCCTCTCTACAGTACAGTGCGGTACTACAGTACATGTCCTGTACCGCTCTTACATGTATTAGTGCAGTGCATGCAGTGATTAGCGGTCTAGTAGCACCTCTCTACAGTACAGTGCGGTACTACTTGTCCTGTACTGCTATAACTTGAATAAGTGCAGATCTTGCAGTGATTGGCGGTCTATATCACCTCTCTACAGTACAGTGCGGTACTACATGTCCTGTACTGCTCTTACATGTATTAGTGAGGTGCATGCAGTGATTGGTGGTCTATAGCGTCTCTGTAAGTACAGTGCGGTACTACATGTCCTGTACCACTCTTACATGTATTAGTGTAGTGCATGCAGTGATTAGCGGTCTATAGTGCCTCTCTACAGTACAGTGCGATTCTACAGTACATGTCCTGTACCGCTCTTACATGTATTAGTGCAGTGCATGCAGTGATTAGCGGTCTAGTAGCACCTCTCTACAGTACAGTGTGGCACTTCATGTCCTGTACTGCTCTTACATGTATTAGTGAAGTGCATGCAGTAATTTGCTGTCTATAGCGCCTTTCTACAGTACAGAGCGGTACTACATGTCCCTTACTGCTCTTACATGTATTAGTGAGGTCCGTGCAGTGATTGGAGGTCTGGTAGCGCCTCTCTACAGTACAGTGCGGTATTACATGTCCTGTACTGCTCTTATATGTATTAGTGAGGTGCATGCAGTGATTGGAGGTCTGGTAGCGCCTCTCTACAGTACAGTGCGGTATTACATGTCCTGTACTGCTCTTATATGTATTAGTGAGGTGCATGCAGTGATTGGAGGTCTGGTAGCGCCTCTCTACAGTACAGTGCGGTATTACATGTCCTGTACTGCTCTTACATGTATTAGTGCAGTGTATGCAGTGATTGCAACCAATTAATGTTGTAGTGTTGTATTCCCAGATCAGACATTTATGGTATATCTTGAGGATCTCTTATAGATGCAGGTCCCACGCTTGTTTTTGCTACGGCTACATTGAATAGAGAGGTAGTTGCACATACCTGACTCTCTCTGGTCACTTAAAAGGAAGTATTCAGGACTCCCATAGAAGTGAACACAGAGAGCCATGCATGCACAGCCACCCCACAGCACAAATGAGGGCAAGGGTCAGAGAATATGTCATAATGGTCTGAGATGGAAAAACTTCTGCAACAATGCATTGACATATAAAAAAGAAGCAATTTTGCAAATAGTCTTCATTAACAAATTTGCCGTTTTGTGTAAGCAGCTGCCCTGCGGTCCTATGTTTCTTTGTGGTTACAGACTACAAACCCTGTGCAGTCTGATCTGGCAGTCAACTGTTACGCACTCCTCTCCCTCTGCCGCCTCTTCTTGTTCGGTTACAGACTGTAGAAGGAAAAAAAACAAAAAGAAGGATGGAAGTCCGACGAGGAAATGACGCTGATCATCCGAGATTTTCTGCCGCGTCAAAGAATTGACATTTAGACACTAAGGGCGACATGTATGAACGGGGCTGCGCCAGAATTCTGGCCTCAAAAAGCTGTAGTAGACCAGTTCTATAGATACATGAACAAGCACACTCCAAACTTTGGAGCGATAAGTGCCTTGGTACCGCGCCAAAGACACTATTAGCGTGCCAAAGATTTGGGGCCTTCTGGGTGTGTTGCACCACATTAGTAGAAGTAGACAAATTTATGATTCTTTGATGCCAAAACGTCGGCACTGAACAGTTAGAACAGCCAGACCAGGGTAAAGGTGGTGCCTGAGCCAGACTTGTGGTATTGGCTCTACACTGCCCTGTATATATGACCTGCAGAAGAACAGCCAGACCAGGGTAAAGGTGGTGCCTGAGCCAGACTTGTGGAGTTGGCTCTACACTGCCCTGTATGTAGGACCTGCAGAAGAACAGACCAGGGTAAAGGTGGTGCCTGAGCCAGACTTGTGGTATTGGCTCTACACTGCCCTGTATGTATGACCTGCAGAAGAACAGCCAGACCAGGGTAAAGGTGGTGCCTGAGCCAGACTTGTGGTATTGGCTCTACACTGCCCTGTATGTATGACCTGCAGAAGAACAGACCAGGGTAAAGGTGGTGCCTGAGCCAGACTTGTGGTATTGGCTCTACACTGCACCTGTATGTATGACCTGCAGAAGAACAACCAGACCAGGGTAAAGATGGTGCCTGAGCCAGACTTGTGGTATTGGCTCTACACTGCCCTGTATGTATGACCTGCAGAAGAACAGACCAGGGTAAAGGTGGTTCCTGAGCCAGACTTGTGGTATTGGCTCTACACTGCCCTGTATGTATGACCTGCAGAAGAACAGCCAGACCAGGGTAAGGTGGTGCCTGAGCCAGACTTGTGGTATTGGCTCTACACTGCCCTGTATGTATGACCTGCAGAAGAATAGCCAGACCAGGGTAAAGGTGGTGCCTGAGCCAGACTTGTGGTATTGGCTCTACACTGCCCTGTATGTATGACCTGCAGAAGAACAGCCAGACCAGGGTAAAGGTGGTGCCTGAGCCAGACTTGTGGTATTGGCTCTACACTGTCCTGTATGTATGACCTGCAGAAGAACAGGGTCATACATTCTGGTGCAGTCTATACTACCTTAAAGCGATTTAGAACTGGTCTGTCAGCGCCAGAATTCATACATGTCGCCCCTACAGTCCACGCCGAAAATACTCGAGTAAAATCAGCGTTGTCTGAACGGAGCTTCAGTGGAGGTCTGTTTACCCACAGCAGAGGCAGATTCTGTTGTGTGGACATATCTTTAGGGTAAGTCACATGACATTATTCAGTCCATCAGTGGTAACCATCCCAACATAGCCACTGTGGTCCCATAGAAATCAATAGAGCCAACGTACTGTACATACTTCCTATAAAGGACACAAAGGGCGACATGTATGTATTTTGGCGCCCAGACAGCAATTTTTTTTTGCGTGCATTAGTAGCGTATGAACCTGTTTTTATTTTCCCTATTGTAGATTTCTAAATTCAGTCATCTACATATGATTGTGGGGGTCAGCATTCTTGTCTGCACTGCTTCAACAGCAGTCAGAGAGATGTTTTACAGCAGCTTCATGCACATAGGAGCTTGTGAACAGGAGCAGACCCATTGACTTCTATAAGAGAGTTTTCTGGGCATGCTCTGTGACCTGTGAAGAAGTCAATGTGCAGGGAGGTGGAGAGGGGGAGCTGTGACATCTCCTGTTGTTACTGGTGTTATCTATATACATTGGTGTCACCTATAAGTATAATCCTGCCTGTGCTGATAATGAGGAGACTGCTGAAACTCTTTCTCTACAGAACAGGAAGTGTCAGACTATTAGGGCTTGTCCCCACGGCACGAGTTATTTGTCGTTTTTTTTCAGACCTCAATGGAAAATCTGTGCAGCAGTCCCCACTGCACGGATTTTCCGCCGGATGGTTTTTAACACCGCCGGCAGTCTGAAAAACATAAAACATGTTCATTCTTCTGTCCGTTTTTTTGGCGGAACATGTGGGTGCGATGGGGAAAGGCTTGAATCCGCAAACCACGGACAATAGCCGTCCCCCTAGTGCCAAAAAAAAAGACCAAATACCGGTTGGCATTTCCGACCGGTATTTGGTCTTTACCGTGTAAACGCAGCCTTAGGGTGCTTTCACACGGAGCGTTTTTCGGTGCTTTTTTTGACGCGTTTTGGATGCGTTTTTTGTGCAGTAATGTACAGCATTAATTGCTGTGCCTTTCTGCAGAAAAATGCATAAAAAAACACGTCAAAAATGCACCAAAAATTCATCGGGTGAAAGCACCTTTATTGGGCTTAGTGGCCAAAGTGAAAATTGCAGGATTTAAGAATTATTACAAAAATATTAAAAGTGATATGGAAAATTAAAAAAACACAACCAAAAATTCCTAGAAAATGTGTTTAACATAAAAAAGTGAGTTAAACAATAAGTCATTTTTTGATGACGCATTCCCTTTAACTGACAGCTCTCTCCCTATAGACGAACATTGGGTAACTTTTTTTTTTTTATAAGTGATATAAATAATATAAATGGCATCACAAGATTTCATCTACCAACAACACTCTGAGCCACGTGCCAAGGGCTTCTAATATTAGAACAAGTCTCCATGTCTAGTCTAGTTTTCAAGTGTAAATAGATATTTGTGTGTGATAAAAAGATTTGCAAGTCTATTGCTCTCTATGTTTCAGTTTCTAGTCTTCTACAATATCTCTGCTTGCTCCCAATGAATGAAAACATTCATTGCAATCATTCAGTAGTTGAAAACCTGCCCTGACCCTGATAGGTTTACATCAATGTAAGGCCATGTCCCCACAGCACCGGTTTGCGGCCGGTTTTTCAGACGGTTTGCGGTTTTGCAAACCGTCTGAAAAACCTGGCCGCAAACTTTTATATGGGGCTCTATGGAAAACCCATGCAGCAGTCCCCGTCCGAAAACATTCTACATGTTCATTCTTCCATCCGGTTTTCGGACGGAATATGAACAAGTGAATGTGAAGGGGGAGGCCTTTTATTCGCTCATCGCGGAGAAACGCCATCCTCCCGCGGCCGAGGGGACGGCACACAAACCGGACAAATACCGGTCGGATAAACCAACTGGTATTTGTCCTCTGCCGTGTAAACGAGCCCTAATGATGTAGGGAATCCCCATTGAGCTAAATGTAGGAGTAATTTAACTTTCTTCTTTCCATGGCTCTGGGTTAATAGCGCTTATGCCCAGTTTACACCTATGTTAGAGGTTCAGTTTGGAGCCTCCGTCATAGACTTCTGTCAAAAAGGAGAGAAAAAAATAGCGCAGCATGCAGACAACGAACACCATGATTGAAACCTGACGTGTCCCTTTATGGTCAGTAGCAGCCATCTGGCATAGTTGGTGTCTGTCATGAAACGGATCCAGCACCGCTGTTATTTTTGTTTTTCTGTTCCTATGATAGAACAGCGCCTACGAGAACCAAGCCTTATGTATTCTAACAACTACTCAACTGTGGGAGCAGCAGGGGCACACTCGTAACTTCTACAAGGGGAAAGTTTGGGGTTAATACCGCACCTGAGTCCTTTTATCTCCAGGTGCAAAGGCCAGGGCACTAAGTTCTGACGCTAGTCTAGTCTACGACATATGTTTCCACCAAAGCAGGCTGTACTCTGGAACTTCTTGCCATCTGGTCCCAATGTTGGAACGGGGTGGGGGGTTATAGCTAATAGATGTAAAAGCATTCAGACCTGTTGACCTACTCTTAGGTATACACCACTGGGAAGCAGGCTATGTTTACTGTTCATCATGATCCATAATGATCCTTTTGATAGATCTATTATGAATCCATTAGGATTTTCGTTTCATTGACCTCTAATGATGCATATGGTTTCCATTCACTGTATTGAAATGTAGCAAGTTATGCTATTTTGACTGCTAACAGAAACCTAACAAAAATAGTAACCCATGTGTGAATTAAAGGGGTTTTGCCACAAAGGCATTTCATGCCTGCTTCAGCTGTCAGTGTGCTCAAATGGGGGTGTGTATGATTTATTTGAACTTCATATCATATGACCCAGCAGGTTTGAAATCCCCATGTCTTTCTCCATAGTGCACTTACTCTATTCAAACAAAGGGATGTTCATGTAAAGAGATATGAGTAGCTATACAGTAGCTCAGTGGTTAGCACTTCTGCCTGTCAGCACAGGGGTCCTAGGTTCAAATCCCTGCAGGAATCAGACATGTGGATTATTTGTTTTTCTCAATGCACAGACCTAATTGAGGTTTCTTTTTTCTTTTTATTTATCTGCACTGTTTGACTAATTACTAAGGAGTACAGAGGACGGGAGTAGAATGACAGCACTCGCTCAGCAGTGAGTGTGTATGATTACTAAACAGGGACAAGACTGACAGTAGCTCCCTGAGAGGAGAGGTGATGTCTGAGCATGTGCGGCCAGGACTGAGGAGCTGTCGTCACTGGTCGTATCTCCTGGAGACGAGCTATGCCCTATGGATCACTATGGTAGCAGCTAAAACAAAAACGGTGCAGAATTTGTAATAATGACGAATGGTGAAAATGTTTATTATTTAAATGGATTGTCTCACTACATTGATTCATCTTACCTCAGTCCTGTTCTCTTGGTTTCACTTTGAATTCAGCAGCGTGTTTACTGGCTTCTACTAGGCTGCAGTAGAAGCCAGGTCTGTAGCTATAGCAACCAGTGCTGACAGCCTATCAGGATAGATCAAACAGATCTGTAGCTATAACAACCAGTGCTGACAGCTTATCAGGAGAGATCGAACAGGTCTGTAGCTATAGTAACCAGTGCTGGCAGCCTATCAGGAGAGAGAGAACATGTCTGTAGTTATAGCGACCTGAGGAGCTGGTGCAGCCCATACAAGAAGGGATATCTAGGAATAGGTAGGACACGGTTAATAGACACATATTGCAAAGTGACTTTTTTTTGCAAGATCTTTAATATAAAAAGCAGCAATCCTTGTAGTGAGACAACCCCTTTAATTTGCAAGCTTTATTTTTACTTCATGGCAAAACCCCTTTAAGGGTGCTTTTTTTTTCCCTCTGGTTATTAAAAAAAAAAGAAAACCCCCCCCTCACAATTCCATTCACTAACCGCAAGCAGAGATCTCTAAAATAGATAGAGCTTGCTGTACAATGTGTCTTAGAAGATTTAGTATACAATGAATAAGCTGGATGATTCCTTTATACCAGTACGATAATAAACTCCTCCGCTCTATTATAAGGAGGATGCAGCGGCGAGAGAAATTTTTAGGATGAGGAAGGGAGATAATATTTTGTTTGGCGTCTCGCTCATCCCATTCCCGTCCGAATGGTAACACATGAATAAAAATAGCAAGGTTTCCTTGTTTTGAAACGGTCTCTTATCTGATTGAAGTGAACTTAACTTGGTCCAGAAGATAATCGTGGGGTAAAAAGTTAAGGCCAGATGTATTTAAAGCCCCTGAATGCTCGGGTTTGTTCGCCTCACGTTTAGCCTCTACTAAAAATCTATAATATTAAACCCATCAGGATGCAGTTCTTTTGGGCCTAAAAAGGTATATTCCCATATTATACATTTCTACCATATCCACAGAATATGCCACAAATGTTTGATAGGCGCGGTTCCCAGCTCTGGTAATAGGGGTCCTTTTATCCTCATTTGTGCCATGACCATAGTGAATAGAGAGGTGGTAGCATGTGCCCGGCTCAGTCTGTTCATGTTGATGGTTGTTCAACGCTCAAGAAAACCTGTGCACAGGTCTGTTACTAAATCCTTGTGTTCCCTGTGATATAACATCTTCTGTTATAACTCTGTGATGTGCTGTTCCTCTGTTATTCTTCCTAGAAATGTAATAGTAAAAAGGTATAGCCATTTCATTGATTCGCTTCAAGCATGTAGGCAAGGGTAATTAAAGGGGTTTTGCCACGATGTAATGTTGACGTGGGATCCTCCAAAATGGGTTTTTAATCACTTTTCTAAATATATGTGATTACAAATATTGCAGCCTGAGAGAGCTACAGGCTTCCTTACCTGCCCTTGGTTACTTCAAAGTTTGTATTAGATACGGCCTGACAAGAGCTGCTGGAGGGGCTTGGGCAGAGAAAGCTTCTTATCTGATGAGACTGAGCTGCAGAAGCTTTCAAGGCACCGGGTTGAAAGATGTTTTCTTTTGTATACAGAATCCACTAGTTGTAGTGTGATTATCTGAGTAGATCCCTGCTTTATCTGATGACAGAGAACATGAAGAAGCTGCTGTGGAGAAAGCTGTTGTCTTTTGTGTACAGAATCCACAAGTTGTAGTTTGATTATTTCAGTGAACATGTCACACGATCCCTTATGCAGCTCTGCCTCTGGCTGTGTCTCTCTCTCTCTCTCTCTCTCTCTCTCTCAGCTCAGCGTGCTTTGTTTACATTTGCTTCTTAGCCGATAAGGCATGTCCTGGCAAAACCCCTTTAAAGATTGTTACCAAATACATTGCTGTTCTGATTTTGCTTCTGTTCAATTAGGAGTAGATCTGATCTGATAGTTCACACAAGCTTCCAAAGTTACCGGCCACCTCTCTGCTGTTTTAGGTTCTTGCAGTAGTCAGGGTGGTGACTACTTTAACAAGCTTTAACCCCTTAGAGCTCTGTAGCCTTGTGCACTACAGTTTACAAACCTCCAGCACTCATATCCCTATAACAGCTGATATGTCAATCACTGCTTTAAATTCAGCCACAGCCTGAACAGAAAGTGGGAGCCTGAAGCTGCCTGTGGCTCTGTAAAACAGCATGTAAGAACACCCCCTTTAAACCGTCATTTGGGTGTTACCAATTAGGGGTGCATCCTTGCACGGTCTGACATTGACCAATCAGTGCTGACAGTCAGTGTGGGCAGGGACACACCCCTCTGAAATGGTAACACCCAGCTGACAGATTCAGTCATACATTTCTAGGAGGAATAACAGAGAATCAGCACAACACAGAGATATAAGAGAAGATGCTCGTCAGGAGATGTCTCAGGTTCACACAAATCAACAAAAAACCCTACTTATAAAATATATAAGGGCGTAGGGAAAGCCCACAATCACAAGATAAATTACCCGGTTATACAAACAACTTGCGCATAAAGCAAACCACTAAAATTGTATAACACTCGAGGCACAATAAAACATAACTTTTATTATAATCAGATAATAATAATCCTACACAAGCCTAACCAAAAAACCCTATACTTACCCCTAAACCACCTGGACTGCCTAGCCAATACTTGGGGAATCCGCCCCAAAAAGGGCGCCCCCAACAGGAACCTAAACTACCCCTAAATTACCTTATCAAACTATACAAATACACAAACCTACATACAAGAAAAAAAGAAACAAAAAACAAATATACTGCAGATATCAAATAATACAAAAAGGACAAAAAGAAAAACACAAAAGTGTCAAAAACACAAAGGTTCCAAAAGTTACAAGGTTCCAACGCGTTTCCCCCCAATAGCGGGGCTCATCAGGGAACCACGAAAGTGCACCATGTACCAAAGATAGAGTAGATATTCTGTCACCAAAAGCAGATACACAGAGGATAACTCACGTCCCTTAGTAGATAGGTATGAGGCTGTACAGAGCACACTAAAGGGTCCAGAATACAATTGGTACAGATCCCTTCCGATGGATGCAGGGGTTTAGTAAGATGGGCAGTTGCCAGCACCCGTGCCGGTTTGTGTGCCATCCCCACGGCCGCCGGGGGGCGTTTTTTCTCCTCGATGAGCAGAGAAAAGCCCTCCCCCTTCACATTGAAATGCACATATTCCATCCAATAAATTGACGGAAGAATGTGAAAGCACAAATTTTTTCGGGCGGCCGGCGGTTTGAAAAACCACCAGGCGGAAAACCCGTACAGTGGGGACTGCTGCGCGGGTTTTCCATAAAGCCCCGTTGTGCTCATTTGCGGGCGGTTTTTCAGACATTCTGCAAAACCACAAACCGTCTGAAAAAACCGGCCACAAACCCGTGCCGTGGGGACATGCCCCTAAGCTTCTGAGACGCTGACAGGCATCCTATTAGACCATGCCCAGTAAGTATACAAAGATGGCAGACCTTCAATCGGCTTCTGACTGCCAGGACAAACCTTTGGCACCCTGTAATAATGTTGTGGGATGGTGGGGAAGAGGGGAGCTGATGGGGGCAGCAGTCTCTCTTTTAAACCCCTTAGATTTTACTGTCGCTATTGACCATAGCATATAGGAGTATGTTCACACAGATGTTTCCAGCTGGAATATCCTTACGTTTCTGCCAAATATTTCACTTTCATAGACATGGGTTTTGCCACATTTTTGGTCACAGATTAGCTTTGGGTTCAGACTGGCCCCTGGGCATGTCAGGCCTGGACAGAGACAAAGGAACAGAGGCAGAAACCAAGGAGCAGAGTGCAAGAGACATATGCTGTACGTGCAGCCATGTATAGTACCTGTAGGGTGGGCATCAAGAATCCACTAGAATAGGTAGACCCCAAGAATCGGCTCCACTGAGGGGCCTCAGGCTCTACAGTCCGATACCGAGCTTGTTACACATTCGAAATGTGCACCAAAATTCATGGGATGAGTAATCGACATGGTTTTCATTTGTATTGCGATGCACACATGAAAATCAGGCCATGTGAACATACGCTAAGAAAGGTTGAGTTTAGAGTCTTCTCCGATTCTGGCTGTTCAAGCATATTGTCTATCGTATGGTCCATCTTTTTTTTTTTTTTTAACAGGCTTTATTTCTGAAGAATTTTTGAAAAAAAAACAATTTACATTACAAACCACATTAGAACAATTCACTCAATCTCAAAGGCATTACAGTTGTTTCTCGTGTAAAAAATGTATATGGTACAAACGATATTTAGGCATATGACAAATATATAAGTTGTTTCAGATATAATAATTGTACCCCAGGAACGAATGTTCACATCATGTCCAAGGAGATCAGATAAACCTCCATGCCACAATACAGCAGAAGCCAGGGCACCATCTTGGTACTGTAACGAACCAATGTAGTGGATCCACTGGGCCACCGCAAGCGGTGGTACGGGCCACACCAGGGAGCGGAGTCTAAGTGGGTCCCTGTTTTCACCAGAGCTCGCCGCAAAGCAGGATGGACTTGCTGCGGCGGGAGTCTACCAGGTCGCTACCCCTGACGTGACTTGCTTGCGATGGTAGCCAAGGTGCAACGTAGAGTAAAATCGACAGGCAACGGGACGGGCCAGAAGGTCAGGGCAGGCAGCGAAGGATCGTGGTCGGAGAACGTAAGCCGGGGGGACTGGTACATGGAAACAGCAACCGGAACACAGAAAAGGCTTCCTCGCATAGGGTATGGGCACTATGGATTCGGCGGAGATCAGGAAGAGGTGGAGCCTTAATATAGGGCCAGCGGCCGGCATTCCCAATTACCGGCGCGCTGGCCCTTTAAATTTGACAGAGCCAACGCGCGCCCTAAGGAGCGGGGCCGCACACACCGTCCGGGAGCAGAAGGGAGAGTGCGCCTGCGGGAGCGGGTGCGCCTACGGATCGCGGCACCACCTGCCACGAGCGCAGTAGGACTTGCTGGGGCACGAGTGCACCCACAGACCACGGGCTGCGGCGCTACTCGTGACAGGTACCTACATTTAATATTCGGATCATACCATCTGTAGATGCCTCTGTTGCAACTTATAGACATCATTCATTCCGACAATCATGCTCATCGATCCCTGATCAGCCACACACATCACATTCGTTCACGCAGTTTGCGCCAAAGTCCAGTTACTCCAAACCGTTGAGAATCGCTTAGGGATGCCCTTGGCGGCGTACGTGGTCTTATATCTGGATAATTCCGCATTCACTAACTTCTTCCATTGTTCTAAAGAGGGGACCTTGGGAAGTTTCCAGTTCAGAAGAATGGTTTATCTAGCATAGAAAAGCAGAAGTAAATAAAGAGTGCGTTCTGTTTTACTGGGGATGAGGTCTTCCACAATGCCCAAAAGGCTATTGTCTGGCGAGCATACATTAGGAAGGCCCAGTTTTAGATTTAAAAATTGATGAATCTCTCGCCACTAAGTCTGTTAGACTGGGCAATCCCACACCATGTGGATAAAAGTTCCCCTCTCTTCACCACATCTACCCTGTTTCCCCGAAAATAAGACCTAGTGAATTTTTTTTTATGCACTTCAGAGTTGGGCTGCTTATGCTGATGTTTGTGATGAAATCACTACAGGATATAAATACATGTTGATTTTTGTTCAACCATAAAGGTGAATTATTGTTAATGGAAAAATAAGACATCACCTGAAAATAAATCTTAGCTCGTCTTTAGGAGCAAAAATTAATATAAGACGCTGTCTTATTTTCAGGGAAACTGGTTAGTGCAGCCAGCAGAAGGCAAACCATGCATTTGATGGCGTCTGACTGGTGTAAAATAGACCCTATGCATCGTATGCTCCATCTTACACCCGCTGCTGATGGTGAGGGCTTGGCTCCTGAGTCTGTGCCATCACTGTTCTGTAAACGTATGGCAAAGGAAGGGGTTACAGATTAAGGTGCTTCATGCTGATTGCTTTACATTATATTCCACATGAAGCTGAAAAATCATCATAAACCCGCTACCCAGACACATAGCTCTGATACAGGAGGTGGAAGCACAAAGCATCTATGGGGACGCGGCTGAGCTAGGTGCAACCAGCAAAAATCACGGGATCTATCCCAGAGCCGTTCACTAAACTGAGACTTTGGGAAATGTAGGGATCATTAAATCTACTCCATGCACTGATTGCTGCATAGGGTAAGCAAAAGTGAGATGACCTGAAAGAGTTTCCTAACACTGAGTTAAATGATAAGCCCAACTTTGCTGCAATAGATCTAAAATTAAAGGGGTTGTCTCACTACATTGATTCATCTCACCTCAGTCCTGTTTTCTTGGTTCCACTTTGAATTCAGGGGCGTGTTTACTGGCTACTACTAGGCTGCAGAAGAAGCCAGGTCTGTAGCTATAGCAACCAGTGCTGGTAACTTATCAGGAGAGATCAAACAGGTCTGTAGCTATAGCAACCAATGCTGGCAGCCTATCAGGAGAGATTGAACAGGTCTGTAGCTATAGCAACCAGCGCTTGCAGCCTATCAGGAGAGATCAAACAGGTCTGTAGCTATAGCAACCAGCGCTTGCAGCCTATCAGGAGAGATCAAACAGGTCTGTAGCTATAGCGACCTGAGGAGCTGATGCAGCCCATACAAAAGGGGATATCTAGGAATAGGTAGAACACGGTTAATTTACATATATTGCAAAGTGACTTGTTTTTGCAAGATCTTTAACATAAAAAGCAATTCCTGTAGTGAGACAACCCCTTTAAGAATGAAGCAAACAGTCTTGGTTTTAAGTCCCCTACCGTTTTGTGCATACAACTCTTATGAAGTGCTGTGTGGCTCCATAGTGAGAGACTGCAGGACCATGCTACCCAGTTCACTTAGTAATTTTATTGCTGTAAATGTACTTTTCACCATAAGGGTATGTTCACACAGTGTACTGGGGTGCGTACTGTACGCGCCACAGTACGCCGTGTGTTTTGGAAGCACACGCTGATCAGAGCATCACTTCTCTTCCCCTGCGTACGATACGATCTTATTGTATGCCGGGGGAGACGACACTTAATTTATAGTTCTCTATGAGAGCTATGGGTTACCGTAATTGCGGTGCGCATTTCGCCCGTATTAAAGCGTAAATACGCTGTGAAATGCGTGCCGCAATTACGGCGTGTGAACTTACCCTGAGAGCACCCCCTCTATTATTTTTATTTCTTTCCATCAGAACTGAGGTCCTCTTGTCGTCGGTGGATGGGCCCTCCCAGTTTTGATCAAAAATGTGCTCTTAGGACCTCAAATTTTCATGTATCCAAAAATTTGCAGAAATGCATTATGAAAGAGTTAATCTATTCATTGTTTGACTGTCTCTGTGTTTGTTTGATATGTTTTTGTGTTTGCATTGCTTGCGGCCACGTCACATGCACTGTCATCATTTTCATTAAAAGGATTGCTTTTTATGTTAAAAAACAAGTCACTTTGCAATATGTGTCCATTAACATTGTCCTACCTATTGCTAGATATCCTCTCTTGTATGGGCTGCATCAGCTCCTCAGGTCACTATAGCTACAGACCTGTTTACTCTCTCATGATAGGCTGCCTGCACTGGTCACTATAGCTACAGACCTGTTTACTCTCTCATGATAGGCGGCCAGCACTGGTTGCTATAGCTACAGACCTGGCTTCTACTGCAGCCTAGTAGAAGCCAGGTAAACACGCCCCTGAATTCAAAGTGAAACCAAGAAAACAGGACTGAGGTAAGATGAATAAATGTAGTGAGACAACCCCTTTAAGATTGTTTTGGATATGCTGATTATTTTTTTTTTATTCTATCTGAAAATTACAGCCGTGATGTACTGAGGGGATGGATTATGAAGAGCTGTGGTTAGCACTGTCTTAACATAACCAAAAAAACCGCCCCAAAAATACCATACGCACCCCGCAAGCCACCGCCACTCCAATACCACTTCTACTCTGGTGTTCCCCACCAATGATGCCACGTCTATCATCCACATGACGCTGCAGACAATCACTGCATGCGGGCAGCGACATCAGAGGCCAGCGATTGGCTTCAGGGTGACGTGAGCTGTGGGCTTGATGTTATCGGTGGGGGAACTGCTGGGAAAACCGAAGCAACAGGAGCAGTTTTTTCGGTTTTGTCTTTTATTTTAAGTGGAGTTTTTAGTAAAATTTGGGAAAAAGCTTTTAATTTCTTTTCAGGCCTGGTCACTAAGGGGTGTCTCACTACAAGGATTGCTGCTTTTTAAGTTAAAGATCTTGCAAAAACAAGTCACTTTGTAATATATGTCCATTAACAGTGTCCTACCTATACAGAGATATCCCCTCTTGTATGGGCTGCATCAGCTCCTCAGGTCGCTATAGCTACAGACCTGTTTGATCTCTCCTGATAGGCTGCCAGCGCTGGTCACTATAGCTACAGACCTGTTTGATCTCTCCTGATAGGCTGTCAGCACTGGTTGCTACAGCTACAGACCTGTTTGACCTCTCCTGATAGGCCGCCAGTGCTGGTTGCTATAGCTACAGACCTGGCTTCTACTGCAGCCTAATAGAAGCTAGTAAACACGCCCCTGAATTCAAAATGAAAACAGGACTGAAGTAAGATGAATCAATGTAGTGAGACAACCCCTTTAAGAAATAAATTTGTACAAAATTCTGGATTGAAAAATAAAAGATACTTATAGCTGGAGGAACATGTTTCCTTCTGCATTAGCGTTTATCAGTCAAATAATCAAATGTTTCTAAATATTTTTTAGTTTTCCCTTTATCATTTAGGACTCTTTTTTTTTTTTTTTTTTTTTGCATAGAACTGTGATGTCTTCTCTGCTGCTAACTGCAGCAATGTATTGACTGAGCCATTGACTGATTGCTTGGTCCAGGCACATATTCTAGGTGTCAGCAGTTCTTTAATGACACCCACTTGAGAAGATTTAATGGGACGTCGATCTCTCGGTCCTTATGGGTGTTAATGTTTATTATGCAGATTTTGCAGCAGGAAATAAACACCACTGCCAAACCTTGTAAAATATAACGTGTCAGCACATAGCACTGTAAGGTCTTTGTTGTCGTTTTTATCAGTAAGGTTATTTAAAGGGGAAGTCCACAACCTAACAATCGCCCCAGTAATGAGCTGATCATGGAGAATCCCTCTGTGTTAAAGGGGTTTTCTCACTACCTAGATTAGCTTTCAACATGTAGAGACAAGTAATTGAAGATTTTTTTCCAGATACATTAGTCTTTTTATTTTATCTGC
>JAODAL010000636.1:245000-260000 GCA_025379985.1 Phyllomedusa bahiana | reverse complement strand
CATGGAGAGTCTGCATAGTAGCTGTAGGATGAAAGAATTAAAGGGGTTGTCTCGCTACAAGGATTGCTTTTTATGTTAAAGATCTTGCAAAAACAAGTCACTTTGAAATATGTGTCCATTAACAGTGTCCTACCTATTCCTAGATATCCCCTCTTGTATGGGCTGCATCAGCTCCTCAGGTCGCTATAGCTACAGACCTGTTCAATCTCTCCTGATAGGCTGGCAGGACTGGTCGCTATAGCTACAGACCTGGCTTCTACTGCAGCCTACTGGAAATCAGTAAACGCGCTCCTGAATTCATAATGAAACCAAGAAAACAGGACTGAGGTGAGATGAATCAATGTAGTGAGACAACCCCTTTAAGACCTATTGTGGAATTGCTTCATTTTTCATTTTAGATGTAGTGGAGCTATTCAAATTAAAGTTTGAAGAGTGGCATATCCTTTGAATGATAAAATGATGGCTTCCCACAGCCACCAGTAAGGTAAGCTTAAGAGCCCGCTGCACACTGTGATGAAAGCAGAGGCATAACTTCAAGCTCTTGGGCCCTAGTGCAAAGAGTGAAATGGGCCCCCCCAGTTACCGTGTTCCATTTACAATGCTGGTATATTCTTATGGGGAAGGAGGGCTTTGGGACCCCCTCAGGCTGCAGGGCCCGGTAGCGACTGCTACCTCTGCACCCCCTGCAGCTACGCCCCTGGATGTAAGTTACCTAAAGGGGTATTCCCACCACACACACACTAATGGCATATATTAATAGGGTATGCCATCAATAGGTATGCCATAGTTCTCTATGAGATGCATGGATTACCGGAATTTCGGCGCAGATCTCGCCTGTATCAGAGCGCAAATCCGCCCTGAAATTACCCCGTGTGAACATAGCCTTACGGCCATGTACGGTGCACAGGGGAAAGCGGCAGTTTATCATAGCACTCAATGAAAGCTATGATTGTACTGTATTTGCAGGGCGTACTTCGGGCTCATAGCAGCGCAATTACACCCCGAATTACCTCCCGCAAATACGCCGTGTGAACATCCTCTAAGGCTAGATTCACACGGCCTAAATGCAGGGCGTGTGAACTCTATGAGAACTGTGGGTTATCGTAATGACTGGGACGTATTCCAGCCGTAATTTGCGCACTCCGGCGCGTAATTACGGACTGAAATATGTCCAGTTTTAAGCCGTGTGAACATCCCCTAAGCGTAAAGACTAATTGCAATAGGAAATTCCAGGTTCTTGGAGAAGTTTCCCTTTTAGGATGATTACCCTTTAAAAATGTCATCATCTTACCAATAGAGCATTGTTCTAGAAAGTCCTTTTCATCACTACTTTCCCATTATCTGCAGTGGGTCATCTGGGCGGCTTCCTAAACAGCAATTATGAATGGGAATAAAATCTGCTTTTAACGAGAGGATATGCTCTAAAAATACCCTGAATTTATGAGGAGGCAGAGACGAATCGGAGACGAAATTCCTGGGAAAAACAACAATTATTTGTGAAGGTTGATTTTATCATTTTTCCTGTTCATTAAGGGAAGAACATTATTCGACGGATTAAAAATGAGGTTTCTCCGAGATGCTCAGCACAGAGAGATTACGCTGCTAATCTACTTCCCCACATAGCGGATATCTGAGTGAGCCACAGCGGGTTTATACATTTCCTATTATCCACTATTTGCTGATTCATAAATATCATTATAATGGTGGTGAATTAAACGGGTGCTCACAGTCACTGGGCAAGTCTGGCAGGAGAGGAAACTGACAGCAAATTCCTTAAAATATTAAGGGAATGAGGCTCTAGTGAAAACAGGGCTGTGGAGCAGAACAATGATGAGGTGAAGCAGGAAAGTTTACTTGTTTGGGGATGATGCATTCTGAGTTTCTCACAACTGGACCCTAAGGCTATGTTAACGCGGCTTATTTGCGGGGCGTAACTACGCTCCGCAATTACGGCGTGTGGACTGGGGAGGGAGCGGGGAGGCGGCACCTCGCCGGCCCATAGACTTTCATTACCAGCGGCGCGTATACACCGCTGGTAATTCACATGTCACTTATCTCCCCCCGCGGCGGATTCGCCAAGCAGGGAGAGGAGACGTAATCCATAGTTCTCTATGAGAACTGTGGATTACCATAATGACTGGGACGTATTTCAGCCGTAATTTGCACACTCCGGCGCATAATTACGGACTGAAATACGTCCCATTTTAAGCCGTGTGAACATAGTCTAAGGCTTTGTTCACACGGGCAAATTTCGGCGCGCATTTCGCCGCCTATTTCCGCTCTCATACCTGCGAGTTGCGCGCCAAAATTATTGAAAACTATGGATTACGCCTCCTCTCCCCACTCGTACAATACGATCGTATTGTACATGCGGGGAGATAAGTGACATGTCAATTACGTGCAGAGAATACGCACCGCGAGTAATGACTGCCAATGGGGCCGGCGGCCCGCCAGCCCCCCAGCGCCGCGGACTCCCAAATCACCCGGCGTAATTGAGCCCGTACTGTACGCGCCGCAATTACGCCGTGTGAACATAGCCTTAGGGGCCGTTCACACTGCGTTTTCGGATCCGATTTTGGCTCCGTGTTGGATCCGAAAATCAGATCCAAAAACGCTGCAGCGATCGGATCTAGACCAGATCCAACACGGATCCAAACATGCAGCTGAGTGTTTGGATGCGTGTTGGCTGCAGCAGGATCGCACCCTATAGTTTATTATAGGGCTCCTGCTGCGTCTTTCGGACCAAGAATTGACATGACAATTCTTGGAACGGATCCGAAAGACGCAGTGAGACAGCACCAGAGATCACTGGTCTGAATGCTGATGCGTGTTTCTAATAAAAAGCAATGTAAATCACACTGCTATTTATTAGATGCTTGTTTGGGTCTGTTTCTGGTACGACAGACGGATCCAAACACGTATCTAAAAACGTATGTAACACGGAGTAAAACACGCCGTGTGAACCTACCCTTAGGCTATGTCTAGACTGCACTGCTTGCCGATCATATTTTCGGCGCTTTTAGGATTTTAAAAGCGACGATAATACGATCGTCCAGGCAGCCCCATAAACTACAATAGAAAAGACGAGCTGCAGTCTCCACAGCTCGTCTTTTCTACGATCGTCTTTCGACACCGGCGTATTATACAACATGTTGTATAATACGCCGGTGCTTTTAGTTTTTTCGGCATCTTCCCATACAATTCAATTGTATGGGCGACGGCAAGAAAAAACGAGAAGCGACTGCGTTTTGCGCGCACAATGTAACATAAACCGCAGCCGTGCAATGGATGCAGTGTAGCCATAGCCTAAGGCTCCGTCCACACGATGAGTATTTCAAGTTACAATCCACAGGGATTCCAACTTGAAATACTCGTCTAAAGCCAAAAGTAAATCAACCCCATTGACCTCAATAGAAAATACGCATTGTCGTTCACACAATGCGTATTTTCTCGGTCAATTTTTGGAGCAAAAAAAAACAAAACTCAGAACATGTTCATTCTTCCGCCGTATTCCATGTCAAAAAATGCGTCCAAAATATTTCTATGTCTGTTCTGCGTCCAAAACGTCATAGAGATGAATGAAACTCATTCTCTGACTGTGGAATCCGCTGGGGGAAAAAAATGACCTATAATTCACATAAAATATCGATTGAAAGCCACATCGTATAATGCGTTTCTCAATGGTAGAATCCGACGAGTACGTGTTAATCGTCGCGTGGTCGTTCATTTCATGTGGTTTCCTGGAACTACTAAATTTATGGCCTGTAACTATCAGGTTGTTGGGGACCTGACTCTAGGCATCCCCGCCCATCTGCTGAGTCGGGGGCCAGGGCTGCCATAAGTAGTTTTAAGGCCCCATGTAGCTGCAGCATCTGGGCCACCTTCTATTAAAAAACCCTACCCAATCAAAATGCAAGGAAAAAGCGGGTGACACCCAATAGAAAAGCTAGTTTAAAAAATAAAAAATGGATATCATATGTCTGCTGAAAACACTGCACTTTGGCATACGTTTAGCGTATACGTTTTGCAGTATGGTAAAGGGGTTTTGCCACAAAGTAAAATTGATGTGGGAAGCTTGCAAATGAAGAAATAAACATTTTCACCATGCATCATTATTAAAAATTCTGCACTGTTTTTGTTTTAGCTGCTCCTTTAGTGATCCATTGTTTACAGCTCGTCTCCAGGGGATACGGCCAGGGCTGTGAGCTCCTTAGTCCTGGTCAGACATGCTTAGACATCACCTCTCCTCTCAGGCAGCTACTGAATGTTCAAGCCCCGGGTGCTGTCATTCTACTCCCGTCCTCTGTTCTCCTTAGTAATAAGTCAAACAGTGCAAATAAATACAAAATAAACCTCAATGAGGTCTGTGCATTGATAAAGAGAAAAAACCCCCACAGGTTTGGTTCCTGCAGGGATTTGAACCTAGGACCCTTGTGCCTGGAGGCAAAAACTTTACCTCTCAGCTACTCACAATGCTTTACATAAACAGACCTTTCTTTGACTAGACAGAGGGGAGGCCTAGTGATGTCATCCTGCTGGGTCACATGATATGCAATTCAAACAAATCACACACGCCCCTTTCTGAGCACACAGAGCTGAAGAGCTGGATGCAGGAGGTATGAAATGAGATTGTGGCAAAACCCCTTTAAACGTAATGTGAACCTAGCCTTATTTCTACCCAGTACAGCGCCATGATTTTACTATTGGCTGAACTTGGTATTACATCTTCCCATAAGTGAGACTGAGCTGCAATACCAAGCACCGCCTCTATAGGGGTGTGCAAGTGCCACAGCCCACTTCAATCAACTAATCAGCAGGGGTGTCAAGAGTTTGACCGCCAATAGTCTGATATTGTTGACTGAATAGTAAGCCCTCAGCTAGGGCAGCATAAATTTAGTGATAGTGGAAGGTAAATATAATTTTTACTCTATTAATGGTTTAAAAATGGGGAATATAAATTATAAATCTATGAAATGGCGGCATTGTTTTGGGATAAAGCTAGCAGTCCTGTTATGACTACAGCTGTAGATTATACATATATGTCTGGCTCCAGTGCTCTATATCTCCATTTTACTTTGAAATTATATGCATTGCCATACCTCCCAAGTGTCCCTCTTTTGGAGGGACAGTCCCTATTTTTAACCCACATCCCTCCATCCTTCTTTGCTCAGGAAATGTCCCTCTTTTTCACGTGGGAAATAAATTTGCATCACTAAACTTCCTATATTACGCTAAAAAAATACCTTGCTGGCTCCTAAGACCGAAACTTTAATTTTCTTTCATTATCTTGTGAAAATGGATCCTTTACACAGTGAACTCCAAGTGTCCCTCTTTGACCTTCTTAAAAGTTAGGAGGTAGGTGTAACGTATTGTTTCAATTTGCAATTTCAGGCTGAATGTAGCATTGTTCCTTTTGGAGGGAAATCTAGAAAAATCCCTGAGCCCAGGGTCTAGATGACGGGTAGGCGAAGGTAGATGACCACCTTGGGCACCACTTCATCCCAGGCAGAAAGGGGGCACAAACAGGTATGGAGTGGGCTGAGTTTTCCTTGTGGGGTGGGGGCACTATATGCCTTATTTGCCGAGGGCACCAGAATACCTTGTACCAGTTCTCTCTGTACCCCATAATTAGCATTTCGGTATGTTCACATGGCGTATTGCGGCACGCAAAGGTATACGCAGTAATGTGCGTTTGTTTATGCTGTTGAAAGTACGCACTTACAAGTGCGTACTTTCAACACGCAATAGGCCGAGGCAGCTTTCTGCTTTTTCTCTGCACAGAGAATAAAAGTGTATAAAAGAAATGACAAGTCCCTTCTTTTTACGGGCGTATGGTACACGATCGTAAAATCATCGTTATCTGAACGATGACAACGATTTTACACAGCACTCAATGAGTGCTGTACTTGTCCATTGTTTTTACCGTATTTGTGGGGCATACTTCGGCACATATATGCTCTGAAGTACGACCCGCAAATACACTGTGTGAACATGTCCTTACCCGCATATGTATAGGACTGATTAAGAGCACTTTCGTGCTCGAAACTCATCAGCCGTCCCTCTCTGTTTCAATGGTGCATACCTGCTTTTAATTAGTTTCTCATAAAGGACATTTTACTTCATACCTGTCGGTCGTGCTGACCATTTTGGACTTTTCACCTGTGACTCGCGTTTCTTGGAGTGAGGTACGTGCATGACTGCAGGTTCATCTTTTGGAGATGGTTTAGGGGTTGTTCACACAGCGTTTTTGGATCCGATTTAGCAGCTGCGTGTTTGGATGCAGCAGGATCACACCCTATAGTTTTAAATAGGGCGTCTGCTGCGTCTTTTGGATCAAGAATTGACATGACAATTCTTGGAATGGATCCGAAAGACGCAATGAGACGCATTGGTGATCACTGATCTGAACACCGATGCGTATTTCAGAGTAAAATCAATCACATTGCACATTGTTAGATACGTTTTTGGGTCCGTTTAGGGCCCGACAGACGGATCCAAACATGTATCTAAAAACATATATCCACACAGACCCAACACGCCGTGTGAACAAACCCTTAAAGTGAGCTGGTTATTTTTTCCTATTAGCTGCTACACTATAGGCATGAAGGCACACACAGCGAGTGGCCACATGCAGCCCAAACTATGCCCACAGTAGGTGATTGTAGTTTTTGGATTAATTGTTAATGACCGCACCACTATGTAGGTGAACTTTAATTTTGCCCACAAAACCGTGATCTGCTGTGGATTGTGTTGCAGATTTGTTTGCAAATTTACTTTGGATTTTACTGCAGATTTTTCTACATTGCCTTCAGTGGGTCGTCATGTGGACGAAAAGTTCAAGATTAGTTTATCTTGTCCCGCAAAATAAAAGTCCTCATATATCTATACAGCTGGTAAAATAAAAGAAGTTAACTAACGTGTCAACCCCCCCCAAAAAAAGTTTGTCTTTAAAGGGTTAGAAAAGAAAGAAAAAAAAAAAGTTTAATTTTTATTATTTTTTAGTCACACCGCTTTTGCCATCCTACAAATAAAAAAATTAAAAAGTTATGCATAATTGGTGTCGCCGCATCCGTAAAAGTCTGATCTATTAAAATATAACATTTACCGTAGAGGAAAAAAATGTCCGTAGAACGGCAACATTTGCTTTTTATTGATCACTTTTTATTCCAATTTTTTGAGAAGTGAAATAGGTTGCATCCATCCCAGAATGGTACCTTTAAAACTACACTATAGCCTGCAAAAAATGTACCATAAGGATGCTTTCACACAGTGCGTTTTTGGTGCGTTTTTTCAATGCGTTTTTTTTTGCAGGAAGGCACAGCAATTAATGCTGTACATTGCTGCACAAAAATCGCAGTAAATTTGCGGTTTTTGCCGCGATTTTTGTGCAGCAATGTACAGCATTAATTGCTGTGCCTTCCTGCACAAAAAACGCATTGAAAAAACGCACCGTGTGAAAGCACCCTAACTCAAGCCCATAGGTAGAGGAACAAAAAGTTATTGGTCACAGAAAATGGTGCTGCGGCACAAAGTTGAGAGAGAGAATGTTTCTAAAAGTAATAAAACATAATAAAACCTTAGATATTTGGTATCACCGGAATCATACCAGCCAGCAGAACACAGGTAAGGGTATGTTCACACGGCGTTTTGAATCCAAAAATCGCCTCCAGAACCGCTGCGTCAACCGGATCCAAAACGCATCCAACACGCAGGTGCGTGTTTGGATGCATTTTGGCTGCAGCAGATCACACTCTATAGTTTTAAATACGGCTCCTGCTGCGTCTTTTGGATCAAGAATTGACATGACAATTCTTTCAACGGATCTGAAAGACGCATCAGAAAGACGCAATGAAACGCGCATCAATGATCACTCGTCTGAACAGCAATGCGTGTTTTACATTGAAAGCAATGTAAATCACACTGCACATTCTTAGCTGTGTGTTTGGGTCCATGTGGGGTCTGAAACACGGATCCAAGCACGCATCAATAATCGTATGTAAACACGGACTCGACACGCTGTGTGAACATCCCCTAATGCTTAATTTCTACTGAAGAGGGAGCACCATACAAACCCCGCAAAAATGGTGCAAATATGTTTTTTTTTTTTTACTTTTCTCCCCACTTACAATTTTTTAATTTTTTCTTGTTTGTCTTCCAGTATCATTCATTGTTCCTTGCTAAAAAAAATAAGGCCCTCATATGATTTATTCAAAATGTTTTTTTATTAAGCACCAAGGAAAAAGAAATGTGCAATGATTACAAAATGTAACATGTACATGGCTTACAATAGCAGATAAGCATAGTACATAACAAAACTGTACAATAAAGTTGGTGCCAGGCGCCCCATTTTCTTTTACCTTTTCCTCCAAACAAGATTATGCAAGTCGATCGGTATTGCATAGATCAGCTAAACTCCGCTACGACAGTTCGAGAACAAAGAGGGAGAGAGATTCTCTAAATGCAAAGCAGGGTTCCTGTGTGTAACTCTTTCCAATAAACGATTATACTGATTGTTTTCATTTGTAGATTTTTGTAGTTGTCTTAGGCCTCGTTCACACGGCTTATTCTGGGACGGATTTCAGCCGTATTGCGTGCCATATTGCGCTCCAATACGGCTGGAATCCGTCCCAGGCATTACGGTAATCCACAGTTCTCATAGAGAACTATGGATTCCATCTTCTCTCCCCGCTCGCCGGATTTCATCGAGCGGGGAAAAAGTGACATGCACGTTATTCCGGCGGGATACGCGCCGTGGATAATGGATGTCTATGCTGCTCGCCGGCCCCCACGGCCCTCCTACGCTGCACGGCACACGGCGTAATTGCGGGCGAAATCTGTCCCCGCAACTACGCCGACAATAAGCCGTGTGAACATCGCCTTAGGGTGCTTTCACATGGTGCGTTTTTGATGCGTTTTTTCAATGCATTTTTTGTGCAGGAAGGCAGAGCAACTAATGCTGTATATTGCTGCGCAAAAATCGTGGTAATTACCGCGAATTTACCACGATTTTTGTGCAGCAATGTACAACATTATTTGCTGTGCCTTCCTGCACAAAAAAACGCATCGTAAAAACACATCAAAAAACGCACCTTGTGAAAGCACCCTTAGGAACATTGGGGCAGCCTGTGATTTCCTCTTATATAGTAACCTTAAGGCTATGTTCACACGGCTTAATTGCGGGACGTAATTTCGCCCCGCAATTCGCGTTTTGGACGGGGGCGGGCGGGAGGGGGAGTAAGCAGGGGGCCCCGGCACTTTCGCGGCCCATAGACTATCACTTGCTAGCGCGCGTATACGCCGCTAGAAAAGTGACATGTCAATTATTCCCCGCCGGCGGATTCGCCGGGCGGGATGAGAGGAGCGTGCCATAGTTCTCTATGAGAACTGTTGAAATACTAATGAATGGGCCGTTTTCGGCCCATAATTGCCGCACTTCGGCGCGTAATTACGGACCGAAATACGGCCCATTTTAAGCCGTGTGAACATGGCCTAAGGGTGCTTTCACACAGTGCAGTTTTGGTGCAGTTTTAACTGCACTCCAATTAAACTGCCTTTATTACCAGCAAGCTTCTTTCACTTATCTAAACTGTTTGGAAAGTAATGAATGTGTGCTTGTAATCCACAAGACTTCAAACTCCGTAATTGATTACTTACTTGAAGCACCTTTCTGAACAATTTAGACAACTGAAAGAAGCTTGCTGGTAATAAAGGCAGCTTAATTGGAGCGCAGTTAAAAATGCACCAAAACTGCGCCATGTGAAAGCAGCCTAACTTGTAAAACCAAACAAATTAGTCACTCATTCACCCTGTAACAATTGATTTAAAAACTGCAGTGACCCATTAGCCGGTCTAGGCCATGCTGTGACCATATTGTATGGCCTTCAAGGGGTTGTCTCACTATAAGGATTGCTTTTTATGTTAAATATCTTGAAAAAATAAGTCACTTTACAATATGTGTCCATTAACAGTTTCCTACCTATTCCTAGATATCCCCTCTTGTATGGGCTGCATTAGCTCCTCAGGTCGCTATAGCTACAGACCTGTTTGATCTCTTCTGATAGGCTGCTAGCACTGGTTACCATAGCTACAGACCTGTTTGATCTCTCCTGATAGGCTGCCAGCACTGGTTGCCATAGCTACAGACCTGGCTTCTACTGCAGCATAGTAGAAGCCAGTAAACACACCCCTGAATTAAAAATGAAACCAAGAAAACAGGACTGAAGTAAGATGAATCAATGTAGCGAGACAACCCCTTTAATGCTCATGGTATTGTAACTGTGTGAGCCTACCCTCATAACACTGCCGCTCAATTACGAGCTGCTGCAAATTTAGATTTTGTGACCCTTCAACTCACTTTAAATGTAGTAAGTTGAGGTTAAGAGTCGCACGCAAATCGCGAAGGTTAAAGCCAAAATAATGAAAGGAGAGGAAATGGTCAGGGGAAGTCGGTAATGTACACACACTGAGGTCAAAACACAGTCATCCAGCGACACCATCCCTGAACCTGGGGAGAGAGCGCTCAACAAGCCTCAATCAGAAGGAAAATGTCACTGATTGCTCCGAGAGCTGCAGCTGTCATCTACAAGAGGCAAAGCATGATGAGAATACTTCACATCTTCTAGAATTGGCAAGGAGCTGAGCAAACACTTGTGGCTCAACTTCCTGACAGCAAGTACAAATCCATGTCATGTCCAGATACTGCTGATAAGGAGACAGGAAAGTACTAGATACTGCACAGTGCATTGGCATCAACGGAAACCATGACATCATGTCAGCCGCCAGCCAATTTTTATTAGGGCTCAGATAGCAGCAACTGCTGCACCTATACAAGTATTCACCACCCATCTCTGAGATTTTATATGTTATTGTACCAACCAAAAGCCTAACTTGAAGATCCTGGGCCCTAATGTAAAAAGTTAAATATGGGCCCCAGCTACCATGTCTCATTTACAATACTGGGATCTTCTTAGGCCCGGTTCATACGGCTTATTCAAACCGTAATTGCGAGCCGGATTTCGCTTGCAATTACAGCTTGAATAAGGGGCGGGGTGGGGGGCGCGGGGGGGCGCTGCCCGCCGGCCCCATAGACATTCATTATTCACAGCGCGTACACGCCGTAAATAATGTGCATGTCACTTTCTCCCCCCCGCGGCAGATTCGCCGAGCGGGGAGAAGAGACGGAATCCATAGTTCTCTATGAGAACTGTGGATTACCGTAATGACTGGAACGGATTGGAGCCGTACTGCAGCGCAAATAAGCCGTGTGAACATGGCCTTATGTGGCAGACAGGCAATTGGGCCCCTCAGGCTGCAGGACCCGGTAGTGACTGCAACCTTTGCACCCCCTATAGGTACAGCCCTGGCACCAACCTACAGTCAGGCTAAATTGCCACTGCATCAGACAAAAAATGGCCGAAAGTCGACCAGTATGGGAGAACCGACCACGTTTTTTGAGCAAAACGTGACAAAAAAATGTGGCCGATTCTCGATTTTTTTTTTTTTGCCGCTGGCCCATACAATTGATAGTACGGGAAGACGACGGAAAAACTTAAAGCGCTGGTGTATTATACATGCCAGAAGACGACATAATTTTATTGATATACATTAAAATATCAAATCTAATGTGTTAGAATGTATCTAAAAATACCCTATACGACTATTAGGCCTCGTTCACACGGCTTATTTGGGCACGGATTGGCGCCGTACTGCGCGCCGGATTTGCGCTTCAGTACGGCGCCAATCCGTCCCTGTCATTACGGTAATCCACTGCTCTCATAGAGAACAGTGGTTTCCGTCGCTCCTCCCCGCTCGGCGAATCCGCCGCAGGGGGGAGAAAGTGACATGCACATTATTTACGGCGCGGATGCGCCGTAAACAATGCATTGTCTATGGGGCCGGGAGCGGCGCCCCGGTCCCGCCCCTTATTCACGGCGGATTCGTGAGCTCAATACGGCTCACAAATCCGTCGGGAATAAACGTGTGAACACGGCCCTTTTACCAAAAAGGACAACAGCCTATAAATAAGGGTTTCAAATAAACGGGTCAGTGCATATCAACACCAAATACATAAAACAAAAAAAATTTTCAACAAAAATTTGCCATACATACAACTCACGGTTCTGTAGAGAAGGTTGATATATCCACTCAAATTCGTCTTTATACTCCATAGAATTTACTAAAGATGATCAGTTAATAAAGATAAACAAGCTACACTGAACCTATCCAAAAAGGGGGAGCACCCGCCCCAAAAAAGGGCGACCCAATCCGGGGTTTTTTGTTTATTATTTGTTTTGATAGCACCGCCCTAGTTATTAGTTGAATCCATCTTTTTATATGGGCTGTTGCCCTTTTTTGGCAAAAGTCTAAGGGGTATTTTTAGATACATTGTAACACATTAGGTTTGATATTTTAATGTATATCAATAAAATTATGTAGTTTTATTAGGTTTGGGGTTTACTTTTTTTTCTGCGGCTTTATTGTTTGATCCCGGTTGTTTCTTTTTTTCTTGGTGAATCCAGAAGAGAGTAGGAGAAAAGATCTGTGTAGACTAAAGGGTCTTTTTTTTATTTTTCTATATTGTTTATGGGTGCCTGAACGATCGATTTTCGGGTAAACATTTTTTAATCCGTGGAACATAGCCTCAAGGGTTTTGGCTGGATTTTAACAATAGATAAAACTGTTCCGATTTTACTGCAGATTTTTCTTCATAGACTTTAATAACCAATTGCACTAAAATCTGCCCAAACACTTTTTTTTGACTTTTGAAAAAAAAAGGGGTTATATATAGAGGGAGGGGGAGCTGAGCTCTGTGATATTTGGGTTATATGATAGAGGGAGAAGGGGCTCTGGGGTATAAGGGTTTTAATGAAGAGGAGGGACTGAGCTCTGTGATAATAGGGTTTAAAATTTATAGGGGGGGGAGGAGCTGAGTCTGTGATATTAGGGTTATATGATAGAGGGGGGAGAAGGAGCTCTGAATAAAGGGTTTAGGGTAGAGGAAAAAGCTGACTCTGTATATATAGGGTTATAAGATAGAGGGGAAGCTGAGCTCGTGATATATAGGGTTATATGATAGGGAGAGAACTGAGTTTTGTGATATATAGGGTTTTATGAAGAGGGAAGGAGCTGAGCTCTATGATATAAAGGGGGTTATAATAGAGGGGAAAGGAGCTGAGCTCTGTGAAAAAATTAGGTCTTAAATTGATAGAAGAGGGAAACTGCGCCTGTGATTATACAGGGTATATGAGAGAGGGGAGGAGCTGAGTTGTGATATAAGGGTTATATGAAGGAGAGGAGCTGACTCTTTATATAGGGTTATATGATAGGGAAAGGGAAACTGGTCTGTGATATAAAGGTTTATGGAAGAGGGGCTGAGCCTTGTTTATATAGGGTTATTTAATAAGGGAGAGGGGCTGAGTTGTGATATATAGGGTCTTATGATAGGGAAGGGAGCTGAGCCTGTGTATAAGGGGTTTTATGAAAAGAGGAGAGAACGAGCTCAGTGTATATGGTTATTGATAAGGGAGAGAAGCTGAGTCGTGATATATGGGTTATATGTAAAGGGGGGGAGGGAGCTTGTATTTAGGGTTTTTATGAATAAGGGAGAGGAGGGGGTCGGATAATAGGGGGTTTAAAATAAGGGAAGGAGCTGAGTTGTGATATATGGGTTATATGATAGAGGAGAAAGCAAAAACTTTTCGTTGTATGGCCCTTTTAATAAACTCAATGGATACGGGTGCAGTAGGTGGGGGTTTCCCAAAAAAACCGGAAGTTTTTTTCTCTGTTTAAACATAACTGGTGGTTTTTAAAAAAAAAAAACCGATTTGGCATTTAAAAAACTCGAAAACCCCCATCTTAAAAATAAGGGACACAGCGGGAAACAGCAGGTTGACATTACCCTTTTGCTGCCCCTCAGCAAGGGGGGCAAACCAGTGAAGGTTCCTTCAAATAGGTTGGAGCAATTTTAAATTTTTTCTTTTGCCCTAAAAACTAATTTGATAACCTTTCCTTCCTCCCCTTCCCCCGTCTCTTTCCCGAGCCCCGACTCTTCTTAAAAGATGTTTTTTGCCCAGTTTTACATGTTTTTGTATTTTGGGGGGAGAAGGGCAAAAAAAATTTTGGGAAATAAATAAAAAACCGGGAAAGGAAAATGGAAAAAAAGGGGGGGGGGCCCCTAAAAGGGGGGAAAGGGGGGGGGGGAAAAGGGGCCTTTTTTAAAATTTTAAAAAAAGGGGGTTTTTTTTGGAAAAAATTTTTTTAAAAAAGGGGGGTTTTTTCCCCCTTTTTTGGGGGGGAAAAAAAATTTTTTTTAAAGGTTTTTTTTTTTTAAAAAAAAAAAAAAAAAAAAAAAAAAAAAAAAAAAAAAAAAAAAAAAAAAAAAAAAAAAAAAAAAAAAAAAAAAAAAAAAAAAAAAAAAAAAAAAAAAAAAAAAAAAAAAAAAAAAAAAAAAAAAAAAAAAAAAAAAAAAAAAAAAAAAAAAAAAAAAAAAAAAAAAAAAAAAGGGAAAAAAAAAAATTCCAAAAAAAAAAAAAAAAAAAAAAAAAAAAAAAAAAAAAAAAATTTTTTAAAAAAAAAAAAAAAAAAAAAAAAAAAAAAAAAAAAAAAAAAAATTTTTTTTTTGGGGGGAAAAATTGGGGCCCCTTTTTTTTTTTTTTTTTTTTGGGGGGGGGGAAAAAATTTTTTTTTTCCCCCAAAAAAAAAGGGGGGGGGGGGGTTTTTTAAAATTTTTTAATTTTTTTTTTTTCCCCCCCAAAACAAAAAAGCAAAAAAAAAACCCAAAAAAAATTGGGTTTAAATTTGATAGGGGAAAGGAAAACTGAGCTCAGTGATATTGGGGTTATATGGATAAGGGAAAAGCTGAGCTCGTGATATATAGGGTTATATGATAAGGGAGAGGAGCTGAGCTCTGTGATATAAAGGGTTGTATGATAGAGGAGCTGAGCTCAGTGTTATATAGGGTTATATGATAGAGGGAGAGGAGCTGAGCTCTGTGATATATAG